>CM068373.1:92311180-92911180 GCA_034769895.1 Magicicada septendecula
TTCATTAGTTATTGTTTTTAAATATAATTCATTTATCTATGACTCCTCCTCTGAAATGTTAGTTAATACATTCCATTTTTATTTATAATTTTACTTATCTTCTGACAATATCTTTATAAAGTATAAGTTACATTGTATTACTATATGGTGGGTTTATCTTACATAAATTTTATCAGTTTAGTTGGTTTATAGGACTAGATTTGTCATTTATAATGTAGTCTAAATTTACTATCTGGCCTAGACTTTATCTGTTGTTACTTGCAAAGTTTTTAATAATACAGTTAGTTCGTACCCTTTTCTGACCTTCTATTCTAATATAATATTCATTAATAATTTGTTCCTTTACTACTATAACATTTAGTATTGATTATAAACAATTAAAACATAACAATTATTTACTATTAAATCTGGTATTTAGAATCATACCTTTTTTGTACTGATTACTTACAGTAACTTATTAAAAACATTTTACAATATAGGAATGGTATCTACATTCAGATATTGCATTCCTAATTCAAACTACTAACAAAATAACATTTGATAAATACAAGTATTAATCTCTACTTCTAAATATTCTTTATAGAGTTAATATATGGAAACTGGAACCTAACATTTTGTTCCATTAAATGTTTAACACTCCCTTAAAACTATTTAGTTACAGTCTTATCTGTTTTTTCTTACTTTTAGGGATGTATTCCCCGTCACTTTATGTACTAACCCCAAGCTGTCTATTTATATTATTTATTCTATGGAATTTTCTCATATAAACAGTGGCATTTTATTAGAAAGAGTATTTATTAGAAAACAAACTAATACCTGAACAAATACAAATCAATACAAAACATGACACAATATTCAAAGCACTCAACATTGAAAATACACAAAAAACTAACACATACACCACAATCACACAAAATAAAACCAACTTGAAATACCAGAAGCCAACAGGAAGCCACAATAATAATAGTCAACCAACAACACATATGTACTTCACCAGACAAAAAAACCGGAAGGCTGAGGATGGGTACAAGATAGTACCCGAAACATGTTCCAAATAGAAAAATAACATCTTGAGGTAAATTTATGTATAAATATTAAATGTATTATATACATCAAGAAACGGACTGTAGCAGAAAGTGATTGAAATATATATATATATATATATATATATATATATATATATATATAGCAACGTAATAAATTGCAAATTTAATTTAATTTAAATTTGTGGAGCCCCACGATCTAGGAGCACCAAATTTATGCAACGTTACCTACACATAAATAGGCGTGAACGATCTCACGTTCAAGATTGGCAAATTCTTTAAACAATCTAATATTTAAATTGGGTGTCAGGTGTATCTGCAATAAGAACTCTATGTAACTTGAAACGGTAATTAAAATTTATTTGATACTATAAAAAAAATATGTGCACATGGCACTGACTTCGATTTTAAAATATTAGTTATTATTTGTTATTATGCCGTAAGGCTTAAGATATATACATCCTTACTGACTAAATATTCTATGCTACTAATTATTATATAAAAGAAAAATCTCATTTTTAGACTACTCAGTCTATTAATATGTTTCAAAATCAATTTTTAAATCTTTTTTTCTATATTGTAACGTACTCAAAATATTAATAGTTATTGTTTCTCAGTACTGTTTTCTCAAATACTAATTGTTTTTATTTAAATGCTTTGTAATCATTTTATATCATATTAATTTGAGCTCTTGTTACGTTAATCGTATTTCTAAAACATCTATGATTTTAACTCTACTATACAAGAAACATTGCTCTTATTTTTAAATAAAATATTAATGTCTTTAACTGTCTTTGAATTATTTGTATGATTAAGATATGAATAAGTTGTCTATCACCTTATTGTCGTTAATCATATTCGATCATTTTTGTTCCATCGGTGTTCGTCCTCGTCTCGCCTCCAGCGTCGGCTGTCTCTCTTCTCCTCTTGTCCAGCGTCGGCTGTCTCTCTGGAACTCTCCTCTTGTCCAGCGTCGTATCTCTCTCTGGAACTCTCCTCTTGTCCAGCGTCGTATCTCTCTCTGGAACTCTCCTCTTGTCCAGCGTCGTATCTCTCTCTGGAACTCTTCTCTTGTCCAGCGTCGTATCTCTCTTTGGAACTCTTCTCTTGTTCAGCGTCGTATCTCTCTTTGGAACTCTTCTCTTGTCCAGCGTCGTATCTCTCTCTGGAACTCTTCTCTTGTCTAGTGTCGAATCATTAATGGATCTTCTTAAGTAGTGCTGTTATTAATTAAAATGATTGTCTTTACAGCTTAGTTACGTATTTGTACGTAACTGGCAAATTTAAAACTGTTTATGAAACAAAAATAAATACGCCGTGCTGACGGGCATAAGCTCCCGCTGCACCGTGGATGATTCAAGAAAGAGAACCACTGTAGCTTGCGTGTCCTATTTATACCCATGTCTTGGTCGACACCCTGCAGTGATACAAAATCGACATGTTAGAAACTGTCTCTGGCGTCAGTTCCCCCACTCTTTGTCAAATTCGCTATTTTTTATATTTTTGCGAATTGCAGAGTCCTGTAAGTATACTCTTATACTTATCTTATAACTAATTTTATAACACATGTTCACTGCAATTTTGGACATTGCAACTTAACCCTTTCGGTTTGTACACAGTTATTTCACTATTGCACTCGTACGGTGTGTCACTTTCGCGTGGTTTTCGTACACAGTATTTAGTAAATTTATTTACATTTTATGATGCTTTTGGATTTTAATTCTTAATTCTAGTTTATGAATAATTACGGAAAAACAGTAATTGTGCAATTATTCATCTTGGGGTGGCAAACTCGCCTGCAGAGACCTGCGTTCACACACACTAGCAAAATACTGGTGTACACACTTTTAGTTACATTTGTGTGTGTGTGTGCACGTTGAGTCAGGTCGAAACACCTGTTCATATTTTTGTCTGAGCCAAGCCTGCAATCCCTAACATGCTTATTTCTAATATATTATTAATTATTTACAGTTTATTAAGTAAATTAAAATTTTTATATTCCATGCTCAGTACATCACTTATTTGTACTGTCGCAATATATTGCGACAACACAAATTACTAAACTATTGGCGCATAGGATATGATAGTATGTGTATTTCAAATTACAAGTCTATATTGGAGGGTTTAAGATTATTTATTGTACAAACACAAGTTATAGTTTATATGGTATATTTGTAATGTACAGAATGTAATGTTTGATATAGAGTCTTTCTTCTAAAATGTTAAATAATGTTCATACGCAAGACGTGATACGTTACATAAGAAGACTCCCACGATGATGTTGTTGAAGAGAAGGGCCGGTCTTTGCGGTATAGATGGTTCGTCAGGTGTGGCTTACAAATGACAGACGTTTCACCAGAAACGTTTACAGCTGGACTGGCGTCCTGTAACAGCTTGGCTGATGTCCTGTACCAGCTGGGCTGGTCCTATAACAGCTGGGCTGATGTCCTATAACAGCTGGGCTGATGTCCTGTAACAGCTGGGCTGATGTCCTGTAACAGCTGGGCTGATGTCCTGTAACAGCTGGGCTGATGTCCTATAACAGCTGGGCTGATGTCCTGTAACAGCTGGGCTGATGTCCTGTAACAGCTGGGCTGATGTCCTATAACAGCTGGGCTGATGTCCTGCAATTCCCACGATGACTCCAACACTTCGCACACACAACGGTACTACGGATGTTATTACTCGCAAAACTTATATAGAGTTTAAGACCAAGTAATATCTCAGGTGACAGTGAGTTAATCTAATAACGGTATATTGAGCTTATACCTCTCCGGCTTCTTCAAGTGTTCTCGCGAATAACAAGGTCTACCGCGATCAGCAGACCACCCTATGAGGAAATCTTGCACTAGCACGGAAACGTCTTGATGGAACTATTGCGTAACAATTAATGATACTGTCACTGCGGAAAATCTCGCACAGTGGTACAGTTACACTCACTTCTTACACACGTAATACTACAATATTAATATCGTGTGTAAAGATATAAAATCAATTGTTATGCGTCACACGCGTTACTATCCCGAAAAGTCTTAACAGATCCTTGCAAGCGGTAGAGTCTTGTACAAGGAATTGTATGTACCGTTCACGGTAGCAGCAGTGAAGAACTGCTTGTAAATTTTCGCACAATGCGTTAAAACACTGGTGTGTGCAAATGTACCACACACACAGTTCTGAGTCTTCCCGTTTCACTAACGACGAATAGTTTTTACAACACCTTGCAAGCGGTAGAATTCTTGTACAAGGAGTGCACGACCCGTTCGCGGTAGATGGCGAAGAAGAACTGCCTGTGTAACGACAGGCATAAGAAAATTTCCAACCACCAGTCAGCATTCTATTGGTGGATGGAAGTCACATGGTTAGTAAAGGTGACCATGCACTTTTCATGCATTAGAGTGCATTTACCTTGTAACAGCATGCATAGCGGTAATCAGACTACTCGTATCTCATGCATGCTGCCTACATATTAATAATATACATGAACGTAAACAATAGTCCGACAGGTATAGGGATTGTAGCGATACACATGTCTCAGTTCAGCTAAAGTCAACACAACTATAATAATTCACGCACCACCCGGGAAACGTTTACCACTCGCGCACGCGCGCACATTTCCACTAACACAGTACATGGATCACCATAAATAATAATGCACAGTTTTTTTTTAAACTAAACCCTTAACCTTACTAAATACAATTGATAACAACCAAACTTAACCATCTACCAATATAATATGAATGTCCATTGTCTGTGTAATATATGACTTGCCCCGCCTATCATGATCCTGTGATTCGTTGCAGGATTAACTCCTTCCCGCATAAAAAAAAAATTTTTTTTTTTTTTTAGTTAGCTAACAAAAAATAAAAAAATTTTTTTTTCTTCAATATAACCAAAACAACTTCCTAAACCTGAAATAATAATAATACCCTCAAACTAAAATCAAATAAACATCCTCAATTAATACTAACAATTCCAACTGTCACTTTGACAGAAGCATCAAATCAAAGACACGTGGTACCCTTCAAACCAAAACAAACACACATGTTCTTGACACACAGATAACGAAATCTTATGCAGGGTCATAGCGTACACAGACAACATTCCTTATCTAAACTAGATTATTGTTCACTCTCAGAGTCATCTTACATACAACATTTAAACCTGAACTTGACATATTTAACATCACTACACATTCTTACCCCTATATCCTGACATTTATTTCTGAGTTTACGGATCCTTTGTATAATACTTCCTCAATGAGGACGCATGGAATTTACCAATCGCACGGTTGGTATTTGGGTTGGTTAAGATAAAGGTATTTTTCCCAACTTGCTCCGACAGGGTATACGGACCATACATAACAGTTTTATTCTTATACCTAACATTTTCCATACTTGATCGATTGAACTGCTTTTCAACTGAATCATTTTCAGTAACTGTTGCTAATAAGTTGGTATTAATTTGCTGAGTTGTATTTTTATGTTGTTGTGATTGCGGCTGATTTTGTGGTGTTCGAACATGAAACTGATTACGCGGCGGTTCATTATTATTTATCATAATTGTTGTCACCTTATTGTCACCAGTATCATTCACCTCTCCGTCCTCCGTAAACACCTCAGTACCTGATATAGATTCACCTAGTACCTCATCATTTCGACATGTGTCATAGATACTTGCACCGTTAGTATCCATACTAGTTCCAGGCTCTACTACTGGTTCGGGATTTTTATGTGTTATGCATACACTGTCCGCATCCATGATAGCTTCAGATTCTATCATACGTTCACGGTTCTCGCATGCTATATCTGTTACACTATAAACTATCACCCCATCACAGCACTTACCTGAAGTATGTTCCAGACTAACAGAGTTGTTACTACTAATTTCATTTCTGTTATCCTCACTACAATCCGATGCAGATTCTAAATATTCGACTTTACCGAGATATGAACTACTAGGCCCTAATAAGGTGGTTTCTGTATAATCACTTTCAATTGCAACTACTACGCTACTGTTCTCCGTTAATCCTCCAGATGTAAAATCTTGGTTAACTTCCATATCACTTTCTTTGAGAGTATGTTCCACAAGGACATTTGGTACTTCAAAATTATCATAAGGTACAATATTCTCAACCGTTAAATCTACTTCAATACCAGCTGACATTTCCTGTAGTTTCGCCATCCTCTCCTCTCTATCGGCTTCCATTTCTTCCCAAAATTTCTGCCTAATGGCTATCATCTCCTCATCCCTGGCTTTACTTTCCTCTGAAACTCCTTGTATATCCGCTATCATCTCTTCCTCCACGGCTTTCATCTCCTCATGCCAGGCTTTCATTTCTGCTGAAAGCTTCTGTATACTCATTTTCACCCCCTCTTGACAGGCTTTATTTTCCTCTTTATCAGCTTTTATTTCTTCCGACATGGTTTCCCACTTCGCTAATACGGCAGCTAAAAGATTCTTGATTTCTGCAGTATCCGCCATAATGATTAAATTTTAATTTAAAATTTAGTAAATTTAAATTTATTGATTTATACGCAAAGCAAGTTATTATTATCACAACAAGATTAGAACATATGGTAACCAGTTTATACGCACACAGAAAAAGCAGTTCAAAATATCAACATGCAAATACCTTATCTAACATACAACAACTAATAATCAACCTCCAATATACTGATAAAATCTGTTCATATATGATATACAAGAGAATATGCACACTTGAAAAATTATATCCTCAGCTTTTCACATGAACAATACACATACAATTATTACGTTAATTATATTTATACGTCGGATTTTTCCAACAAATTTTATATTCATAGACAAATATGTAATAGCGTAAATTTACCGCTATTTAACGAGCCCTACGTTGCTAAGCGCCAAAATATCTCTATGCGACAACACAAATTACTAAACTATTGGCGCATAGGATATGATAGTATGTGTATTTCAAATTACAAGTCTATATTGGAGGGTTTAAGATTATTTATTGTACAAACACAAGTTATAGTTTATATGGTATATTTGTAATGTACAGAATGTAATGTTTGATATAGAGTCTTTCTTCTAAAATGTTAAATAATGTTCATACGCAAGACGTGATACGTTACATAAGAAGACTCCCACGATGATGTTGTTGAAGAGAAGGGCCGGTCTTTGCGGTATAGATGGTTCGTCAGGTGTGGCTTACAAATGACAGACGTTTCACCAGAAACGTTTACAGCTGGGCTGGCGTCCTGTAACAGCTTGGCTGATGTCCTGTACCAGCTGGGCTGGTCCTATAACAGCTGGGCTGATGTCCTATAACAGCTGGGCTGATGTCCTGTAACAGCTGGGCTGATGTCCTGTAACAGCTGGGCTGATGTCCTGTAACAGCTGGGCTGATGTCCTATAACAGCTGGGCTGATGTCCTGTAACAGCTGGGCTGATGTCCTGTAACAGCTGGGCTGATGTCCTATAACAGCTGGGCTGATGTCCTGCAATTCCCACGATGACTCCAACACTTCGCACACACAACGGTACTACGGATGTTATTACTCGCAAAACTTATATAGAGTTTAAGACCAAGTAATATCTCAGGTGACAGTGAGTTAATCTAATAACGGTATATTGAGCTTATACCTCTCCGGCTTCTTCAAGTGTTCTCGCGAATAACAAGGTCTACCGCGATCAGCAGACCACCCTATGAGGAAATCTTGCACTAGCACGGAAACGTCTTGATGGAACTATTGCGTAACAATTAATGATACTGTCACTGCGGAAAATCTCGCACAGTGGTACAGTTACACTCACTTCTTACACACGTAATACTACAATATTAATATCGTGTGTAAAGATATAAAATCAATTGTTATGCGTCACACGCGTTACTATCCCGAAAAGTCTTAACAGATCCTTGCAAGCGGTAGAGTCTTGTACAAGGAATTGTATGTACCGTTCACGGTAGCAGCAGTGAAGAACTGCTTGTAAATTTTCGCACAATGCGTTAAAACACTGGTGTGTGCAAATGTACCACACACACAGTTCTGAGTCTTCCCGTTTCACTAACGACGAATAGTTTTTACAACACCTTGCAAGCGGTAGAATTCTTGTACAAGGAGTGCACGACCCGTTCGCGGTAGATGGCGAAGAAGAACTGCCTGTGTAACGACCAACTGTGTAAACCCTTAACCTTACTAAATACAATTGATAACAACCAAACTTAACCATCTACCAATATAATATGAATGTCCATTGTCTGTGTAATATATGACTTGCCCCGCCTATCATGATCCTGTGATTCGTTGCAATATATATATACTCTGATGAGTACATCTAACACTAACCATTTCTCACTGAACCGATTGCAAAAAAAAAAATTAATTACATCTACTACGTATAATTCACAATCACTTTTGCACAACTTTGTTTATACAGATAGCGCATGTCAGAGTAGGTTTTCAATTAACTTCGAATTTATAATTCATAGAATCAAATGAAAACAGAACAAATCCGACTGTTGTTTGGTTACCCTTCTCTTTACTTTACGCAACACGTCCCGGATCCAATTTTTTGAATTAATAATTAAATTTTAATCTCCGTTCTACAGTATTTACAAAGTAAATTTACATACATACGCTTTGAGTTTCATACTGCTACCAGTTGATGTGCTTTAAAAAAAAAGTGCATCTTTCACAAAATAAACTAGCAAAAACTCTGTTCGTGACTTTTAATTTGTAACACAAGTTACTGTTAGCACGATTTTATAATGAACATTAGCAAGGATTATTCGTAATTTGTTACTTCATTTTACCGCAAATTCAGAATACAGGAAAGGACAAATAATCGTAACGGATCAATCTTAAACGATCGAACGCAGAAGAGAAGGAAGTATGAAGAATAAGAACCAATATTAATGACTTGAAAATAATTTGAACGTAAACAAGAAAGATTAAGACGTAACCAGATACAGATGATTAACATTTATAAGTAATTTTGTTTTGTTCCGAACAGCTTTTATTTGTGTTGAAATGTAATTAACTTCTCTCCGGGCTATTGTGTGCGGTCCACTCCTGCCGCTATGAGCAGACGTTCGGGAAATGACACTGACTATCGTCAACTGTCGAAGATCCGTGCCATTTCCCGAATCGTTTTTACACTGAAAATGGTTTCCAGCGGCGATGCCGAAACGTCTGCTCATAGCGGCAGGAGGGGGCCACGGAGACAAGTCAATTACATTTTTCAACACAATTTTTATTTGTTTCAGTTTGTTTACTTTAAGTTAGTTTACACAGAGCTTGGTACACAGAAAAATATGAGTGCTTCGCATCTTATAACTGATAAAAATATTTAACAGTATAGGTAAGCGTTTGTGTGTGTGTGTGTGTGTGTGTGTGTGTGTATTTATTTATTGTTATAATAAAAAATTTGATAAAGACACGAATTTATACAAAAATTGATCTAATGGTTGGTAATATTTAAGTTTAAACTTAAATGTTAATTATACCACATCTTTAATGCCCGTGCAACGTACGAGAATTAATTACTTATTACTTAAATTATACGTTTCCAAAAGTAAGCAAATTTTTTTAATTATATTTTCATATACAGTACACCGTCGTTGGTAAATATTTAGTATGGAGAAGTATACGACATGGCACGCTCGATCTTTGTAGCTATTATGACTTTAGGCGGTATTCAGAGTCTTCACTTTGCCTTGACTTTGTAGCTATTATGACTTTAGGCGGTATTCAGAGTTTTTGCTGTTCTTTCACTGTACTGTACTGTTAAGACTCCGTAGACATAATAATGTACGTTAATTATCGTAAATACATTACTCTTGTATACGTATATTGCTCGATCTATTTAAGAAAATTTATAAGTCAGAAAACTATTCTTGCAAAACAATTGGCAAGTGTTTTTGAAAAGCGAGTTGAAACAATCGTCTGCGAAAGACTATGTTTTGCGTACTTCGTCAACTGAACAATTTGTCATTAAAACACTGAGACATTGATCCAATCTAACGTATTCAAGTTTTTAAGTAATGATAGATACTATCATAAGGAAAATCTTTACGTGGGTGTAAAATAGGTTTCGAAGAAAATTTAAATCTGTCTCTCTTTCTCTCTAAGTCTCTGTCTCTGTCTGTGTCTGTGTCTGTCTTCTGTATCTGTCTCTTTCTGTCTGTCTGTCTGTCTCTCTCTTTCTCACTCACTGTTTCTGTCTGTCTGTCTGCCTCTCTCTCTCTCTCTCTCTCTCTCTCTCTCTCTCTCTCTCTCTCTATTTCTCGGTTTCTCTCTGTCTCTGTCTGTCTATATATCTGTTTGTCTCTCTCTCTTTCTCTGTCTGTCTGTCTGTCTCTCTCTCTCTCTTTCTCTCTCGCTCATTCTCTCTCTTTCTCTCTCTCTCTGTCCCTCTCTATTTTTTTATTTGTCTCCCTCTATCTGTCTACCTCTGTCTCTGTCTTCTATTTCTGTGTCTGCCTGTCTATCTCTCTCTTTTTTTCTCTCTCTGTCTCTGTCTCTATCTTCTGTCTATATATCTCTCTTTGTCTCTGTCTATGTGTCTGCCTCTGTCTCTGTCTGTCTGTCTGCCTCTCTCTCTTTCTCTCTCTATCTTTAAGTATTTACCTAACTAACTCTCTGCGGTTTTCATTCTTGATATGGTTTGCACCAGCTTCTGCAAGCGTCTTCACGGCCGTGTAGCTAGAGCACGTGGTGTTCTCTAATGTCTCCCTGATGTACTCCAGCCTCGTTCTTCCTTTGGCGGTCTTACCTTCTGATTCCCATGTCCTGTCCAGGTGTTTCCCACACGCACGACTTTGGCTGCTCCATCCTCCTCAACACTTCCCCGTTCGTCACCTTGTCTACCCAGGCAATCTTCAGAGTTGGGCGGTAACACCAAAACTTAAAAGCCACTACTATTTTTTTCATGTTCCTCAAATCTCCGAATTTCATTCCCATATAATAGCACACTTCGAACAAACGTTTTTCACCAGGCATTTCCTCAAGGAATTTCAGTGTCGTTAAAATCGAAGAGATTCAATTTCTTGGCTTGATGGATGCGGCTAATAATTTCCGTAAAAGGAGTATTAGTAACTTTATAAAATTTTAGTTACACGTTGCAGTGTGTGTGTGTGTGTGTGTGTGTGTGTGTGTGTGTGTGTTCATGCGTGTGTGTTTTCAACAAATTCCGTACCATGTACTGCCACAGCAAACCAAGTCCATTATTTATAGTAGAGAACAATTAACTTTCATACAATGAACTAATTAAAAAACTGATCAGAAAAGGGTTTTTATACGCTATGTTTTTTTTTAATCATATTCTACAGAGTTGGTTCATTTTGGGTGTGAACCTCTTACGACCAGTTACTCAATCAAATACGTAATATAGAAAAGAAAAGAAATAATAGAAAAGAAAGTGTAAAAGACGTTTATTTCTATAGCACAAAGCGTAAAGCACACTAGCTGGAAAGTACGTTTGTTAAGCATTAAAAATGATCAGGTAAGTAAATTAATTGGGAATAATTAGCGCCACATCATGTTGAGATACTACAGTCGATAATCAAGAGTACCAGTGTAATTAAGGGCAATTAGCGGAGGCCTGCAGCAATTGAAGCGGTCAGGCGTAAGAAGCCTCTAACTATACTGATCACAGAAGTGAATTGTTTGATCTCCTGTCTAATGAGCTTGTCTAGCCCGTTTGTCACCGTTGTTCTCAGAATTTAACTTGGCGATTTCAATTAATTCTATCTCTAATGATTGGTTTCTGTGAATAATCATAAAATGAAATACTCTTAAGTACATAGGCTAGTGTTAATAAAAATACAAGAAACTGTCCCAATATCCGTACCCGCACTACATTTTCAACGTTTGAATACGCCATTGTGTCGATAAACTACGACGTGAAGAAGAAGTGTACTAATTGTAAATTGTTCGATTTCTTTGTGTAAAGAGGAAATACGTGCTGTTTTCATTTGTGAGGTTAGATAATAATGGTTGAAGAAGTTTATTAATTGTAAATTGTTCGATTTCTTTGTGTAAAGAGGAAATACGTGCTGTTTTCATTTGTGAGGTTAGATAATAATGGTTGAAGAAGTTTATTAATTGTAAATTGTTCGATTTCTTTGTGTAAAGAGGAAATACGTGCTGTTTTCATTTGTGAGGTTAGATAATAATGGTTGAAGAAGTTTATTAATTGTAAATTGTTCGATTTCTTTGTGTAAAGAGGAAATACGTGCTGTTTTCATTTGTGAGGTTAGATAATAATGGTTGAAGAAGTTTATTAATTGTAAATTGTTCTATTTCTTTGTGTAAAGAGGAAATACGTGCTGTTTTCATTTGTGAGGTTAGATAATAATGGTTGAAGAAGTTTATTAATTGTAAATTGTTCTATTTCTTTGTGTAAAGAGGAAATACGTGCTGTTTTCATTTGTGAGGTTAGATAATAATGGTTGAAGAAGTTTATTAATTGTAAATTGTTCGATTTCTTTGTGTAAAGAGGAAATACGTGCTGTTTTCATTTGTGAGGTTAGATAATAATGGTTGAAGAAGTTTATTAATTGTAAATTGTTCGATTTCTTTGTGTAAAGAGGAAATACGTGCTGTTTTCATTTGTGAGGTTAGATAATAATGGTTGAAGAAGTTTATTAATTGTAAATTGTTCGATTTCTTTGTGTAAAGAGGAAATACGTGCTGTTTTCATTTGTGAGGTTAGATAATAATGGTTGAAGAAGTTTATTAATTGTAAATTGTTCGATTTCTTTGTGTAAAGAGGAAATACGTGCTGTTTTCATTTATGAGGTTAGATAATAATGGTTTTTGGTTGTTAGCTTACTGTTTAAAGAAATAAAAGCCATGGTTGGGAAATATATGACGTTTAACGAATTATAAATATATCACTACTGACTCGGATCACTAATTTTTTATTGGTAAAAACGTTAAACTTTTTTATCAAAAGCCATGGTTGGAAAATATATGACGTTTAACGAATTATAAACATATAACTACTGACTCGGATCACTAATTTTTTATTGGTAAAAATGTTAAACATTTTTATCAATAAAAGTTAGTGATCCGAGTCAGTAGTGATATGTTTATAATAAGTTAATCATCGGACCCGTCATGGAGAACAAAATCCAGGACGTTTAATGTGTCTACACAATACCTGAAAGTGAGAAACATTAAAACAAAGAACATACGTATTTTTAACAAAAACGACAACGGAAAATGTAAAATAAAAAATACAATTATTTCAGAATAGTAGGATTAAAACAAAGAAAAACAATGTATTAACAAATGAAAACAAGATTTGTTATTCGCTAGGAGGTCAATATTCTTTTCCGTTATTCAGTAAAATCTTAGCAAACTTCACTGGAAGCAAATTTTGTGCGGAACACAAGCGTTTGGAGATATGGTCCGCTTCCTTCGAGTTGGTTCCTTTCCAGTGATCTGCATTAAAGCCGGGTATTAGTGGAAAACGAGTTCTTTCACAAAAAGGGAGACGTGTATAATAACAGGCAGGTATATTAACAGCCCACCCCGCCTTACTTAGATTTGATTTTTTTACGTGGATTTCACAAAAAGCGAGTTTTATTTTATAGCCATATCTGTTTTTATGTGTAATTTTAGTTTGCATGTTAACCTAACAATGCAACGAGCATGTTTATAATTTTAGTTTGCATGTTTATAATAAAGGAGCTTTATCAAGATAACAAGGCTTATGTGCGAGTAGGTAATAAACTATCAGAGGTAATCTATCCCACCAAGGGCTTAAGACAGGGCTGTAGTGTGTTGCCATTATTATTATTCAATATACAGGGTGTCCCGGGAGGAGAGGGAAATAATTTGAGAAATGGTTCTATAGTGTAAAAGAAGAAAAAAAGTTCATATAAACATATGTCCTGAAACGCTTTGTAAGCGAGTTACGGCTAGCAAAAGATTTCGCCCGGGTTTCGGTTCCCCCGGGTAAATGAAGAATTTCTGAAATTCTGGGAAGGTAAATTAAGGGGCGAATTCTGTTGTTTCTTATGGTTTTCGACCTGAAAATCGAATAAAACAGGTCGCAGAACTGTATCTCCCATAAGTTTCATGATATCCGACGTAAAACAGAAAAATCTTTGCCTAAAAACACGTTTGGAAAATTGGAAACAATTGGAATTTTTTGTTGATTTTTATTGACTTTATTTACACCATTTTTCTCAGAATTAAATTCTTTACAAGTTTTGTTTTTCTTTTATGCATTTATTAGTCATTTAACAAAGTTATTGTACTTCTAACCTAAAAAACAAGTTTCAGAAAGTCTTCATTTCTTACTTTTTTACTTTTTTTCTTCTTTTGCACTACAGAATCATTTCTCAAATTATTTCCCTCTCCTCCCGAGGCACCCTGTATACTTAGAAGACGCGCTACAACAATGGAGAAGAATGGGTATCACTATCGGAGAAGACTGCTTGTTTAATACCCAGTTTGCTAATGGCCAGGTAGTAATAGCACAAGATTCTTATGACCTGGAATTTATGCTCACGCGACTATACAAGGCTTATGGAACGTGGCGATTGAATGTTAATGTAAATAAGACAGAATATCTAGTCGTTAATTCCGATGCCAGATTTGAAGTATTTATTAAAGACAGTATATCAACTGAACATATCGATGAATTTAAATACCTAGGGTCACTAATAACACGGGAAGACCTAGGAAAACCCGAAATCAAACCAATAGAACATAGCAGAAAGTTTTAGAAAGCTTGAACTCTATTTGGTGGGACAAACATATTTCGAGAGCCACAAACATTCATATAGGATAAGCTTTTGTTGAATCAGTTCTGTATTACGGCTGTGAAGTATGGACATTGAGCACGGAAATTATACGACAGTTGAATGCCGTGGAAATGTATTATAGAAGTGCCGGAGTCTCAAGAAGGGAGAGAATAACCAGCGAGGAGATCAGAAGAAGGATGTATACAGAAGACACAATTATTAACAGAGTAGAACGAAGAGGCCTAAAGTGGTTCGGTCACTTACTCCGAATGGGTGAACAGAGATGGCCGAGGATAATATTTCAGCGGAAGCCCCCAGGCAGTGGAAAAAGGGGCACACCTAGACTGTCCTGGTATGAAAACATGAAAAAGGCCATGTAACATCATATCTTGGCAGAAGAAGATGCACAGGACAGAAATAGATGGCGGTTAGGTGATGAAATGCGGCAATAAGCGATGAAAATCCCTTTGAGGGAGAGAACATTTTTCGTTAAAAAAATATAACAATGAAACATGATTCCAATCGTCACCAAACTGTTTTATAACATACACAAATAAGTTTATACGATTTATATTATCTAACTACAATTATATTCTCTATTCATTACACAAGATGCCAATAATCGCATAACCGAAATACTGAAAATGAGTGCAGGTATTGGGACAGTAACAAATACTGTATATAAAAATAAAAATAAATAAAGTGTTCGATAACAATGAGAAAAAGAAGACTATACATACATATATTCCAAACTCCTTTTCGACATTTATATAGAATGGACGACAATAGGTTGACAAAGCAAATCTTCAAATACCTGTGGGTGAAGAAGTCAACATCAAGTTGGATTAAAGAAGTCCAAAAGGATTTAAAAAAAAATAATATACACGCAGAAGGAGCAATTAAAAGAGAAGTTTTTCGGGCAAAAGTGTTAAAAATGGAACGAGTCCAGGGTAGAAGAGAGAAAAACGCAGGTTCAAAGTGGACTGAAGACAGGAAGAAGAGACACAGTGAAAAGATGGAGGAATATTGGAGAAAAAGAGAAGAACAAAGAGTAAAGAATTGAAATTGGCATGTGGTCCTTAGATGGCCGATACAAAAAAAAAGTGTCCGATATAGCGATTTATTTGCATTAGTGTTTTAGGATTAATTTCATTACGTTCTAATATTGTTTTGAAAAACTAACTTTGTAAACCTTTAATACAAAGTTATTACAAACTCGAGTTCGGTACCTTTAATAAGTTACAGTTCAACACGACTTACAGTTGTCTCAGTTCAGTTATCGTATTAATAGCTTGGTAATTTATATATGGCGCACCCTATTGACCTGAAGTGACAACATACAAGTTAAACGTTATGGCATAACGTCAACCTGAATGGAGCAGTTTACAGACAATTCTTCACTCCGATCACTCTCTACCACCCCCGAATTAAAAGTATACTCGTTACGAATCATTTCCAGTACAGTTCACACGGATTTTGGCCTTGCTTCGTCGGGTTTCGAAGGTTAAAACGCTTTCTCACTACGCAGAAGTTCTTTTCAAAGCGGTCAATAACTTGTCTGAATTGTATCCTACTCCTTTTGAAAAAAAAAGTGTTTCATTTGTCTTGGATTGGGTTGTAAAATTTGTTAACGCTTTTGTAGTAACTATTACGTAGATGTAACAGCGTTTTGGAGAACTGAGTTTTCCTTTACTTTATAATAATTATTCAAGCAAGTGAATAATTATAAATGAATTATTCTCAATAAATATAATTTAAAAAAAATATATATATATATAAATAATACATATATATAAATAAATATGTTACATTCATAAATGCTCATATTTTTCTTGTATATATTTTATATTATTATTAATAATAACAAAACTTTTTACAAGAATATATTTTTATTATTTTGTGAATTATAATGTTAAGATAGTATAAAATTTTATATCTGATGATGACAGTTGAATACTATCGAAACATTGTAATTCACAAAATAATAAAAATATATTCTTGTAAAAAGTTTGGTTATTATTAATATAAAATATATATTATATTATACATTTACACACAATAACGTCAAAAAACTGTTTTTTTACAGTTTTTTTATCTTCATGAGTTAATTACTTTGTATATAATACTACTAGTTTAAATAGTTTACATTTACGATTTTTTTCATCTGCGAAAAACATCTTGAATGTAAACTTGTGTGTGTGTGTGTGGGGGGGGGGGTGTGTATTATAAGCACATTTTGTCTAACGGTTGCTTCCTTTTTCCGTACTTGGAATATTGTTCCGATCTTTAAGAAGAATGCTCATCGTCAGTCATGTTGAATATTTACCTGGTAAAGTACCAGGTTCTGGTGTTTGCTTAATGCTCGAAATATGTTACAAGTACATTATATATATATATATATATATATACATATATATATATTTATATATACTGTATATATATTTATATATACTGTATATATTGTAACGATACAATTTAAACCTGCATAGATAGGTAATATAGAAATTATTACAACAGAGTCTGTATCTGGAGGTAGGAAAATTTATTAAATTAAAACATTAAAATTTACTACTGTCTTATTAATTTATAATATAAAATTGTTTATTTAAAAATTTGTCTTTCATTAATTGAGTCTATTTGCTGGTTTTAAAACTATGTTACTTGTTGCGTTGAATTCCACGGTTTGCGTAGCCACTCGACGGTCCGCGCACGCAGTTCGACTGACCGCTGCAACTCTGCTCGTCGACCGTTCGAAGATCACTAATGCTGACAATTCATGTTTTTGCACCCACGCACACGGCGATATGATCTCTTATTCTTTATACTCTAATTTCACTTAATCTCAAGGATCTAAAACTGGGTAAAATAGATCGTGTATTGATCTTACACAAACTCCGGTTTCTTGAAGTGTTCTCGCGTAACTGTTAAAATATCTCGGCAGATATTTTGCCCCTACTCCGGAAAAGCTTCTACTATACGCGGGAAAGCACTAGAATGATATATTTTTTTATTTGAGGTCTCTGAGTGGTATTGGTTACGAAGAACTCGAATCGTGAACCAACTTCTAAGTCTACAGGAAAACGACCTGTCTTATCACGAAAAACTCGTGGCAGCGAGTACGTCTTTCTATAAAGAGTCCTTAGAAGAAACTACGCAAAGTGCTCTCGACAGAGGACCAACTCAAATCATTTTTAAACCCTCTGATTTGTTGAAACTTTAGCAACGTCACAAATGAGAACACAGATAGAATGACATCAGGCTTAAACACTGTCCGATTCTGCAAAGGCCTGTTTAGATTTAATCTAAAATTTTTATCACTTTCTAGGAGATAACGAGAATAAAAGACGACGGATATTATTAACAAAAACATATAAAATTACAGGTGTGGAGAACAGATTATATGGAAAATGTAGCTTATAACCATGAGAATACTCTGTCCAACTTTCAGAACGAAATGTTAATTTTCATCGAAGTTATAAAATAAGATGTAAATCACACGCGCACTCGCGCCCTTACACACAAATATTTTACACGACATAAAAGAGAATAAAATTGTGAACATTTTGACATAATATACCTTTTTAAACATAGCTTGGTTTAAAACTTATGACTACTTTACAAAGAAAGAAGAAAATCAATTTAAAACATGTCTATGGCCATCAGAAAATGTTATATAGCATTAGTATTCCACTTAAATGAACTTCATATCCTGTGTACTGTTACAATATGTCTTGTCATATTACAATGTCTTGTCACGAAAATCTCGTGACAGCGAGAAAGTCTTTCTTTGGCAAGACTTTGGAACGAACTGACTGATCCGTCCGCTGTAAGCGACCGTCTAAAATAAATTTTAGACCTTCTGATTGGTAGAAAATCTAGCAAACGTCATTGGTTTTCTTAGTGATAGCCAGACATTAGGTTGAAACTCTGTCCGATTCTGCAAGTATTTAACCTACAAATATTATTACTTTCCAGGAGATAAAGAAAATAAAAAAAAACTGATTTCATTTAAAAAACATATACAAATTATAGTTGTGAAGAATTGAGTCTATGGAAAATCTAGCTTATAACCATGAGAACACCCTGTCCAAGTTTCAGAACGAAGTGTTAATTTTCAAAGAAGTTATTAAATACGCGTAAAATGTAAATCACAAGCGCATCCGCACCCTTACACACAATTATTTCACTTGACATAAAAGAGAACAAAATTATTAATATTTTGACATAACATCCTTTTTACTTCCATATTCCATAAGGAAATGGAAGTATGGTCATGGCGAAAAAAATTGTGTTCGAGATAATTGCAGATTCTGATTGTACTACCCTCAAAACATGAAAAAAAGTAATTTTTCCAAAAATGTCGCTGTCTGTGTCTGTGTGTGTGTGTCTGTGTAGATTTTTTTCTATGGCAAACGATAAGAGCCGCAAATTCAAACAGAATCGAATAGCTTTTTGCATACAGCCCTGAATTGTAGAGTATTCAAGACTATTGTTTTTGGTGAAGATCTGTTAAGGGAAAGGGGTAGTTTACCTGCAACGTTTTATGTTTTAACAAGAGTAATTTTTTCTATGACGAACGATAACTGCCGTAAATTCAAACAGAATCAAGTAATTTTTTTATACCATCCTGCATTATAGAGAACTCAATGCCTTTTGATTTTGGTGAAGCTCGGTTAAGAGAAAGGGGTAGTTTACCAGCAACATTTTATGTTTTAACAAGGGTAATTTTTCTTATGACAAATGATACCTGCCGCACATTCAAAGCGAATGAAATGTTTTTTGTATACGTTCCTGAATTGTTAAGCACTCAAGGTCTATTGATTTTGGTGAAGATCGGTTAAGGGGAAGGGGTAGTTTACCCGCAACACTTTATGTTTTAACAACGGTAATTTTTACTTCCATATTCCATAAGGAAATGGAAGTATAGGGATGGCAAAAAAAATCGTGTTTGAGATTATTGCAGATTCGATTGTACTACCCACAAAACATGAAAAAAAGTCATTTCTCGAAAAGTGTCTGTGTGTGTGTGTCTGTCTGTGTGTCTGTCTGTCTGTCTATGTGTCTGTAGATTTTTTTCTATGGCAAACGATAACAGCCGCAAATTCAAACAGAATCAAATAAATTTTTGCATAAAGGCCTGAATTGTAGAGTACTCAAGACCTGTTGTTTTTAGTGAAGATCGGTTAAGGGAAAGGGGTAGTTTACCAGCAACGTTTTCTTTTATCTAGGGTAATTTTTTTATGGCAAACGATAACAGCCGCAAATTCAAACAGAATCAAACAATATTTCGCATACAGACCAGAATTGTAGAGTTCTCAAGATCTTTTGTTTTTGGTAATGATCGGTTAAGGGAAATGGGTAGTTTACCTGCAACATTTTATGTTTTAAGAAGGGTAATTTTTTCTATGACGAACGATAACTGCCGCACATTCAAACAGAATCAAATAATTTTTTGCATACATCCCTGAATTGTAGAGGACTCAAGGTATGTTGCCTTTTGTGAAAATCGGTTACGGAGAAAGAGTAGTTTACCAACAACGTTTTATGTTTTAACATGAGTAAAGTACTTAATTTTGATAAAAACGTATCCTGTAAAGATCATAATAATCCACTGTAGAAACGTAAATGAAATATCTATAAATGAAGAGGTTAGTTGAAGGGGGAGGAGTAATTTTCTGCAAATGAAAATGATAGTTGAAGCGGGAGGGGATAATTTTGTATATGTGTACCACGTTATCGGCAACAAACAAGTAGTTTGTTGTTAAAATTCCTTCCCAGGCTGTTTGGGTGTGGTCCAATGTTTTCTGCAAAACCAGACGTTTCGGCAGTGCCATCGACTGCCACATCAGTGAAAATCGAGTTCAACTAACGTGAGGTGGTATACGTTAGTGACTGCAGTACTATGGTTAAGGCTGAAGCAAGAAGTAGAAGGAAGTAGATCCTATGGAAATATTTCAATTCGAAAATGATTTTAAATATAAATCTTAGAACATGGAAGTCGTGTATGGTTCTCCATACCGACATTGGCTACTTGGCTTTAATGTAAATGACGCACTTCCAATGCATAATCTTCAAAAAAAACTGTTTGAATTTACTACTGAAAACCATTAACTACACAACCAGTAGTAAATACGCACATGAAAATCACAGAACTTCATTTGTTCCAGGCGATGGTGAACTGGCAACGAGCGCCAATTTCCACGACGCTAATTGGACGAGTCCAAGCCGAACCTCCCGCGCTTACGTCACGCAAAATCCCATTCCAATTTAAAATAAACTATAGTTTTACAATTCAGGAGCAGTTTGCGTTAATATTCAGTTTATGAACGACGGCCTATGGCCGCTTACAGCGAACATTTCCGCCAACCAAGTCTGAACAAGCCACTCCAAGATGGTTCCCCGTAGACCGTGTTACTAAATGCCCACCTGTCACTCGGCTGAATTTGGTGGAAAGCCCTGTCACTGTCGTCAAAGCATCAGCCTCGACAGGGACCTCTTTTTCTGCAAAATGGGAGAGGCTTGAGATGGAGTGAGTGACATGGTCCCCATCTCAATGAAGAACCCATTGATTAGTATTTAAATTTTGAAAAGAATTTAATTTTGCTGTCTCTTCTGATTGTCAAATATTGATATTTTATAGCCAAAATGAAATAAATTAAATAACAAACATTATAATAAACTTGATGGTGGGTATCAAGCTCATTACAATTGGTAAACATTAAAACACAATAAATCAATATTATTACTAAAATATTTAGAATACTAACTTAACTTAGATGCAGAGAACCATACTCCAATGAGAAGCTTCTCTGCTTAATACTAATATCACTTCAAACTTATCCTAGAAGCAGAAAACCATACTCCAACGAGAAATTCTCTGCTTAATACTTATATCTATTCCAGACAATTATGATTTCCAGTCGCAAAGAATAGTATAGAAATATATGCCGTAAGAGTTACTTTTTGTTAAATAAATTTGACTCAGATAAAGGAAATGATAACGAGGCAAAAACATCGTCGACGAATTTATATGGCATCTTGCTTTTAAAGACAAGCGACATGTGCATGAATACAAAACCCAGCTAATTGACTACAAGGCCGTTCAGTGGCTGAGGACATGTATAACCTTAAGGGTAGACGGAGGTAAAGAGCTAACATAATATTAACATTCTCTTTTTTATGAAGAGACAAGTAACTACAAAATTTTTTTAACAGCAACGGGATATCATAACCATCCAGTAACTTACAACTATAGAAGTAAGAATTGGATTCAACCTACCTCATGCAAATGTGCGTTGAAATATTCTTCTTTCTTCTTTCTTCTTTCTTCTTTCTTCTTTCTTCTTTCTTCTTTCTTCTTTCTTCTTTCCTCTTTCCTCTTTCCTCTTTCCTCTTTCCTCTTTCCTCTTTCCTCTTTCCTCTTTCCTCTTTCTCTTTCTTCTTTCTTCTTTCTTCTTTCTTCTTTCTTCTTTCTTCTTAAACAAACCAAACCAATCAAACAAATCAAACCAATCCAAATCCAAGTCGTTCTTCTTGTCCACAATAAATAAAATGTGTTTTTCGAAAAGTTCGGATTCGACAACGGTGAGCGAAAAAAGTAAAGAAAAATCCATGGGCACAAAACCCAAATGTTAAATACAAATAACGAAAAATATTCCGTGGGCTCAAAACCCAAACGTTAAAAAACGAAAATACGCATCGATAAATAATATAGCAATATTTTCAAAAATACTATCCAATATTTATAATAACAATATAAGTATACAATGTTAAATTTCATTCAAAATATACAAAATACAAATAACGAAATCATATAAGTATAAATAAAGAGCCCCTGCACCTGAAACATAAATCACACTTACATAATATGGGGGACCTAACCAAACTTTCAGCTGCCTAACCAAAACAACATTTCCGCGTTTTGACACAACAAACGACAAAAAAATGGTTTTGCCTCAGATATGTGTTTGAGGACTTGAAGGACCCCTCGACGCAGTGCAATGTCAAGGGGTTGTGTAAGGTGTGTACGTGGTATTGTGTGGTGTGTGTGCCAGCGCGACAGTGCCAGGTGTGGACATTTCAACAGGGGGTGGACATTTTCATTGGCTCGATTAGTCTAAAAATGGACACGCTGCCCAGTTGCGGACACTCCTGGACAATGCCACGCCGATAGTTTCAAAGGTGTATCTGAAAGAGAAATGATTAGTAAATACAACTGAAGACTCTTCGAAGACTCTTCGACGACGGGGACCAACCTGAAAATATTCTAACCCTACCGGAAGTACATTCACAGTTCATTGAATTAAGTATCTTCATTTAAATACAAAATATATAATTTTTTACCGGTTTTCAAGTTTTTAAAGCAAAAAATAACAATTTTTACAGCAATATGATGTAATTAATAGTTAAACAAAGTTACGTAATTAATGTTTAAATGGCAAATATGGCAAACATCGGTTATAAGAAAATAATACTTAATTTAATCTTCTGTGACTTTAATTGCGTTTATATACATTTTAATAATAAAAAATGCATAATTTTTTGTAATATTTTTGACAAAAAGTATCAGTAAGTTTTTTTTAACGCGTTTAAAAGAAAACAATGAACAAGAAAATACTACTTTCAAGAAAAACCGTTGCGCGGTTGGATTTTTATTTAAAAGAACGCTGTTTTAACTGACAATCATGGTTTCTTGAATCTATTTATTATTAGCACATTACGTTTTGCCTATTCTGTGTCACGTGACGTCCTCAGTGATAAATCTGAGATTGCGGACTCTATTGAAGTCCTCTCAGCTTCATCGATTGAGAATGACACATTGTCTCATGGGCGAAACGTAGTATATTATTAATGATAATAATAATAATAATAATAATAATATCGATAAACGTGGCTGACCATGCAAAAGCGTTGTTGTTATTGAGGAAAATAAGAAGTGATCAACCAATTACTTCGCGACTCTAAGGTAGAGGATTCCTGTAGACTCTGATCTGCTGTCACTAACACTACTACTCAGTGCCCACAATTTAAATTTTAATCAATATCATTGTCAACATTTTTGTCCAAAATATGAGAGATTTGTTGTGAGCACCGAAACTTATACAGTGTCAAATAAATCTTGTAGCATGACAGATAATCTACTAAAAATTAATTCCATTAAGATCATAAAAACATTTAAATTACAAATAAATCAGAAGAATTTCAAATGAAAATAAATTAAACTTCAAAGAAAAATGCCACCAAAAAGGAAAAAGGTAATTAAATCATAAAAATGCAACACTAAGATAGCAAGAAAATTTAAATCTAAAGAAACTCATATAAATCAGGAGAATACCCAGGCAGTTTAGGAGCAGGCAATAAGAAGATGCCGCGAACCAACCAACGGACATAATAAAACCAAAGTACCTTGGAAAACCCAAGAAGGACGAAGAGAAGAAAAGAAGATATAGGATGGAAGAAATACGAGGAATACCCATTGATAAACCTATTATTAACTATGATAAACCCCAAACCAAATGTTAATATCACCCAAGAAAGTATAACACCCCAAAACCTCATGTAAAATAATGTAAATTAATTATAATCAAAAGTATTTAGTAGTGTGAAAAGAAGTGCACCAACTAATAAAATAATAAAATAAACAAATCTTCACAGTCCATTATAACTAAAGGTTTGGTCTGAGAATATTGTAGAACTCAAATATAAGTCAGAACTAACAGTGTATGTGTACCAGTGCAAGTGATTTTAAATATAATAAACTTCAAGTTAATGTGTAACTATTACTTGAACAAGGTGCTATTAAATAACTTTTATATTTTATATAATTACAGAATTAACATGTGATGAAATATTGATGTAAAAATATTTCTAATGTTTCATATAAGAGGTCACTTTTTATCTAAAAACATTAATAGAAATGCAAATGATAAAGAAAGTAGGTGGGGGAATATTTACTGTATCAAGGGATTAAATTATCATACAATATAAACAGAAAAGACTGTGATTAACTTAAGTCTAACAAAAAATAAAAAATTGAAATGGCTAATTATGTTTAGAGCCTATGAACTCCACATTTCAAGGAGATGTAATAGAATAAGAGTTATATTTAGTGTAAGAATGTTTATTTACATAACAGTGTGCATACAGCTTAAAATGTTTATGTATGGATGCTGTACCAGTTTATAAAATGTTTATTATGTATGTTAAAAATAGTTCAAACTAACATGTCTGACTTTGGAGACTGCTAGTTAATGTTCAATATTATTTTTTGTATTAGGAGCATGAATAATATGCTTCATGTACCAATAGTTATGTAAGCAATTTTATTTAATATTATTTTAACTTTAAAAAGTCAGAGGAGGTGTAGAAATAACTTTATTTGAAAAAACAGTATATGTAAAATACTAAAATCTAGGCCAAATAATGAATTCCAAAAAACAATATAATTGAGTAAAGAAATCTAATAAGCCATGTAAACTAATAAGATTTATGTAAGGTGGATCAATCACCAACTACTCTAACTGAAACTATGATTTAAAAGAATAATATAAACGGTTGTATAAAATTATTAAATAATTTCAAAATGTAATACCTAACCATTTCAAAGGAGTAATAGTAAATTATTGAATTGTAAAATAAAGGAGGATCAAATTGTTAAATTTATAAGAAATTAAGGAAAGGTAAGGGTTTATATCAATCAGAAATTTATTATAATCATATTTATAACACCTAACATGGCTAATATTTTGGACAAGAACAGGAAGCTGATTTTGGGCCTATATTTCCAAAAAGACAGAAATATAGCAATAGCAATTTTAACAAAAACTTTATAAATATGGACTATTGTATGTCAAATTAAACCGAAGGAGTTAAAGAAACCAATTATGTAATTAATAGTTCACAAAAGCAATCAATAAACTAAAAATATTCTGAATATAATGTATTTTACAATCACATGAATAGGAAGTGAAAAATATTTAAACAATACTTTTCCAATATTAACTTGGCAAGATATTTCCTGAGACGAAGGAAGTAAGACAGTTCTTAATTAACATTCAACGCGAACGGTTGATTTTAGATCGCGTTAAGAAACTGAATAAAGTACATGTTAAATGGGGTATAAGGTTATGCATTGAAAACGAGAGTTACCGAATTTATTACTTTAAACATAAAATCAGTGTACTACACCACCACAAACAGTGAAAACAAACGATACGCAACATAATACAAGTGAATTCAACCAATAAAACTATACAACATTAATAATTCACGTACAACGAACGTTACGATTTTTCAACATATACGCTACACAAGTGAACACTCCTAACACCAGACAATTAACGCCAGTGAACACTGAACACTTATCCAGGATACCTTTAACAACACCATAGACAATATACAACATTACGAAGATAATAAAACAGTTGTGAAGGTGATTTTATTGTCAGAAATTACAACCATCGTTTCTCAATTTTCTTCAACTACGTGACGTTCCGCCATTTTGAAATCCCATCATGCAAAGTATCTGCCAGCCAGGATTCGTCGCCAACTGCATTGGTCTGAATTATTAACTATTATAAACATTATATATTTTTATCAAGTTGTCAATAATTAATTACTAAGATTATTTATGTTCATGTTATACTTTCTAGCTTGTCCCTTCTCTGACTATATAAATATAACCGTTAAAAGAACCATTCTCAAAATTCATATAATATAACCTGTTTTTGTGAAATCCCTATAGAAGAGTCGATTATCCCTATAGAAGAGTCAAACATTGTATCAATATCGATTTTGAATCGATATTTTCCGAATAACTATTAATAAATCAAAATAATTCCATTATCTCGTTTTAAAAATTATTTCACATATTAAATTAAGAGTTTCATTAACTACAGGACTTACTGGAAGACGACAAATATTAAAGGAAAGTGATATATTGGAGCACAGTAGAAAATCGCAAATCGATTAGTATAGTAAGACAATCTGATTAACTCCAGATTCATTTAAGGTCGACCAAAAGTGCATATATTAACGAAATAAACTCACAGAATTTTAAAATTTTAACGAAAACTCAGAACAAGAATTATTTATAAATTATTAGAACAATAAACAAACATAAAAATTTTCTTTTGAAAAAATTGTTTTTTATTAAATTAAAATTTTTGTTTTGTACAATATAGAATTATTTATTTATAACCAGTGTATACAGGTCTGGTTACAAATTGGCACTCACAACAGTGGGGCTTAACGAAGAATAAAGGTTTAACGAACAAATTTACTTTTATTTGTACTTGTTAGAGCAAAGGTATAATTGAAACCAAATTACTTTAATTATTTGTACTTGTTACAATCTGTACACGTTTTCTTCCTAAGTTCAAAAGTCTGATATGTTCACTTCCTTACAGACTACCTACACTTGATTTAGTGGGGATGAAACCTAAGAAATTCCCAAACGAAACTAACTAAGCATGCGTTGGGCTTCTCCTTGAAGATGTCTCTCCTGAAACAGAACAACCCTCCACCTGTTTCATCCCCCTACAAAAAAGAGTTAAATGTGGCCATTTTTTAAGATCAACCCTGTTTTAAGATTCAATACGTTTTTAGCTTTCATAACACCAAAAGTTTCGTTCATTCGACGGTGAGGCATTCTTAGTCAGAATCGGTGTCGTCGTTGAACTTCGAAAGATTTGGTGAAAGGTTTGGTGTTCAGAAAACAAAACGCCAGTTAAACCAAAAACCAGTATTGATCTTAATAATAAAAATCAAAATATTTTTGTAAAGAACCGAGACGAACGCGGCGCGAACCAACCCGAGCGCGACGCGAACCGAACCGATCCGACCCGAAGTTGCACGAAGTCGGGGTGGGGCGATTAAGTGAACATGTCATTGTCCCTAAAGATTTATTTGACACTGTTACTAAGAGTGGCTTGACTTACCGATCTCGAACAGATCTGCATCACTACAACTCCTACCGCGACTCCTATGTAACAAAGAAAACAAAATGTAGTCACTATCTTGTAATATAAATAAGTCTAGAGGACACGGCGGGAAGCGTATGTGAAAACAACAGTTGAGAATATCTATAAAGATATGAAGGCGATAACGAAAGAACATATAGTACACAATAAGGAGGTGACGACCAAGGAAGAGATTATAAGCAGGGGAGAATATATGGGGGGACGACCGGACCATCTCAAGAGGGTCGACGAAAAAGGTGACGAATTTCTTAATTTCTTAATTTTTTGTTTGCTGTTTTATTATTTTTTCAGCTGTGCGCCTTTATATAGTTGTAACTCTTTTTTAAATATACAAACAGGCTTATTAATCAGCATTAACGTATAGCCTTCGTTTGAGATAGGAAATTTAGGAAAATCAATTCGGTCAATAAGTACCTTGTAAACAATGTTCCAATAACGTGTATTTTTATTGTGTTATTACCGTTTACTTCAGTGGGACTGACTTTAGCCGCTGTAAAGATGGTAATGTTGATTAGTCTTAATTTGTTTCTTCTTTTGTATAAAGCCGACCTGATCCCGGACCCTCCCAAGACCAAATTCTAGATACGCCATTGATTGTAAGATGATGTCGGGGAAGATCTGATAATCCTGGACGCTTGAGAGCAGTGGAGAAGAGCAATAGGTAGAGATCGTCAGGGGCTGTAGACCCAGAGCAAGAAAATATAAAAGACACGTACCCATACACACACACTCACACACACACAATTCAGTGGCCGTAAGTTGGGAAAAGTGTTACGAGAGTTACCAAAATATGTACCCGTTTTCAATAAAGTATCTCGATATCTCTTTAACACAATCGCATACAAGTTTTTAATTTCCCTTTGGTATATAAACCTGAATCTCTCTTAATTTATAGATGTAAAATTTGGGTACTATTAAACTTACTGCAAATAAATTACAAGCAATGTACCAAAAGTACTTAAGAGAAGTCAAAGGTGTACCTAGAAGAGACAAAATAAGAAATGATGTAACAAGGGGAGATAGAGAATCTAGATACAAGAACAGAGAAACATAAATTCAATTAGTTCCGTCGTCATGTTAAAATGTCCCATATTAGAAATCGGTTTATAGCAGATCAAAATATTAAAAACCTTCTTCTCCTCTCTTCTTCTTCTTCTTCACGGCTTAGACTGTTTAGTCTGTTCCAGCTCCAGACTGGTCGGACCATCATTTCTTGGGTCTTCCCAGGCTTCTCTTCCCTTTCGGTTTATACAATAAGGCTATCTTGGGGAATCTGTCACTGCCCATTTTGCTAACGTGTTGTTTCCAGCTTTCTCTATACTTATTGATGATTCAGTTTACTTCTTCAACTTCAGTTCCTCTCTTATCTGATTGTTTCTTTTTATATCTAATTTTGTGTACCCAGCTATGGAATGCGAAAACTTCATTTCCATTGCCTTAATTTTTTGATATTTGTCTAGCAGACATTGTCCATGTTTCTGAGCCATAAGTAAGGGTAGGAACTGCCGTGGATTTGTATAACTTTATTATGGTTATTTTGGTTATGGTTTATGATTCAAAACATTACAATCCGTTTATAGTAGCACCAAAGTAACTGATACGAATATTGGCAAAGACTTGACTCCGGAAATTGAAACTAATCAAGGCCTAAGGCAGGGATGTGCTTTACCTTCGACACTCTTCCGATCTATACGGGTGACCTTGTCAAAGAATGGAAGAAAGTTGCCCCACCGGGTACACAAATTAGTTAGAACGAATTTTTGAATACTATGCTCTTTGGTGATTATCAAATTATATTCCATAACAGTGAAGACAAATTGTATAGGTTGAATTAATTTTGTGGTAATTAAAAACATCAGTGCAAAAATCCAAGGTTACGGCGTTCCTAGGAAAAGCTTCAGTACGAACAAAAATCATAATTGTCAATCTAGATCTCGAACAGGGAATACGTTTCGAATTATTTGGTGTGCGATATGACATGTGATGAGGGCAACGAACGATGTTTTAAATAATACTGACAAACATGGAAGGATTTGTAGCATCATACGTCAAATTATAAAGAGAAAAAACAATGTACAATTGTATTGTTGTATTGCACCAATGCACCCGCATTGTACCTGTTTCGAAGTACTATATTATAAAATAGTACAAGCCGTTTGAAATTTTACTTTTTCCTAATACAGTACTTACTGTAAGTTAGTGTTTTCAAGAAAGGTACTAAATATAGTAATCGAATTGCTGTTTCTCTATTCTTTTATCTAGATCCTGCATCTCTCCCTGTTACATCATTTATTACTTTATCTCTTCTAGTCACATCTTTGACTTCTCTTAGACACTTTATCCACGTTACTTGTAAATTACTTTCAGCGGATTCGATAGTACTCAACTTCTACATCTATAAATTCAGAGAGATTCAGGTTTGCATACCAAAGGCAATTCAAGTTTATACAATATAACAAAATTTAATAAAGTGATAGCGGCCCTCTGTTTGTTGTATGGATCAGAATCATGGGCCTCTAGGAAAGGAGACTTTAGATCAGCAGTTGGCAACCCTGCGCCCGCAAAGAAATTTGTAATTTTCTTTTCTTTTCAGCGAAGGAACGCACCCGCATTTACCTGTTTCGAAGTACTGTATTATAAAATTTTAGACGCCGTTTCAAATTTTACTTTTTTCTAATACAATACTTGCTGTAAGTTAGTGTTTTCAAGAAAAGGAACTGAAACCTTCATTTATGTTTTAAATGTGATTTTTCAAGTTTTACATTTCTGTACACTTTGTAAAAATAAATATATTTTTTAATACGGCAAGTTCTTTAATTTATTTCTATTAAAATGTGTTTCCGTTTAACCATTTTTCTTGTTTAAAATTTTGTTAGTTTTAACGGGCGCGTGCATGATGACCTACAACTAATGTGAAAAATTTTCACAAATTTATATGAAAAATGGCGCAAAGCTTTTCTTTTATTCGGTGTTCCACGTCGCTAAATATAAGTCCAAGGGTATTATAAAGCGACAGTTAATGTTTGTAACGTCCAGCTACTGGCCATTGCTGTCCGACGTCCAGCTCCGCACCTTTCTATTTTCCATTTATGGGGTGGGGAAGGGTGCGCCCATCGAACTGGATATGTATGCGAACTGGTCCATCGAACTGGTCCTCAGTTATATATATGCGCCCCCATAAATTCAAAGGTTGCCTATGACTGGTTTGATTGACGGACTCCTCGGAAAAGAGAATCCTCAGAAGAGAGTTCTTATACAAGACTTGAGCGTATAAGAATTAATGACGTAAGACATGAATAAGGTGTACAACTGACAACAGAAATTACATCATGGTATAAAGAAAGACGGAGGGACCAGTGGCGGATTATCCATAACGCTGGGGTATGCTACAGCACCGGGCACCAGGGACTCAGCTGTCAGAGGGTGCACCATCCAGATGAACTGATTAAGCGAGCAAAGCTTATGATCACATTACGCAATTGTTTGGTTCTCTTACGCAGTTATTAACCATGGAGAATGTCGAGTTGGAAAATCAAGCGAAAGCTCTTATAGAAGTTCACTCGAACGATTTGAGTAACGATCTTATAATAGAATTGAAGCACTTTGTGCCACGAATAAAATTGCAAGGAATAGGTTTTTTTTCCAAATCGTTCGAATGAAGATGGTAGATTCCATGATACTACAATTTGTCCGCTAAAAGTATTAAACTGGATTGTTGACTATAAAATTATTGATGTATTACTGAATATATATATATATATATATATATATATTGCTCATCGTCTACTTTTGATGATTTCAATAGTTAACTGAGAATCTGAAAGATCATTTTCTGCATTCAAACACATTAAAGATATATTGAGTTCAAGTGTGGGAGATGAGAGATTATCTTGATTAGCAAGGCTGAATGTTGAAAGCGAGATACTAGAATCCCTCGCATTAGAACCAATTATACAAGAATTCGTAAATGCAAAATCATAAAAAAAATTGATCGATTAGTAGTTTCTAAACTTAAGTTCTACTACTACGCTCACTGTAATCACTATTTAGCTAAATATTTTTTGTAAGTTGAGAGTTTAATAAAATAATTGTTAACTTTCGGATAAATAAATAAAGACGGAGGGACCAGTGGCGGATTATCCATAACGCTGGGGTATGCTACAGCACCGGGCACCAGGGACCTAGCTGTCAGAGGGTGCAACATCCAAATGAACTGATTAAGCAAGCAAAGCTTATGATCACATTACGCATTATATAATTATCTGATTATAGATCAGAGTTTTACTATATAAAGACAGATTGGAATGTTTTCCTATGAGCCATTTATATTAAGCAAAAACGTGTGTAATACAAAAAGGTGAAAATATTTAACAAGAGTCCGTACAGCACTAAAACAATCTTTAAAAAATTATTATTAATTTGAAACGTTCAGAAGAAAAAATAAGTTAATAATTGTATTACAATAAGACTCTAGCATAATCTATTTTTTTAATTGATGATAAACATAAAACTATGCACAGTAAACACATACAAAACCATCATAAACATAATCAACTCACAGCTCGTTGAACCAATGTTTTTACTCTGCACGCTGTACCCACTTCTTCATTGAATATTGACAATTGTAAACGGGACATGTGGCATCCTTATCCTCTTTAATTACTTTCTGCAAAGATAGAAGTCTGTTGATGGAATTGTTTAAAAACATTCCCCCTTCTTTTGTCGTTTTATTTTAAGTTCTTTAATAGAATCAGCTGATGTGAGTTCCTTAGAAGTTCATTGCTTTCATCTGTGAAGTTGTTGCTCACTTAACTATTGGTAGTAGAGAAATTACACAAATGCCTTGTACAGACACTTTTTACACAGTTTTGGAAATTATCCCACTCATCAGCCATATTCCATAAGTGAATTAAGATTCATATTCCCCCGAGTGTAGAGACATAATAAAACTTAGATATAAGCATATAACCTGCACTGATCTCGGCCAACTATATGTCGGCCACTTTCTTTTAAATAGTATTTACGGCAGAATATTAACTATTTGGTACAGCACTAATATATTGGTAATTAAATCTTAATTATTTAGACGCTTGAATAACTATGGAGACAAATGCGTAATAAGTTTGAATGACCAGTTAGCTTAAAATAAGTTTGACTAAGCAGAGGTGAGATCTAGCGTGGCGCCACTTTCAACACTGCACAATAAGAATCCAAGTAGCGTCACCAACACAAAACTACGAGGAAATAACTTATTCTGTGGCAAATATGGTTAAGTATTAAATCTGCTCATATTACCCTGAATTCCCTTATAGATAATTCTATGTCTGTTTACCGTAAGGTAATATTATAATTCAGGTACATATAAGAATTTTCCTCCGCACTTCCTCACTGTGTTTGGCAGTTCTTTTGTCTCTGTGTTACGTGTTTTGTACAATCTATGCCATTTCTTCGTTCTTGTTCTACGTTTTACTCATTTTTGACCTCTACTCTAGCTTTCAAAATACATTTCACCGGTTTATAATCTTATTTTCCTCTTGCTTGCCACGATCAGTCACTTTTGTCTGTTCCGGCTTCACTCCCACACTTTGATTTGTCACAGGCTTGTTATAGCCTGCCTTAGTATTACATCCAGGTACATATATTTAATATGGTCCCTTCCAGGGGCGGATTAGAAGCTCGTGGTGCCCTATGATGCCATCAGACAGACCTCCCCCACCCCGATTCAAAATTCAACATTTTATCCGTTATTTACACTGGTAAATGGTATATTCGGTTTCGAAAGTTAACAATTATTTTATTAAACTCTCAACTTACAAAAAATATTTATGATAAATATGATTACAAGCATAAAGTAGCCATGTGTCTAAAAAAATAATTTTCTATACAAAAGGAAAAAGAATTCTTATTTCTTAAAGTTACCCTTTGTCCTAAGCATTCTGAAACTAAAGGAAATGAGTTTTTAACTTTAGTTATGTTTTTAGACGTTGAAGAAAACAAATTGAAATTGAAAATGTTTAAACTAATTTAAATTAAATAATTTAACTAATTTCTGTCCCAGCCGTAACTAGCGTTCAAAATTTATTTATGGATAAAATTATTTTTAAAAGAGATCTTGTACTAAAAATGTGTCGAAATAGAAAAGAAATTGTATCCTGTCATTTTAGAATTTGGTACTTAACAGACTTGGTGAATGAATCATAGGAATGCATGTGTTAATGAGCAATTTTGTTATGGTTTAATAATTATATTTGCTATTCACGCACACACGCGCGCGCACGCGTAAGCGTGAAAATACATAATTAACTTTAATATAGTTATTTAACCTTATACGTTTACCTTTGATTACGAGAAACGTCCGTTCTATACATTATTAAGTCAAGAAATTTCTGTGTCTACAGTGTTAGCTAATTTTGACAATTATCCGTATTTTATTCATCACTTGAGTCCGAAAATTGAATGAAGAAATTCGTAGACACTTTCTGAACTTAAAATAGATCTTAGAATTTTAATTAATCTTAGATTTTGTTGTCATTGAAACTTATTAGGACTTTAATGCAAGTTATATCGAAGCTTACAGCCCTATGTTAGGCATACGTATCATTTTATAATGCATAGAGTATTATATTTTTTAACGAAATTAATTAATTATAAATTTGTAGCTCATATTTGTACAGAAAATACGGTCGAGAAATAACATTCAACGTGTAAATATTTCATTAAATTAAAAACAGACAGAATTTATAGAATAGATAAAATTTTAATGATAAGATAGTACAAAGTTAGTAAATGATGAGGCGCTAAAGTCTGTTGTAAAACTTTTAAATTTTCTAATTTGATGAAGATTGTTTTACACTATACTAAACGAACAACATTAGTTTAATGTTGATTGATAAACTTATAATTCAAGCAAGTATAACAGTTATATTTACTATTAATTTTAAAGTAAATTAACTAAACTTTCTTCAGTTTACTATTTGATTTTTGTCTACATCCCTTTCTCGTACAAAGTACACACACTACTTGGACTGGCTGACGTAATCGTGCACCGTATTACTACGAAATCCAATTCTTTTGTTTAAGTTAATGTAATACAAGAAAATTTTTCAAAGCATTGAATAGTTACGCCCATTTTATAAAATTCAAACCGTTCTCGGATTATATTTATTCTTATTTAGAAATATTTTGCAGTGAAACCCAATTTAGTCTCTTGAAAACTTAAGTTTTATAGAACCTTTCATTTGACAAACAGAAGATTCGGCTTTCGGTTTTTGTTCTACTTGTTGCGAACCGTTTCAAACATACTAATTAATCAACTGTTAACTATTAAAATCACCGTTTACGGGTTAATCTTTTTGACGAGGGGACCAAGTCTATTTTCAGATGACTTTATACGTTAAAAAAAATGTAATTTCATAACAAGAAAATGTAAAGTTACTTTAAATTTTAGCTTTCTTTTTTAAAGTAAAAAACTATATTTCTTTAATACAATTTTTGTACCTAATTAATTAAGGGACTTGAATAACTGTTAATACTGGCTAACATTACGTGGATAGAAACTTCTAGATTTAATAAAGATTAATAAAATTTGGAACGAAACGTTAATTATTCTGTAATAAGAGTTGAAAATAAAAAAGTTAATGTATTTTAACATTCTCTTTTCTCCTTATGTTGTATAATAATTAGTATTATATTATAATATAATAACAATATAATGTTTAATCTTAATTGTTGACGTCTTGACATATTTCGGCTTAAGACAATAGACCTGTTTTGAAGTTTCATTGTTTAATACTAATTTAATTATAAGATAGTGTAAAACCATTAGTATAGAATTTCTCAAATACTTTATTTTCCTATGAACTATGTTCTCAGATAAAGCTGTTTAAATAGAAAAACAGTTGCTTAAATTATAATTTTTTGTGTTAAATTATACTTTATAGAACAGTATAGCTTCCCTTACTTCTCAAATTTAATTGACAATTTTTCTTTGGAAAAAATATTTTTTATACCATTAGTTTTTGAAAATGAAACGTTTCTGATTTATTTCATTGTCACTTTTAACATTGGACTAGAGTTAGAAGGAGATTCAATTATTTTTTTAAAGAAATACCTGAAATTTAATGACGACCTTACCGTTGTCTGTAGCGACCACCGAACTGCGCAGCGACGAACGCGGAAATGAGGACGAGACCAGCCCTTGTCTTCGTCGCTGCAGAAGGCAGTGGATGACGTCGGTGACTGCAGATGTCAATAGAGTTACCCGAAAGTCGAGACATTTATTTACAAAAATATTTTTGAAATTTCTGTGAGTGAGCAAATATCTGTGATCGGGTGTTTAAAAAAATGTTTATTTCTAAAGTCGAGTACCATTAACTTTAGTCAACGTAGAAATAGTTTTTAGTATTAATTAACTGAACCGGTGACGTCAAAGACAAAAGAATGTAACATTTATATGTCCTCATGTAAACGACGTTATAGAGTTGTATGGCATACAAAGGGCTATTGCTGATGTTTCCAACCCTTACATTTTTACTTCCATGTTCCGTAAGGAAATGGAAGCGTGATGATCGCGAAAAAAATCGTGTTCGAGATAAGGGCTGATTCTGATTGTGCTACCCTCAAAACCTGAAGAAAAGTCATTTTCCGAAAAGTATCTGTGTGTGTATATGGGTGTAGAATTTTTTTTATGGCAAACGATAACTGCCGCTAGATCAAACAGAATCAAATAATGTTTTGCATGTGTCTGAATTGTAGAGCAGTCGAGACCTGTTGATTTTTGTGTAGATCGGTTAAGGGAAAGGGGTAGTTTACCTGCAACGTTTTATGTTTTAACAAGGATAATTTTTTCTATGACGAACGATAACTGCTGCATATTCAAACAGAATCAAATAATTTTTTGCATACATCCCTGAATTGTAGAGAACCCAAGGCTTTTTGATTTTGGTAAAGTTCGGTTAAGGGGAAGGGGTAGTTTACATGCAACATTTTACGTTTAACAAGAGTAAGTACTTGAAAATTAATTTAAACTTTTTCAAACAATGGTAATTGTTAAAAATAAAATAATTTTGTTGCCAGGCAATAAAATTATAATTTTTTAATTTTAGTTTATATCATGTATGAGAGAAAATATATCGTTCGTGGCAGGCAAGCATATCTCAATTATGTAATGTTTACATTTCCATTTTATTATTATGATTACCCCAATAAAAAGGCAGGCAAGACACACACACACACAATTCGAGTTATTTTTGGCCTCACTCATGTTTATTTTCTTACATTTGCACGGTTTTTAAATTGAAAGTGCCGAAACCCACACCAACACAACGCGTGCAAGCCGAAAAGGTGTCCAGCGTGGACAGCGATTTGCTTCCTGTGGATCCTTGGCCAGTGTAACTGCACGTGTTTACAGAGGAACGGTTCATAGACAGACTTTTCGTCTTTAAGGAATGAACCCTCTGCAAGATGCTCAGGGTCTATGATAGACTTCAGAGCGCTCCTTCTTTTCCGAGTGTTTGTTCTGTGAAACGTACACTGTAGATTCGCAGCCTTACTCTGAGCAACGCTCCATAGGGAATGTTGAAAATTTTTGTCCACGTGTAACCTCATACACACTAAAACCTGCTCCGATGTTTTGATTACGGACATCATAATATTAAAACTTTGGGAACTTGAGCACTACTTAATGGAGATCAAACATTAACTTTTACAAGCGATTAATTTATGCATATTTTGAAGCAATAAATGTTTTAATAAATTAATAAAATCTGTGTACTTATTTCTATTATGATACAAGAATTAAAACTAATATGTGCATGTGTGTATGTATGAAAAATATATAAATATTTTTCTCAACTGGAAAATTGTTTGCCCCTCCTGGAAAATATTTTTACCTCCCTGATAGCTAGTTATTTACTAGCCTGTGTGGAATATAGAGTTATGACATGCATCAGAATGGTTAGTATTAAAAAGAAGACACAAACGTATTAAGGAAGAAATGTTTTGCTGAGAAATTTATAATTATACGTGTGAACAGAATCGTCGTTCAGGAAATCAGAAGACAAATGGAAAGAAGAAAGAAACGATTTTAAAAAAGAAATATCGGTATGGAGAACCATACATGACTTCCATGTTCTAAGATTTATATTTTAAAAATCATATTCGAAATGAAATATTTCCATAGAAACTACTTCTTTCTATTTATTGCTTCAGCCTTGACCGCAGTACTGTGGTCACTAACGTATACCACCTCACGTTTTCGCACTCGATTTTCACTGATGATGGCAGTCGATGGCACTGCCGAAACGTCTGGTTTTGCAGAAAACATTGGACTATGGCTAAACAGCCCGGAAAGGAATTTTAACAAAAAACTACTTCTTTGTTGCCGATAACATAGTACACATATAACAAATTCTCCCCTCCCTCTTCAACTATAATTTTCATTAATAGAAAATTACCCCCAACCACATTCACTTAACATCTTAATTTATACATATTTCATCTACGTTTCTACAGTGGATTATTATGAGCTTCTTATCAGGATACTTTATTATCAAAATTAAGTACTTCACTCTTGTTAAAACATAAAACGTTGCAGGTAAACGACAGCTTTCTCTTAACCGATCTTCAACAAAATCAATAGGCCTTCAGTCCTCTACAATTCAGGGATGCATGCAAAAAAATATTTGATTCTGTTTGAATGTGCGGCAGTTATCATTCGTCATGGAAACATTTCTCTTGTTACAACATAAAATGTTGCAGGTAAACTACCCCATTCCCTTAACCGATCTTCACCAAAATCAACAGGCCTTGAGTCCTCTACAATAGAGGCAAGCATGCAAAACATTATTTGATTCTGTTTAAATGTGCGGCAGTTATCGTTTGTTAAATAATCAATTACTGTGGTTAAAACATGAAAAGTGGCTGGTAAACTACCCCTTTTCCTTAACCGATCTTCACCAAGAACAATATATCTTGAGTACTCTACAAATCAGGGGTGTATGCAAATAATTATTTGATTCTGTTTGAATTTGCGGCTGTTATCGTTTGCCAAAGACAAACATTACCCTTGATAAAAAAACGTTGCTGGTAAACTACCCCTTTCCATTAACCGATCTTCACCAAAAACAATATGTCTTGGGTCCTCTACAATTCAGGGCTGTACGCAAATAATTATTTGATTCTGTTTGAATTTGCGGCTGTTATCGTTTGCCATAGAAAATACCCTTGTTAAAACATAAAACGCTGCCGGTAAACTACCCCTTCCCCTTAACCGATCTTCACCAAAAACAAAAGGTCTTGAGACCTCTACAATTCAGAGCTGTACAAAACATTATTTGATTCTGATTGAATTTGCGGCTGTTATCGTTTGTCATAGAAACAAATTACCCTTGATTAAAAAAAACGTTGCCAGTAAACTACCCCTTTCCCTTAACCGATCTTCACCAAAAACAACAGGTCTTGATTACTCTAAAAATTAGGGCTGTATGCAAAAAATTATTTGATTCTGTTTGAATTTGCGGCCGTTATCGTTTGCCATAGAAAAGAATCTACAGACACACACAGACACACACACGGACACTTTTCAAAAATGACTTTTTTCATGTTTTGAGTGTAGTACAATCAGAATCTGCAATAATCTCGAACACGATTTTTTTTGCCATCACCATACTTCAATTTCCTTAAGGAACATGGAAGTAAAAATGTTGCTGGTAAACTACCCCTTTTCCTTAACCGATCTTCACCAAAAACAATAGTTCTTGAGTACTCTACAATTCAGGGCTGCATACAAAAAATTATTTGTTTCTCATTGAATTTGCGGCTGTTATCGTTTGCCATAGAAAAAAATCTGTAGACACACAGACAGACACACACACAGACACATTTCGAAAAATGACTTTTTTCATGTTTTGAGTGTAGTACAATCAGAATCTGCAATAATCTCGAACACGATTTTCTTTGCCTTCACCATAATTCCATTTCCTTAAAGAACATTATCTATTATCGTTAGGGGTATGGTCAACCATACGTGATTTCCATGTTCTAAGACTTATATTTAAAATCATATTCGAAATGAAATATTTCCATATAAACTACTTCTTTCTACTTATTGCTTCAGCCTTAACCACAGTACTGTGGTCACTAACGTATACCACCTCAAGTTTTCGCACTCGATTTACACTGATGACGGCAGTCGATGGCACTGCCGAAAAGTCTGGTTTTGCAGACACCATTAGACTACGGCTTACCAGCCCGGGAAGGAATATTAACAAAGAACTACTTCCGAAAACGTAGTACACATATAAAAAATTCTCCCCTACCCCTTCAACTATAATTTTCATTAATAGAAAATTACCCCTACCTCGTTCACCTAACATCTTCATTTATAGATATTTCATCTACGTTTCTACAGTGGATTATTATGAGCTACTTATCAGGATACTTTATTTATCAAAATTAAGTACTTTACTCTTGTTAAAACATAAAACGTTGCAGGTAAACGACCCCTTTCTTTAATCCGATCTTCACCAAAATCAATAGACCTTCAGTCCTCTACAATGCAGGGATGCATGCAAAAAAATATTTGTTACTGTTTGAATGTGCGGCAGTTATCGTTCGTCATGGAAACATTTCTCTTGTTACAACTTAAAATGTTGCAGGTAAACTACCCCATTCCCTTAACCGATCTTCACCAAAATCAAAAGGCCTTGGGATCTCTACAATTCAGGAACGTATGCATAAAAATATTTGATTCTCTTTGAATTTACGGCAGTTATCTTTCGTCAAAAAATTACCATTCCTAAAACATAAAATGTTGCAGATAAACTACCCCTTTCTCTTAACCGATCTTCAACAAAATTAACAGACCTTGAGTTCTCTTTAATTCAGGGCTGTATACAAAAATTATTTAATTCTGTTTGAATTTGCGGCTCTTATCGTTTGCCTTGGAAAATACCCTTGTTAAAATATAAAACGTTGCTGGTAAACTACCCCTTTCCGTTAACCGATCTTCAACAAAATCAACAAACCTTGAGGTCTGTATAATTCAAAAAGGTATGCAAAAGAGTAGTTGATTCTGTTTTAATGTACAGCAGTTATCGTTCGTCATAGAAAAAATTACCCTTCTTAAAACATAAAATGTTGCTGGTAAACTACCCTATTCTCTTAACCGATCTTCACCAAAACCAACAGGTCTTGAGAACTCTACAATTCAGGGCTGTATGCAAAAAGTTATTTGATTCTGTTTGAATTTGCGGCTGTTATCGTTTACCAAATAAAAATTACCCTTCATAAAAAACGTGGCTGTTAAACTACCCCTTTCCCTTAACCGATCTTCACCAAAAACAACAGGTCTTGATTACTCTACAAATCAGGACTGTATGCAAAAAATTATTTGATTCTGTTTGAATTTGCGTCTGTTATCGTTTGCCATAGAAACCCCCCCCCCCACACACACACACCACGGACACTTTTCGAAAAATGACTTTTTTTCATGTTTTGAGTGTAGTACAATCAGAATCTGCAATAATCTCGAACACGATTTTTTTGCCATCACCATACTTCCATTTCCTTAAGGAACATGGTATTAAAATTGACAGGAAAGACTTTGACAACATTATAGACATCGTTTACCCTCGCCGATAACTCGCGGCGAGACTTCAATTTCATTACAGGAATTAGAACACAGCTCCCTTTGGCCAGCTCTTATGGGGGTACTCTACCATTTTAGCTGATATGTACGTCATTTCTTCAGAACTGAAGCATCCACTTATTTGATATTTGGTCACCATATCTAGCTCTCATTCTTGTTACTACGTGTGGGACATTTTTTTTTAGAAATTATAGAACCAAATTTAAGGTAATTATTTTATATATAAATCTTAGAACATGCAAGTCATCTATGGTTCTCCATACCGATGTTTTCTTCATGTTTCAAGGGTAGAACAATCAGAATCAGCCCTTGTCTCGAAAACGATTTTTTTCGCTATCACCTTATGGAACATGGAAGTAAAAATGAATGTTCTCCTCAACAGTGTTGCAAGAATTAATGTTCTACGAAATGAATGTTTTATTTTTTTTTAGGTTCCCAAATGGCGGGTTGTTGAAAATATTGGGTCGGACGCACGCGAGTTTAGTATCTTAAAAAAAAATATTAGCCTACAGCGACAATTATTCTTCCGCCTACGAAAACAAAACTTACCTGGCCTAGGGTGCTCTGTACGCATGGTCGACGCTTGTTAACAGGGGTGGGCTAACGTCGCAGACACGAATATTCTGTTGCTTTTTAGGCGCTGTTGATTGTCCGACTTTTTTCTCCACGCATCAACGATAAAACCGCAGAATCATCTTGCAATTTTGGAGAAGTCTAATATAAATAAAATTATTCTAAAAGCGACGGGTTATTAAAATTTGGTAATTTACTCTTGTTAAAACACAAAACAATGCAGGTAAAGTACCCCTCCCTCCTAACCAAACAACCTGGTTGCCTGGCAACAAAATTATTTTAAGAATGTTTAAGTACTTTACACTTTTTAAAACGTAAAACGTTGTAGGTAAACTACCCCCTCCCCCTTAACCGATCTTTATCAAAATCAATAGGCCTTGAGTCCTCTACAACTCGGGCATATATATAAAACATTATTTGATTCCGTTTGAATTTGCGGCAGTTATCGTTCGCCACAGAAAAAATCTACACACACACACTTTTCGAAAAATGACTGTTCTTCACGATTTGAGGGTAGTACAATCTGAATCAGCCCTCATCTCGAACACCATTTTTTTCACAATCACCATACTTCTATTTCCTTACGGAACATGGAAGAAAAACTTGAAAGCTGAATAATCACCTTACCATTTTCTTGGGTTCCATCCTGTGCACAAGTAACAATCTGACTTCAAAAATTAAAAGTCTCCGACTCGCAAATAATGAGAGAATTATTTAGTCAGGCCCCAGCGGTCTTTGTTGGTTTTATACCCCCTTGTGGATTGAAAAATAATCAAGTGCTATCTGATTGGCTTGGGAGCATTTACTCCAGAGTAATGGAGTCCTATGCAATGTGAGGCTCTCTCCGCTTCGATTCATCGCGACAGAACCATGCTTGAAGATTTCGGACTCCATGTGCAGCGATGGTAGGCACTCTCCGAGGACAAGATCTTGGTCTTACGAACTTGCAATATTTTTCTACGTTTACTAAAAATAAACAATTATGTGACCTGAATTATTTGAGGACAGAATTATTAATGTTAATGAAACGCACTTTAAAAAATTAACATGTTTAGGGCATATGGAAGATAAAATGATAATTCTTATAGGTTTAAATCTGAAAAATATAATATATCAATGTTTAGATGGGTATTCTTTAAAAGAGCATTCATAGAAAAGTTCGCGTGCGAGCTTGTATATGTGCTTAGCCTTTTGTTTTCTAACATTTTCAATGTCATAATCATCATCATCATCTGCACTTCATGTTGCGGAAACCATACCGTCCTCGGACGCCCCACATTACAATACCCTGTGGGTTTATAATTCAAGCTAATTTTGGGAAGGCGATCTTGCTGCATTCTTCCTTAATGGTTACACCAGTTGGCCTTGCATTCCGTAATTCTACCTTGTAATTTAAAAATTTGTAATTCTCGCCTTATCTGTGCGTTACTTATTCTGCCTAGTAACGTCCACGCTTTGACCAATGTCAGAATTTTCATTTCTCCTGATGTAACCTTCCATCTGTCACTTTGTGAAAATACCCATGTCTCACTCTCACACAGCGCCACCGGTACAGCCATAGTCTTGTAAAACTTAACCTTAGTGTCTTTCTTAGCTTTAGTTTTTTATTTTCAGGTTCTATGGATTCAGTGTATACAGTTTCATTGTATATTAGGAAATTTAACGTTCAAACCAGAGCTGTAATTTATATTCGTTACATGAGTCCAAAACAAAAACTTTACTTAAATGCGCGCTTCACTCAGCTATTTTTCAAAATATTTAAAGAGTAATATTTAATTTCCTCCTTCTTCTTCTTCTTCTTCTTCTTCTTCTTCTTCTTCTTCTTCTTCTTCTTCTTCTTCTTCTTCTTCTTCTTCTTCTCCTTTTCAAGGATTAGGTTATATAAACCTATTCCGGCACCCATCTCATCCTCGGACGTACCACTGGCTTTATAGGGTCCTACAAAAGTATTATAAAGTTTTATATGAACAGGTTACTTGCCCTGTTGCACAACCCCCTACCAGGAGGACCAGAGACTCTTCTGTTAAGGTTACCATACCTTAGCCGAAGGCCCCTGTTTTGGGGTGCTAGGGCACATCAGGATTGCCAAACCCGTATACACAAGATGTAGGCCCGTGATGTGATTTAATTTTCTCTTTAATGAAATTATAAAATTATAGTTTTTACAGATGTTTTTCAAAATGCAAGGATGACTGAAGAAATCAACTGAACTTCTACCAACGGACCTTTGTACGAATTAATAATATTTGCAATTTTCAGTGAAGGGTTTGTGAGGATCGGTCAAAAATATATCACTAATTTTAACTTATTTGTGTCGACGTTTCGACAGTGTTTATTGTCATCGTCAGGACCTATGTCCTGACATACAAAAGAAATGTCAAACACAACAGAACAATTATTTGGGTGAACGTGTGTGTGTGTGTGTGTGTGTGTGTGTGTGTGTGTGTGTGTGTGTGTGTGTGTGTGTGTGTGTGTGTGTGTGTGTGTGTGTGTGTGTGTGTGTGTGTGTGTGTGTGTGTGTGCAGGGGTGTGCGTGCGTAGTATGTATCATTGTATATGTGAAGGAGGTGAATAGTTTGTTTACATCTTCAAATGTTTTCTTTAAGACAACGAGAAAATTATAATATCACAGAACATAATTTCTCCACTATTACAATTTAAATTACTATATGTAATGATATTTTTAATTAATTATAAAAGCAATAATCAACAATTAGATATTAGATTGGTACAGACAACGTTTATACATATACCAGTCAACATATAGCATAATAAAATATATTATAACTAAAAACAGATTAAGGGATGTTCAACTATGTAATTATTAAAAGTTATTTTTAACATGTTTCACTCACTACTGGTATTAAAATCAATCATTAATTTAGAAAAATATAAATTACACATAAAATGTAAATAACTGTAGAAATTTACGACCTTTCATCAGATAGTATACATAATGTTACAAACACAAGTCTATGGTAAATCTATCTAACAAGTGTATTTGGATAATACTTGTAATCATATTGTTGTAAATTATAGTCCAGAGTACTATAGAATATTGTAAATTTATGTATATGTCCACAATCATACCCTCTCTCTCACCCATTCTCCCTCTACCTCTCATTCTCACAACCTCTCACTTTCACTTGAAATCGCTCTCTCACTCTCTCTCTCTCCCACTCACTCTCTCTCCCTCCCACTCACTCTCTCTCTCTCTCTCTCTCTCTCTCTCTCTCTCTCTCTCTCTCTCTCTCTCTCTCTCTCTCTTGCTCTCTTTCTCAGTCTCTGTTACTCACTCTCTCCGTCTCTCTCTCTCTCTCTCTCTCTCTCTCTCTCTCTCTCTCTCTCTCTCTCTCTCTCTCTCTCTCTCTCTCTCTCTCTCTCTCTCTCTCTCTCACTTGTCTCTTTCCACAAATGGCACTCTAAAATACTCACCATTTCTATTAACACTATCGTCCTCACGTATGTACATTACAGAATTATGTACAAGATAACAGTATAGATTTAACAACTTACATTAAAAAGTTACAAACTATTACAACACAACATTATAGATAACTGATCACATATACAATGATACATACATACGCACACACACACTCACATACACAAACACGTTCATCCAAATAATTGTTCTGCTGTGTTTGACATTTCTTATGAATGATTGACATCATACACAGGTCCTGATGATGACAATAACATTGTCGAAACGTCGACACAAGTTAAAATTTGTGTTACGTTTTTGACCGATCCTCACAAACTCTTCACTGAAAAATTCATTGATTGACGGTCACTACAAATTTAAGGATTTAATATTTGTAATAATTATCTTTGTTCAGCCATAAATACCGTTTTCAGTGTTAACAGTGTACAAAGGTGCAGAGAAAGAACTGATTAATTAGAACAGCTTGAGAGTAAACCCTTGTAGTGACAAAAGGAAATTAACAGTAAAGAAGTTGACAGAGCAGAGAAGAGGCGTGGGTTTGCCCAGACTGACAGCTTCCTACTCCGTCTCTGTCTGAACTAATCTTTTTAGCAACTACCGCCGCCCTCTTGTAAAGCATGTTAAATATAAATGTTACCTCCCTGAATACAATTAAGCTTACAACGTCAAGGTAACTTTGCAATTTACTTGCAAACTTACTTTTCAATATTTTTACTTTAAGAAGTTTAAGACGTCTTCTAAAATTTTACTAAATGATAGAATAATTTTTAATCCTCTTTTGACGGGACAACCAGAAAATCTTATTCATTGAATCTTAGTATGGCTGATAATAATGGCAGAGTAACGTCATTTCTATTAAAAAGAGACGACGATATTAAAATGCCTTCAATTGTAACTTGTATAAATTTAAGTTATTTATATTTATATAAATATTTAACTAACTTATTTATATAAATAAATAGTAAAATCTCTTTTATCGGATTCATTTTCCTTGATCTATGTACAGTTATATATAGATAAATATATGTTAATGTATCTTCTTCTTTTAGTGTCCTGACTAACAAAGCTTCGATGACCCCCATATCAATTATATCTTTATATTTTTTACATTTATGTTTTTACATAGGGTGTAAAAACGAAGGATGTTACTAAGGATGGTCTACGGGAAACTGACGATATTAAAAACGAAATAAGTAATATAAAATATTTATATTTTATTTACTTTTGTTTTAATACCCAATGCGATTAAAGCACATTTGATGCCATTTACAGTTATAAGTTCATTTTTTAAATAAGACCCTCTCAAATATGCTCCAACATTGTGTATGAACTACTGCAGTCTGCCCCATAGATTTCGCATCCCTGCTTGCAACATGTTTGATATTCCTCTGATTTCTTCCTGTATGGAGGCCTTGAGTTCGTTAACATCGTTAAGTTTATTAAGAAACACTCTTGTCTTGAGGTATTCGCAAAGGAAATAGTCACATACTGTCAGATCTGGAGACTGTGCCGGCCATGCAACATCTTTTCCTCAGAAATCACGTGGCCTGGAAACATCTCTCTTGAACTACCGCCACGGATGCTCTGGCAGTGTACTACAGTCTGGCCATCCAGCTGGAACCACACAGCGTTCAAGCCGATCCCACGACGACGCAGCTCAGGAGCAAGGAATTTCTGTAACATCACTGTGTATCGAACACAAGTGGCTGTCACCGTTTCTTCTTCCTGTTCAAAGAAATAAGGGTCTATGATCCCAAATTTGCCACAGCACACCAGACAGTGATTCTTATCCACATCTGTATCGTACTGTGACTAGGAGCAACGTCAAGACGTGGGACATTATAGTGACGGCGGAATAATCTCTGCAAAATCACAATTGAAAATCACCATTTTAAAATAAGTTTCCACTACGAACGCACAGTGTATAGCAGTCTACTGCTCCACTGTAACTGAAATGGCATCAGGTATGCAAGGCGTCATATCATGACAGGTATGCCAGTCCGATTCCCGGTTGCATATCAGTATTGCCAAACTATGTCGCTTTAAAAATCGTCAGATTCCCGTGGATCATCCTGTATCATTGTATATTAGTGTGTGTTATTGTACCTACAAGAATGTACTGTACAAAATTATATTGTTACGACGGTCTCACGGCCGTCGTATTTAAACAGTGGGAATACTGAACACCAGACAATGCGTTACTCACCATTTTAGTTATATCTCCAGTTAATAGAAACAACAAACAGTCCTATACAGCAACTTTCCAATTTTACGTTTGTTCAATACGCGCCAGAATTAAAAACAATATTCTTTGTACCGTATATTGTTTCTGAATAATGCAACCATAAATAGGCCTAATATTGTCGCAGTAAATAATGCAAGTCACTATTAATGCAATAAGCAAATATTAATGCATAAATTACTGTAACATATTAAAATGTCTGTATGAAAAAATAACTGAAGTTGGTTAGCTGCCTCAATCAATGCTTCAGCAGCTCAGGTTGTTTCAATATTTGTCTAATAGCAGGGACAGAAGGGTTTATAATCTACTATTTTGGAAGTATTATATTTCTAAAACAGGTAAATGATTACATAAAATAATTAAGGAAACATTAAAATTTACAAGTTTTAATGTTTTTGTTACACATATGCCTAAGAAGAATAGACCGTCCAACCTTAGAAAATAATAAATATTTGGTCCATAAAATATGGAGTTGGCCATACGAGAGGTAAGCAACACAAATGGGATTCTTAAAGGCAGCTAAAACTTTTCGAGTACCCAGATATATTATATTTGGCTGAAGCAGCTAAATACTTGAGTAAACCAGTATTCAGTCCAAGACTAGAAACAGAATTGGTAAGGTACCTTTTACAACTGGAATCTTGATATTATGGTGTTACACGATTAGGTGTTGGCAAACCGATTATACACAATAAATCACGATAAACACCCTTTTGGAAATGGCCAAGCCGGTAGAATTGATAAATGCATTCTTAAACAGACAAAAGCATATGTTATCAGTACTTAAACCAAATGGAACATCATATCCAAAAGTTAGAAGTTTTAGTAAAGACAAAGGATTAAAATGTTTTGATTTGTTAAAATTTTGTGAAAAGTTTAATTTTTGGCTAATAGCTTGTTTAATGTGGATCAAGTGGGGATTTCTGTAGTACAAAGAGGCACATTGGTCACAGAGGCACAAATAGGCAAGCGACAATTACGGATTCTTACTGCGCTGAAAGAGGTTCTCTGATCATTTCGTTGCATGCATGAGTGCAGCTAGTGATTTTGTGGTACTCTGAAAAGCTACACACATGGTACATGGTGACTATAATAAAGGACAAGTGGTAAATAAAAAGTTTCGACAACATTTACGCGCTATTAATACACCGTAGGAGGAACCGTTATATTGACACCCAGGAAGTTATTCAGTTTATAAATTTTGTTTACAGAAAGAAACAATGCATTTCCTTTGGATTGTGTAACAGATAATTCAGTAAAATGAAGGCTGGAAACATTCATCGTAATTTACAATCTATGTAATCTAATTTATATGAAACTTTTACTTTTATGTTTTTTGTATGTCTTCTTATTTTTTCTTTTGTTAAACCCTATAAATAGTCAATTTAATATTTAGGTACGTAGGGCTACTACTAAAATCTCTAAAATGTATACCTATACGATAAAAAAACCATATCAGGACCTAAAATGAAATGCCGCTCCGGGCCTTGGATAGCCTTTGTCTGTCAAATATGGTTACAAGCAGATCAGCTTCTCTGTAATTCCTTGCACAGCAGGAAGCCACATAATATAGAAAGATATTAAAATTTCTCTGTATTGTTGTAATTGTTAATAACAATACTATACCTGTTTCTAGGCAATGCGTCAAAACTTAACTAATTTATTTAGTTTAATTCAAACCAGGACACGGACGTATCCTGTCGATGTCTCTACAGAAAAATTCATCTTGTGGCCTCTTTACCCAGTGTGATGAAATACTCAAGTTACATAGGAATTTTGCTGTTATGATTGCTACGATTAATACACGGGCATCACAGTCACACACACCCGTTTGGCGAACGCATGCTGGCGGCCAGTTTGCGTGTTTGAGGTCAGTGCAACCGCGCGCCTTTCATTGACTCCAGCACGCATTCTGGGGCGCACACGCGTGTGTCGCCCGCGCGTACAGAATCGCACCGCACCGCTTGAGCCGACACATGTCCTGCGTTGCAGTCTGCGCGTTTGGGGTCAGTGCGGCTTGCATTGACTTCAGTACGCACTGTGGTAAGCGGACGCATTTTCACTCGTGGTGAACACACATGTTTCTTTGTTTTAATCGTGGCAATCATAGTAGCAAAATCTTTCAATCTGGGGTATGTTTCCAATGGGCAAATACAGCCAGGGACGAATTTACTGCAGAGACATAGAACATCAAAACATGTTAATGTCTGCAATTCACATAACACGAATAATTCTTACTAAGATGCGGGACGTTAAAATATATTTTAAGAAAAACAACTTTCACTGTCAACGTATGCTATGATTGTAGAGATGGTAGCAACCTGTTGGAAGTATGGGCTATGAGAGAAGATTATAAAGAAAACTTAAAATAGGGCAAAATAATAACAGCCTATGGTAGGAGAACTTGTAAAAGGGAATATTGTAGAGACTATTTCATTATTTTAGGTCTGTAATAATTTGTATACTATATATTTGTATAGGTATTGCATTATTTGTATACTATTCACATTTAGTATTGAGGTACCTCCGGCTGTAATTCGTCTCTCGAAAGAGACGTAGTCATCTATTCTCACGCAGAAAGTCCTCTCCGTCTGAAAACTGCAAACGAGTAAAAGTAGCAATCTGGGTGGATTTCCCGGAGCTTACGTCATGCCATATACCTAGGAAACACCGTAGGTCTGCTCTTTCCGACACCCGGAGCCCGCGATACCTTCCAACAGTCTCATCAGCTGATGAGCGGTGGAATGGTGTGGAAGCCAAACTCTTCGGGAAAGAACTTCAGAATTTCGGAGATGATCTTGTACTCGCCACTACACGAGACGTTGTTGCATGAACCTTTAAACCTTTCACGTAGCCGACAGAAGTCTAATCGGACCGGAGATTGTCGCCACGGGAAACTTCCTTTCCCTGCTTCGGTATCATTATAACCATAGCCTTCCGCCATTTCTTAATAAAGCAGGTCAGTCTAAAAAACGCTTTGAACAGCGCGAACAAGAAAAGGATTTCTGGCTCGGCAAGACGAATAAAAGCGATGTTTGAAACATCATACGAGCCAGAACCTTTTCTTGGTCGGAGTTCAGCGAGCCGATCTAAGACCGCGTCCGTAGAGATTGGTTCGGGCACGTCAGTGATTGACAAAGACAGAAATTCTTCCACATCGTTCTCGACTAGCTCACTGAAGTCCCAATCGGCGGGCTGGGTGGCCGGTTTAGGAGCAAATGATTGCTCGAAACACAAGCCCAGGAACTCGACCTTCTCCTCCGGGAGATCCACGAATTGTCTGAAGAGTCCAGCAATGGCGGTGATACGAGGACGGCGCCTGTTGCCAACTTGTAAGGGCGACTTGCGACTGTCGCGTCCCCCATTTGGGCCACAGCGAATGCCCAACAGCGTCTTCGGAAGGCCAGTAAGTCACCACGTAACATGCCGGGCGCCTGATTGTACGCTGCCAGCGTTCCGGTGACAACTCCCCTTGAGATTGACCATAGGAGAATTTTGTCTCAGTTTTATAGTAGGATATCAAATAGAAGTATGAGGCAGATAACACTTATAGACATTAATAATTTCACATTGCACATAAATTGAAGTTTTCATTTTTAACAAATAAAATGCTTGAAATACCGTTTATTAGTAATGGTTTTTTAAATACTTGACATCCTTAATTTCTAATGAGTTTCAGATGAGGCTGTTCCTTTTTGTCGTATCTACATAATTTATATATTTTACCCTTTTTATGCATTAATATTACTAATTATTATTGGTGTTCTTTTTTTTGTTGTTGTTGTTGTTGTTGTTGCTGTTGTTGTTGTTGTTGTTGTTCTTCTTCTTCTTCTTCTTCTTCTTCTTCTTCTTCTTCTTCTTCTTCTTCTTATTATTATTATTATTATTATTATTATTATTATTATTATTATTATTATTATTATTATTATATTATGTTTATTTCTTAAATATCTCACACACTAATATAACAATTTATAGTAATTTTGATTTTTATAAATCTAAAAAAAGGTTTTACGGCCCAGAAACATTAATTGTATTCAGTTATTCATGAAGCTCTTTGAAAATAGCTCCGTTCGCTGAAACAATTGTCAGAATTTGTTAACAAAATTAATTTTTGTGTAACTACTCAGTGTGGACTGTCATTTCTTATTGATTTATAATCTGCTTTGCTAATTTTCTTATTGATTTACTGATTTATAATATGACCAGTTATACGGTCAAAAGCAAATTATCAATTTGTATGATATAAAATTTACAGACCGGCAGAAAGTAAACATTTTTTTGTCTTATATAGAAATGCAAAGTATTCCAATAGAAAATTCTTTAGTAATAGTATTACAAACACTCCCTTAAGGGCGACGTACATATTAAATGTTCGTATCATAAGTGTAATAAAAACATTTTTTTCTAAAGCTAATGTTCTAAAGTTCATGTTTGCTATTAAAAGAAAGAAGTATTTTGAGATTTAAAAAGTTCCATCCGCCAACCAGACAGTTTGAGTAAAGTCACTTTTCGAATAACGTCAGTTAATTCGAGTATTCATACACAAATAATAATATTTTCAATTTCAACAGCACATTAAGGAACAAGGAAAACGGATTATAGCGTAGTAATTGATTAATTAAAACGGCTTAAGAGACACCCCTTGATTCGACAAAAAGGAAATTAACAGTAAACAAGTTGACAGAGAGATAGGCGTGGGATTTTGCATACCTACCTCCTTATAGTGCAATAATCTGATTTAGCTTCCGTCTACCTTGTAAAGCGTATTAAATATAAATCTTAACTCCCGGAACAGAATCTGCCCATCTTTACTTCCTATTTATTTATTTTTCCACGATTAGAAAGCAGTAATTCTTCCAAGATAATAGGCCCGTAATTTTTAATTTACTCCTTACAGCAATCTATAAAATCATGTTGTCTCCTGCACGGATTAATTGTGTACATTCTCTTTGAATGCAAAATAGAGCACTGAAGAATGTGTATTCTGAAAGGATTTCTTCTCGCCGATAAGAAGAATCTCCTGAATAATGAATGCTCAGTAGATTATCAGTCACGTGTAGATTGCTTCGTTTAGATTTTTATTGTTTCTTCTTTCTAGTTAATTTAAATCTGAAGATTTACAGACGAATAAAACTGCACAATCGCAATGCGTAAATTTGCTTTCCTTGTCAAAATTAAGAAAATATGCTACGACAAAACGCTCTCGAAAAATCGGCTAGCCGAGTAAGTCCGGCGTCTCGGTCACGACCGCGCACTCAGACAGTTCGAGCTCCTGTAACTACGCAAATTATGCCGGCACGCCACCAACAGAATGGAATGCCAAATTATTCTGGAATTTCTGCGGCGTATATATAGGGGGTCTACGGCCGGCTTAGAAGTTAGTCACACTTGGCGAGTTGTAGAGTGCGGATCAAGTGATTGTTGCGTTAATTAGTACGGTATTGTATGAAGGTGACATTATTATTGGACAAATTTAACTAGAACTATTGTATGAAAGTGCGTTCTTGATTTCAAATTGTTATTTGTGACTAATTTAAGCTGGTAATTAGTGATTTCACTGGTATGGATAATCTTCAACCAATTGACTTTAACATAAATTGTAACAACTTCCTTCTGGATAGGAAAATATTGAGGTCCTTCCTTCACTCGTGATATTTTAGGCCGTTCATTTGACATCGTGTTGGTATTTAATAATTTTCTCATTAATATTATTGATGTAGGTAGATAGAAGATCAGAAGCGCGTGGTGCCCTATGTTGCCATCAGACTGGTGCCCCCCCCCAATTCAAAATTCAATCTTTTATCCATTATTTACACTGATAAATGGCATACACGATTTCGAAAGTTAACAATTATTTTATTAAATTCTCATACAGCAATTATTTAGCTAAATAGTGATCACAGTGAGCATAGTAGTGCTTAAGCTTAGAAAATACTAATCACCGATCTTTTTTTTTTCCAAGTCTTGTATAATTTCTTCTAAATCGAGCGATTCAAGTATCTCGCTTTCAGTATTCAGCCTTGCTAACGAAATAATCTCTTATCTCCCATAGTTGAACTCAATATGTCTCATAGTTATTAGAATCGTCAAAAACCACGTAAATAATGTATATATTTGGAAATCCATCAATTATTTTTCAATAAATAATCAATCAAATTTAATACTTTGAGCATACAAACTATAGTAGCGTGGAATCTATTATATCTTCATTCAAACGATTTTTCAAAAAACCTCTGTCTTGCAATTTTACTCGTGGCACAGAGTGCTTCAATTTTATTAGAAGAGCGGTATTCAAATCGTTGGAGTAAACTTCTGTAAGATCTTTCGCTAGATTTTCCAACTCGACCCTCTCCATCGTTAATGAGAAAAACAAACAGTTGCGTAATGTGATCATAAGCTTTGCTTCGCTTAGTCAGTTCAGCTGGATGTTGCCTCCTCTGACAGCTGAAGGCCTGGTGCCCGGTGCTGCAGCATACTCTAGCGTTGTGGATAATTCGATACGGGGTGGATCAACAGTTACAATTGCTGTAAACAGATCCAGCAAATTTAAATTTCTTACTCGGTCACAATTCTGTGTGTGTGTGTGTGTGTGTGTGTGTGTGTGTGTGTGTGTGTGTGTGTGTGTGTGTGTGTGTGTGTGTGTGTGTGTGTGTGTGTGTGTGTGTGTGTGTGTGTGTGTGTGTGTGTGTGTGAGCGCTCGCGTTTTCGTACCTATGTTTTAGTAAACGCATGTTGAGGTAATATGTTACGAATGTCAGTGTTAAGTTTTCTTTTTCATTTTATAAATCAAAATATTTTTAAATGTCTGTTCATGAATAGTATAAAGCGGTCGTTTTCCATAAAATCTTTGGTTTTTATGTTGAACATTTCACCAAATAACATTTTAATCACTAATATTGTCAATAACTTATGAGTCATAAATGAATGAAAAATATTTATTTTTGTTTTCAAAATCATGCACAAATTTAATCTATGTTCAAAGCACTGTTTTGCAATACAATCGATGAAAGCTGTCAATGGTCGTGAAGTTTAGCTAGACATTAACTATTACGGTACACCCTCTGTAATCCGGCACTGCGGTAGTCCGGCCCCTACAGCAGTCCGGCGTTTTGAAGCGGGTGCTGGCGAGCGTAAAGGGGGAAACAAGTCGCTGACCAAAGACGTCAGTTGCATCATTAGTCCTTCGCTGTGTACAGTGCCGTTTATTTGCAGTTTTTTTTTTGCACAAAACGGATAATGAGCAAAACATGGGAACTGAGGGATCTTTCAGTGTGCATGATGACGACAACATAGATGCTGAACGGCACGAGTTGCGAGACACAATCGTTGAGAAACTAGTAAACAAAACAGATGATTTGACAACGGACGATGTAAACAAGTGGCTGGGTGGTGAAGAAGATGAAAAAAATTAGTTTAAGACAGACGATGAAATAGACGCTGTGATGACCAGAGAAGAGGAGGAGGAGGAGGAGTAGGAAGAGGGAGAAGCAGCGACAGCTGTTCATACAGTAGGCCATGATATGGCAGTGGACGCCTTCACAATGTTTATTAAGTGGGCACAAGAAAATGGAGTGTCTGCTTGTGAAATTCTCGTGTTGAAAAAACTGCAAGAAAAAGCGTTAAAGCGTTAAGCGTTAAACAGAAGAAAATTGACAGCTTCTTCATTCCGATGGAATAGTACTGTACATTACTCTGCGAGTTTCACTTTTCCCTACGTCTGACTAAATTATAAACATAAAACTAATTTTAACATAATTTACTATATTTTTAATCCGCTGTTTTAATCAGGTTTTTTCATGTTTTACCATTATGTACAGTATACGCTCTTTTTACATTTAAATGCGTTTTTTTTCTAATAACCATCCATTAATCCGGCATTACCCTGGTCTGATATCTGCTGGTAATTAGTGAGAGTGTACTGTACATTATATTTACATAAATAGATTAGTTATTTACTTCTTAAAAAATGTTCTCAATGCCATTAAAAAACTTGTTTTTGTTACAAGAATGGTCGGTAACTCCGAAATGATATTAATAGATACGAGTACTTTCAAGCATTAGTAGCATTGGGAAAACACAAACAGATAAAATTTTAACTTCCGACAAAAAAAACATTTGATAACTCGGAGCACGCGTATGTGAGAGGGAAAGCATTTTGTTAACAAGTATTAGAAACACTATCCTTGTATAGAGTGTAATGTTACAATGTCCGCGGATGCGACACTGGCAACAACTCATGTAATCGATTATACAAATTCACCGCCGGTACACGGTGGCGCCCAGATGGCACTAATGGTATCAGCTGTCTTCGTTACACATCGTACTGTCTCTACTGTCTACTATGTTGTGCTTTGGTTAGTTATTGTACAGGCAAGTTTCGATACTCGTTCTCGAAAACTACCACTTAAACCCATGCGTAAATTAAAACAGTATATTATAATTGAATACACATTTGTTAAATCGAACCTGCAAAAACTCTGGATTGCAAATATCCACACTTAAGATCAAGGTGTGGCCTTTTCGTAGAACTGATCCCGTACGGGCAAAAATTGTTATAGATGGTACTATCCTGGAACAAATTAGCAATTTTGAATACCTGGGCTACAGAGTGTCTTATAATACAAGCAACGACGTTGTGAATAAGTTGCATAAGTTCAACCTTATGTGCGGGACCATCAGGCGAACTCTTAAGTCAGCAAGTAAAGGAACACGCCTAAAATTCTACAAGGTGATGGCTCTTCCCATACTTCTTTATGGGTCTGAGAACTAGACTTTAACGAAAAGCCAGGCCAGTCGTATCCAACCGGCAGAAATGAGATTTCTTAGGCCCGTGGCAGGGTATATTCTCCATGATCATAGAAGAAACACAGATATACGGCAGGAACTAAATATTATGAGTATACTCGACAGGATTGCCCAGTGTTGGCTGAATTGGTGGGAACATCTTTGTTGAATGGTTGACTCTCACATCTCCAAACAACTATGCAACTATAAGCCGAGGGGACAGAGAAGTGTGGGACGTCCAGGAAGCGCTGGTGTGGCCAGCTCTAGACTTTGCCTGTTTGAGACCGGAACAAACCGTCATTGGCTTAAGCCTTGCAGATGATGATGACGATGATGATGACATTGTAATTAAATTATAACATTGTACACATGAATTATTATATTCTCCATAATATACAGAGGCGGACACCCATGTTTGTGTGATCATGCGTATGTACTAGATCACACACGCACACGCACACGCACACGCACACGCACACGGTCTCTGTCTCTTCCCTTCTCGCTGTCTGTCTGTATCTCTCTCCCTCTCTCTCTCTCTCTCTCTCTCTCTCTCTCTCTCTCGCGTGCACACAAAGAGGACACTGTGTTTGGTAGTACGATAGTACTAAGTAATACTTTTGACAATCCTAATTATAGTGTAATATGACTTATCAATTAAAATCTAACACTTTTTTGTTCAAAAGACCGTAGAGGATAACACGTTGGCGAAACTATCTGAAAGAATACAACACTCTTTTCTCGGCGATACGATAGCAATCTGCGCATTTAGACAGTGGTGTATAGTACTGCGCGTTTCCAGTATGATAAGTAGAGCACATTCTTGCATATCCCTGAATCCCCCTCCATTGACGTAGATATATCTGGTAGATTTTCGTCTGGCAGTTAAGGGGTGATCCGCACTTTTTTGTCCAATGCATTTTAAATGGGCGAACAGGGCTTTAGTTATGTACCATTAATTAATGATCTATTAAAGCTATGTATTTGAAATTATTACCAAACGTCAATAGACATATTTGAAACATAATAGTTTGAAGAAATTTAAGAAAAAAATACTAACATAAAAAAATAATTACTTCTTATAAATTTTTTGAACAAAATATTTTTATTTAAAAATTTTGTAAAAAATTAAATTTTTAAAGGAAGAGATTAATTCTAATACATTTTTATTGCTACATTCTACTGTTTAACCGCAAAAATTTGAACAGTAGCACTTATAGTTTTTTAGAAGAGTGTACCTAATTGTTGAAATCTATGGTTACAGAAAACGCGCGTAAAGCTAAACAATGGGAGCTGGAAAACAATGTGTAATACGTCTCATTTTATTGTTTATGGTCGCATTAATGTAAATAACCTCACAGAAGTATATATTTTCTTAATCAGGATTAAATGGAGAATTTTTTGGGACAATAAACAATTTGACTTTTTTGACCGATAAACTGTTGATCTCCCCTTAATACGGCACACGTCTCTTCATTGCGCGTATACAACAATACAGGACAGTTGCAATCAGCCAGTTACTGCTTTCTTCAAATTGTTTATGTAAGCGATGATTACAAAGCGTTAGAGTAGTGTGACACTGGTGTGCAATTGTAGAATTAAATTAGTTTGTTGACTTGAACGCGAAAGGCGAAAATAATCGTGTTCGAGATAAGGGCTGATTCTGATTGTACTAACCTCAAAACATGAAGAAAAGTCATTTTCCGAAAAGTGTCTCTGTGTGTGTCTGTCCGTCTATCTATCTGTATGTCTGTGTGTCTATATGTAGAATTTGTTCTATGGCGAACGATAACTGGCGCTAATTCACGGAGAATAAAATAATGTTTTGCATATGTGCCCTATTTGTTGAGAACTCAAGGCCTATTGATTTTGGTAAAGATCGGTTAAGGGGGAGAGGTAGTTTACCTGCAACGTTTTAGGTTTGCAGGTTTGGCAAAATTAAGTAAAGTACTAATTTTGATAAATAAGTATCCTGAACAGAAGGCCATAATAATCCATTGTAGAAAGGTAGACGAAATATCTATAAACAAAAAGGGTAATTGTTTGAAAATTACATTTCTGATGTGAAATAAACTACTTCAATTTGAAGGATAAGGTAACTTAGTAATTACATATAATAAAACAATAAAACTGTTACTCAATAATAGTGTAAATATGAAAAATGGGGTTGTTTGGTTAAGAGGGGGTTAGTTTATCTGCATTGCTTTGTGTTTTAACAAGAGTAATGTGCCGGAGTTTGAATTTTCCCGGCACGGTTTGAAACCGATCAGTGCCGCCAACGCGCATGACAGCTGTGCTCGCCACAGCTAACCCGATTATTAAGATGTGATTGCCAAGGCCGTGTCTGCGCCACGGCAACGCAATCTAGCAGCCCTGGTCAACTGTATCAGCTGTTCGTTGTACGGTTAGTAAGCAGCTTACCAAAGGTTATGATCGGCAAATCGGAACAAGTCGATTTTATGTAGGATAGTGGGACCGAAGAATCCAGGCATCATTCTCATTCCTTCGCCAACCTTCCAATAGAGTGTTCGACGGTCTGACGGCCCAGGGTTAAGTGCTTCGTAGATCTTTCCATATGACTTCGTAAGCCAGTAAAGATTTTTCAGGTCCCCGCACCAGCCGGGAGAAAGGGGAAGCAGAGGTAGTAACACGAACACCGGTCACTAACCGCAGACCAGTGCACCAGGATGCTCCCCGAAGCCTGTCAGGCCCAGAAATACTCATCCTACAGAACACCGAAGGACCCACATCTGCCCGGAATGAGACTCGTGGAGATTCACCACACTCTAAGGACCATCTGCAGCACTCATGGCACACTGGTCAACATGGTACCCTTTGAGTTCTTCAACAAAAGTACAGGTGGGAGCGTTCTAATTATTATCCTTCAGTCAACAACAACTCAATAGACTGGCCCCTGGTATTCAGGTTAAACATCTTGTTAATGGTCTTAAAGAAAATGGTACAAGAACTCCAGCTGTTTTAAATAAAACTGTAACTGAATTTTTGTAATAACATAAATTAATGCTCTTAAAGAAAATGGTACAAGAACTCCAGCTGTTTTAAATAAAACTGTAACTGAATATTTGTAATAACATAAATTAATGTTCTTAAGGAAAATGGAACATGATTATAACAGGGTGTCACATGTTAGCACTAATAAAAATTGTTACTTGTTACAAGAGTGTTTATTGCAAATCTTGTCACTCTGTTTGGGCTCCAGCACACTTTTCGCCTAAATGGCCGTTACAGTAAAGTACTTCATTTTGATAAATCAGTGCCTCGAAAATAAAGTCATATTAATCCACTGTAAAATGGTAAATGAGATAATTATAAATGGAGAGGACAGCTAAGGGAGAGGGGGTGATTTATTGAAAATTATTTTTGCTGATATCAAGTAAAGTATGAGTATATACTTTTGAAAGGATAAGATACCTTAACAGTTACATATGATAAAACTATTACTCTATGAATGTATAAATGTCATTAATTGTAGGGCTTGGTTGAGGTGTAGGGATGATTATCAGCGTAGTTCAATTTCTTTATAACCATAAAGTACCTAACTTTTATATATACAGTGGCTCAAAGAAAACATTATATTTAACGATTACCCCATAATAACAAAAATACCTATAAATAGTAAAATAATTTGAGGGTGGGGGATATTTTTTTTAGAAATTATTGAACCGAATTCAACTAAATGATTTTAAACATAAATCTTAGGACACGGAAGTCATGTATGTTTTTCCATACCGATATTTTGTTCTTAAAACCATTGTAATACAAATGCTGTTATTTTAGAGTATTACTAATAAAAGTGCTGGCTCTCGACTTTTTGCCTTTAGCGATTTATTCCAGTGTTACAAAATTACAATTCATGCATTCTCTGTTATAATAGATACAACAGTTTCAGTTTTATTTCTACGCATATATGTTAGTTTCAAATTCAAATTCTTCACTTCAAATTACTGTTTAGAATTTCATCCTGCTAAGTCAACAAACCGATAAGGAACGTTAAAAATAAACACGGAGCGGGTGGCAAACCACTGTTTACTAATTATACCCTGTGGTTTCAGAGTCAACACATCTGATCGCTCCCACGGGATGCGTAATGCTGCCTCTACTTACTCCCGTCAACCTAATCTCCTTTACTTACACGTTATGAATTATGTACCTTTTCCTTACGTCGTCGAGCACAATGTTGAAATTAATACATTAAAATTTCTTTCTGTTTCGATAAAGTTAGCAGGTAACAGATAAAGTTAACAGAGCTTGACCAAATATGGTTTACTTTAAAACCGTCTATACTCACACCTCTACATTTAACATTTATTTAATTTCATGGATTTTGTTGTCCATGACGTGGCTGTTGATTAATTAATTATAAATATATATACTGACTCGAATCACTAATTTTTTATAGGCTACAAGGTAAAAGTTTCATATTTTTACCAAAAAAAAATTAGTTATCCGAGTCAGCAGTTATATATTTATAATTATTTATTTAATATTTAACATAATTTATATTACTTTAATACATCAAAGTTATATCAGAGTGGTATAAACCTACGTGTGATCCGGCTACGTACAGCTTCTCATTTAAACCGATTGACGTCGTTACATTTACACAATATGTTTATTAATAATTTAAATTACCTTTCAATAATCCGCAGTGTGACCTCTTACAGAACTCTTCTATAACGCGTTTCGGAGACTATGCTCTATATTCAGACAGTAAAATCAAATGAAACTATGTCACTCTTACGAGATCGTTAATTCATAAAATGTCAATGTGCGTAAGAACTGTACGCGATGTTGGGTGCGCACCCGTTCGAGTTCAATCTGCTACTGAACGGTTGTTAGACTTTATCGTAGTCTTAACAAGCAGGCTCAATGCGGTATCGTACAAGACGTTGGACCCAAAGTTCAGTTGATCATTTAATACAAAATCGGGACTGCTTAGGTTTGCGTGTGCACCATAGATTTCAAACTCCTCTAAGGCATTCATGAAACGGCCCTTCTTACATACATGCAACGGTATTAAGTTGGAATTAAAATCTGTGTAACTATGATTGTGTGAGGTCAGGTGTCGGGCGTATTTAGATTAGATTAGATCATTTCTTATTTTCTTGGGTATATGTTCCCGAAAATGTTTGAGGAAACCTCTCCCCTTCTGTCCAATATAGAAGCGATTGCAATCATTGCATATTAACCTATATATAGGCCTACCCGTTTTTTCTTCTAGAGGTGTGTGTTTTTTCGGTCTGAGAATGCTTAATTAATTAATTAACGATCTCGTAAGAGTGACATAGTTTCATTTGATTGTACTATCTGAAGATGGAGCATAGTCTCCGAAACGCGTTATAGAAGAGTTCTATAAGAAGTCACACGGCGGATTATTGAAAGGTAAGTTAATTTATTAATTCGATTAAGTGACTTGGATACCAGATTTAACATGATTATTAACATGAGTTGTCTTATAGTTACATTTTTTTTTGAGTTGTTTTATAGCGCCATCTTCTTCTTTCCGTGGTGCTACAGCCTACACTGGGCCCTGATCCCCCGTGATTGTACATCAATTCCTCGCCACCAGAATAGTCTCAGCGTCTTGTCTAACTTTGACCAGTCAGCGTGTTCTCGATATTTCTCTTCTTCCAGTACCAAGTATCTGTCCCTACATTATCGTCAGCTTTCAGTCATTCCCATGATATATCATGCCCATCTATCCTGATGTAATCCACGATGTTCGTTTCTTTGTGTAGTCATCGTAGTTCGTAATTAAACCTGATGCACAATCCACAATTTATCTTAACTGAATCAAACATTTTCCTCAATACCGCGAGCTGAAATATGCCCGGTATATTTCAGTTATTTACGTTCAAAGTTGCACCGTCTCTCGCATCGTCGGATCCACCTTTGCATGATCAGACCGTCTTGATCCGTTAGTCATCCTCAACCTTCGTGTACTTTGTTCATATGGCGTGCCATTTTTCTTTCCATTTGAGGTGGCCATTAAAGTGTCCCCTTATTAACAAGTGAATAATGGCATTCGTTTACTTCCTTGACTCGCTTAAGGTAATAAATAAATATGCTGCTACGTCGACATCATCTTCTTCTTAACGGTTTTAGACTTTAGCGGCCTGTTGCTATTCCACAGTCCACCTTTCCTTAGGTCTACCAACTTTTCTTTTGCCTCTAGGGTTGTAATCTTTCGCCGTTTTTGGTATTCAATTTTCTTCCATTCTATTGATGTGTTGAATCCATTTTCTTCTGTATTCTTTAATCCTTTCATTAACTGCAAAAAATATCTAAATCACTTCATATCTCTTCATTTCTTATATGATCTTGTCTAATAATATGATCTTACACCTTTTAACTAATCTCAGAAATTGTTCATCTTTTTTCTTTATGACCCAAGTTTCAAAACCATACAGTAGACTAGGTATTGCCATTGTTTTATAAAATTTTATTTGGATTCTTTTACTACAATTTATTTCCCAACGTTCTCCAAATCGTTCCACACAGTCTTGTGAAATTCATAACTTTAATTTTATACCTTTATTTTGACCATAAGTAACTCACTTCCGAGATACGGTAGTTGAAATGTCTTACTTGTTCTATGCATGTGTTGTCTATGCATATTTTGGTCTGAACCGGTTTATCTCTTATGAAGGCCATTCATTACTTTTGTCTTTGATAGAGATACTACGTTGAGCTGAAAAATATCAAAAGCGACTACGTCATTCTTAGCATGGGCCAACGCGAGAAGGTGTTCCAAACGTTCAGAGATAGTTCTGCGCTACAGAATTACGTAACATTGTAGGTCATGCGAGACGTTACTCTACGGGCATCCAGGCCCGCCATGTTAATACAATGCACAACTGGCGGAGTATAAATACCGGATTTCGGAACGGCCAGTCGAGATTTTTTTAGACCAGTAATGTTAGAATGAGGTTCCGAGTTTTTGTTATTGTGACTGGTATAAAGCGATTGCCATGTTAATTAGTACGTAACTGTAACAAGATGACATTTTTTACCTTTAATTGTTGTATAGGAGCGCCGCTGTTGATTTCTAACTGTTCTTTGTTTCTAATTAAGTTTGTAATTAGTGACTTCATTACTTACTTAGGTACTTCCCTGGCGCTACAACAGTCGAGGGGATCATGGCCTCCTTCAACATTGATCGCCATCCCACTAATATCCAGCGCTGCCGTCTACCAGTCACGCACTCCCACATAGTCCGGGCGTCGTCGGCCGCCACTCCATCCGCCCACCTCAATCTTGGTCTGCCATGCCTTCTCCTTTCATAAATCCTCTCTCTTAGAACCTTACTTAGAATCTCCTCTTCTGACATCCTTAACACATGACTAACCCAACAAACTCGGTGAACCACGTCCATATCCTTGTACGTATCCATCAATTTATAATTAGTACGCTGCCTCCAATTTTGTCCTTCTTGTACTGCTCCAAAAATTGTTCTCAAGACTCGTCTATTGAATCTGAGCTTGCACCAGCTGACACTAATTTGTGACTTTATTGATGTCAGTTATTATGTTTCCAATTCACAACATGACGATCCGTGAGACCGTCGTGACAATAGTCTATTTTTCGATGTACAAACTTTTTACTGACGACATTTAAACGAAAGTAATTATACAAGTAATTAAGTAATTATAGGCGTATAAAAGTTAACAGTGTTCTACAATGCACCTACAATGCATCAGTCAGGAAAAACAAAGCATATGCCAGTGACAAGAAAAGACTATTATGTGGGCCTCAAAAATTTATAAATAGGGTCTTATAAATGTGAGATAGTACATAGCTTTACCTACCTCGGCTCAGAAGTTAATTGTAAAAATAATATTAGTGTGGAAATCCGAAAGCGTATTTTGTCAGCAAATAGGTGTGTACATAGCCTCAGAAAACATCTAAGGTTTCAGTTAATACAAAGGAAGACCAAGGTATTGATGTATAAGTTCCTAGTGAGCCCAGTACTGACTTATGCATCAGATACATGGACGTTGCTCAGATCAGATGAGAGGCAAATAAGTATATTTGAAAGGAAGGTACTCAGGCAAATTTTTGATCCAGTGAAAGAGGGGAGAGCCTGGAGGAAAAGATATAATTTACAACTTTATAATTTGTATGATGAACGTGATGTGGCACTTTTATTAAATTAAAGAGATTGGAATGGCTGGACACATCGTACGTGCTTGTGAAAGCAGATTTGTTGCGAAGCTGTTTGATGCAAAGCCAGAGGGTAAAAGGAAAGCTGGAAAACAAAAAATGAGATGGATGGATGGGGTCAGTCAGAACATCAGGACACTTGAAATTAGAAACTGGAGGAGTGTGGCTAAGAAGAGAGAAGAATGGCGAAATCTTCTGAAGAAGGTCAGGGTCAACAAAGGGGTGTCGAGCCAGTGATGATTATAATGATGTTCTACAAAAATCGTATTCACTAGTTTATTCACTTCTTGTCTTCATAATCTGCAATTGTTTTCACCTCAAATGATTCTGATTGTCCTCACGTTAAATTTAATTGTATGTCTTCTTTTTTTATGACTTTGTGTCGTGACTCTGTAGTAGCGGTCTACTAACTTTGTTACCAGATCTCCTTCACTCCGGAGCCGATCTATCTTGCACTCTGTTATAACCACAACCCTCTCTCTTTATTATCGTTTCTTACAGTACGTATTTCTGTCCCATACTGTTGAGACCCTTTTGTTTTGGACGGGCAACAGTGCGTTTCGAAGTTCACGTTATTCTCTCCAACACACCTATGACGCATCTGTTCCCGATTTGTTTATACGGGCATAAATATTTTTAGCTTATCTAGTTGGGTCTATGATTTTACAGTCGGCTTGTGAGCTTTTATAATTACGGCCATTGATGTTACACTGCTTTGAAGCCACTGCGTTGTATAGAAAATATTAATCACCTTGCAGACTGTATAATTTGTGTGGAAGCCTTTGCCTAGCCTACGTTAGTTTATCTGTGTTTACACTTACAGCCACTTTTATTTTCTACGAGACGGATTATATATTGTAACGCAACAGAAATGCGGTCCTCAACGTTACATAAATAAAAATATTAAAAAATAGAATAGAGAAATAAATATCTATATCCCATATTAATACAAGGGTCAGATAAATAAATTTATCATTATATGAAAATAATAAGAATGCAAGGTAGTAATAGTAATAAAAAATAAATATGTACTATAGACAATAGTGAGAAATCTCAATGTTCAGTGAGAAGTAAATAAATCAAAAATACTGATAAGAATTATAAGAAAGAAACTAATATCGACTATGTTAAAGTAAATGACGGTGAAAATAGATAAAAATGAGTCAATAATACACATTACAAGTTAATTTAAAATAATGATTCTGAATTGTATAATGTTATGTTGTTATCATAAATATTATGTTAAAGTTGGTGTTATCTTATGAAGCTTACTTATTGATGTAATGTCAAATAATGAAGCAATATGTATTATTTGTTTACTGTTGTAGAAAGGTGATGGAAATCAGTTAGTTAGTATTAATTAATTTCAATTTTGCTTATGTGTGATCCATAGGTCAAGATAAAGTTGTTGATAGATATCATAAAGATAATTAGTTGTGTACATGTACGTAGTTAAAGGTTGATTATGTTTGTAAACTTGTATAAAAAGGCTATAGTTGTTAGCAAGTTAAATCCAAAAATAGATCCAAATATAATAAAAGGCCTAACAGCCAATAACACTATATAACAACTCAGAATAGAAAGGTTAGGTAAAGAAGTTAATAATAATTAATGAATATAATTCAATGAGTTAGAAAAACCCAATAATAATTAATAATAAATAATAAACAAACGCAATATAAACAAATTATGATAATCCCAGTGTGCAATGATATCGATTGATAACGTTTGATATCGGAAAAATAATAATTATTAAAAGAAATAGACTAAGAGTAAAAAAACCAGCAGAATATATAGAAATTAGTAAACAAGCAATAAATAAGATTATATTTTAATAATGGAAGTTTAGTAAGGAATTATTTGATGGGTGGAAAATTAATATATGAAATTTACACTATATAACAAAACATTGAATAAGAATAAAAAAATTAGTTCCTAGGGACGACAAAAATTTGTATAAGTTGTTGATTTTGATTATTGGAATTTATGACATGATCGAGAAGAGATTAAACCAAGAGAGATGGTCAATAAAAATTAAATTAATAAAAATTATTAAATCTAATAACATTCACAATAAATGAATGATTAATTGCCGTACTTTAGCTGAACAAACCTTAACCAAATTGTATAATTGTAGAATACAAAACGATCAGAAGTAATTGAATACAAAGTAATGACGTGGATTGCCCAATATCAGATCATGAAACGGATATTAATTTAATGAAATAATAAAACCAGATAAAGAACTACCTTGTAAAAAGTTAATCCTACAACCAAGCGAATATATCATAACCATCAAAACATTGGACATCGCAGTTTACGTCATACAGTTAAAAAACGTAATTGGATCCAGAGTTTGCCGAAGCACGTAATCACAAGTTTGGCCGTTGGTGAACAAAGGGAGCGGTATTTCTGCATCAACCAGGACCAAGGATTCCACTTTATTACAACTTTGAAGACAAGAATAGAGAACATCGTCTCATCTGTATTTGATACGGAACGACTACTACCGAGATTAGCAGCAACAGCCTTCCTGAGTCGTATGGTACTTCGCACGGTAAATTTCAATTATATAAATAATACTAAACACAACAACACTTTAATTTTGTAATATCTTGCATTCTTATTTATGTATTTTTAATCTTATCCGCAGTTAAAAGAACCTTCACACACTGAAACTAAATTAATTATAAAAAAAAAGAACCTATAACTGAATTTAAAATAAAATCTTGTATCGATCAATAATCGATTAACTCAACGTATAGCCTTTCGTATATCAAGTAAAAACAATTTTATTGAATGTTAAAATATTTGATCTAATAAAGAAATATTGTATAATTTCAAGATCTTATTATTTGGGTATTATTTAATGAAGTGAGAATAAGAATTAAACAGACAGAATGTATAATAACTAATCACCGTACGCGGTGGGTTAACCTCTAAATTCCGTTTGTTTTGGAACTGCAGCGCTTGTTGCAGAATTCTCCGATACCAAAGAGAAGAGAATTACACACGAATTTTCTATAAATCTCTGCAAGGTAGACTAGGCCTGAGCGGAATTTTTGAATAACGCCCTACATACATAAGTTTCATTAACACCAACACTTTTAGACTAAATATAGAGATAAGATAGTCATAATTAACGATATTACTATATCGAGTAAACCCAGATATATAAGAAATTAACATATTAAAATAAACAAAGAGAGGAAAGAAAAGAAAGGTACGTATACGGTTCGTAACAAATTGCCGCATTCAACGTGGGGCTTAACGTTGATACACGGGAGTCACACATAAGTAACAACACATTAGTTAATCCGTAACAATATATATATATATATTGTAACGCAACAAAATTGTAGTTACATATAAAATACACAATACGTCGAATAAGAGTGTAACACGAACATGTTTGAGCAAAAATGAGAAAGAATAAGTAAAGTATAAAGCCAAGTGTGTATCCATATACAAATAATGTCGAAGCAAGCCAACGCAGGAGAAGGAAGAACTATAATAAAAGCATCATCAAAGTGATAGGAGGAGAATAGAAGATAAAAAACCAAACCAATACGTTAGCAACAGAGGCCCAATAGATCATACAAGTGAGGGGACATATCAACAATTATCAAAGAAGTGAGTGGATATATCAACTATTATCATACAAGTGAGGGGACATATCAACAATTATCAAACAAGTGAGTGGATATATCAACTATTATCATACAAGTAAGGGGACATATCAACAATTATCAAACAAGTGAGTGGATATATCAACTATTATCATACAAGTGAGGGGACATATCAACAATTATCAAACAAGTGAGTGGATATATCAACTATTATCATACAAGTGAGGGAACAACAAATACCCTGTAAGTGATAAAAAATAACTATGAAGAAGAAGAAACCGGATAACTAGAAGAGGAGAAGCAAATATTAAAAAGAAGAAGAAGAAGAAGAAATGTATAATGAATAATGAAGAATATGTAGCAAGAACAAGACAACAACATTCCCAGTGTAAGGAAGGCACCAACAAGGAAGAATATAATGAAGACAAGGTGATTAAGAATCAAGTGTCGACAGCTTAATAAGTAGCCACAAACAATGATAGTGAATAACTTATATGAGTGCATCGATACATAGTAAAATAACACTACCCCAAGTAAACACCACATACAATAAAAGTGTAATGTTTATAGAAGAGGAAGATAAAGAAGTGTTAACAAGTAGAAACAGTGATTACCAAGTAAACTACACAAACATTTAGTGTACGATTTATAAACCAAGATTGTAACAAAATACAAACATAGTAAGACCACCAATATATTGAGATTTAAAAAGAGAAATAATTGCTCAAAAAACAGTTGAAAGAGAATATAAAATCCTTGATAAGATATATGCCTAAATATCAAAATAACAAAGGACAAGATATATATAATGTGATAACTAATGTATTGTAAATAAGACAATTTGTTATAGAGAGACAAAACCATGTGCCCAAACCAAAATACAAACACATAATGCGTGTAACATAAATAAGTAAAAAATTAAGTATTGATGTATAAACAAATAGTATAAAATGTGTATAAAATGTGTATAAAATGTGTATAAAATGTGTAGAACATTGTAATAGACAATAGTAATAACATGTCATAATAAAATTATAAATAATTAAGCAGAATGGTGAACAGATTAGGATGTATATTGTTGTCAAATCAGTAAGAGACACATAACCTCATTTGAGCAGGATCTACAACATAAAATCACACATAGTAATTAGAAAAAGCAATCAAAGGTAATTGTTAAAAGCAACAACCAAAATAAGACAAGTGAATTAGATAATGAACACAGTATAAGCTGAGAAACACAATTATATAACTTAAATTATTGAAACAAACAATAGCCAGATCAACCAAAACACAAGGTGACCACCAGAGTTACACAAAATACACTATTAAAACTTGATAATAGAGAGGAAAATAGTTTACCAGTAGTAAGTAGAATACTCAATTCCTCTATGGGTATACTTAACAATCATTAAATGTATAAATTAATATCAAAATAATGATAAACAAATATACTTGACCAGTAGGACTAGATGCAAATAACCATCCTACTAAAACTTAGAGATATTTAAACCAACAGAAAGGTAGTACACACACTAGACAGACAATGTACAAGGTCTAGGTACACTTTAATAGATAAATGTACACGGATTAAGTACAAACAATAACAAAATAAGAATATCAAAGTAACGGAATAGTGACATGGTGTATTTAAACAATACTATATGACTAAATGAAGCACCATATACAGAAATAAAGCTTCAACAGAGGTGTACAAATATTTGTAGTACCATTTGAATACCAGAAAGGTATCTTAGGATAAGATAATATGTTAGAATAAGTAAATACAAGTGCAAGGACATGAATGGCTTACATGCCAAAAATGCGTTTTACTAAAATTGTAAATATTTTAATATTTAGAATTAAATAGTGAGAGAAATGGACTCTGAACACCTAAATATAAGTATTAGAATAAAACTACATAACAATAAAGTGGAAAAGACTTAATTATATTAAGAACCACAATAAGTGAATTTTCGGCAAGTGAGCTACGTTATTTATGAACGGATTTGTACCTTGTTTGGACTTTATAGAAAGACCCAAGTATCCGCAGAATAATGATACCAATAGTTTATTAATTAGACAAGTCATAAGAAAGTTATGAATAATAACAAATTTTCTATCATTTCCAAAAAGGATTGAACGCGTCACAGCTTACTCTCAAACCCAAAAACTGACGCCAAAAAATAAAAGTTTTAATGTTACTAAAGCCTTTGGGGTTGAGATTAAAGAATTTTCAACAAATGAGAAGAGCTAATTTTAGGAGACGCCAGAAACAACTTCGACGAGAAGCATCAATTGTTCTTGGACCAGCAAAGCGAATGGAACGCACGTCAGTCAGTGAAAGGATTTTCGAATTTGTGCGCGTCCATCAGTATAGTCAAACTAACCTATGTAAACAACCTTTACGTGTGACAGTGCAACGAGTGATGTGATAAGTGATAACCATCGCCAGCGTATAATAAGGGCGATGAGGAGTGTTAAAATGCAGGGAGTACTATTCATTAACAATAATTTAAAAAAATGAAATATAATAACCAACGATTGATGAATTTTCTGTTGACACTACTCTAGTCAAGCACGAGTTGTACATGACTAAATTAGTAAATAAATGTCAATTAATAGGTATGTGAGTAAAGGTTCTCGATTTTATTAATTATATTGATTAAATAAAATATTATTGTTATTTTTAAAGGAAATAACAAGCGAATTTAATATGATAGCAAAAATGTCGTAAATAACAAAAATAAATATAGACGCTAACTTGACTAATGCCGATCGTTGAATCAAGTCATTTATAAATAAACATTCGAGAACAATCATTGCCGTTAATAAACAATGCAATCATTTCAAATATATGTTATGTATAGTTTTAAGATTTGTTATACTATAAACTAAATATTTTAATAACTAACTTTGAGCAACAGGTTGAGCTAACCTATACGGAACAAACGTTCACTACCAACACTGAGTCCTGTTTTAAATTATAATCATTTGAAGAGACTCAAGTAATAAGAATTTATATCTTAAGTAAAACACATTTCATTGTTAATACTTAGCCAAATAATATTATTTCGATACGCAGCGTTTATGAACGTGCATCACAACTATCTGAATAGCTGGCAATTTTACACCAGTTGTACCACGATACGATAATTTCTGATATCGTATTTAAAGTTATTTTTTTGATTTTTTAATTATTCTGTATAAAATAATATTGTTTCGTTTTAGCATCTTTGTAACTTGTATCATGTCAATTAAAAGAACTCATGAATTTTGGTAATTATAACCATAATGAACCAAATAAGGTTAGCAATAATATTGTATACCATATCAGTGTTACCAGCCCTGAGCTGAAAGACTCTCATCAAATAATTAACTTGTTTTTCAACAATTATTTATTGTTTTTAAAGGAATTTTAATTTGAATTAACTTAACGTTAATAAAGTAATAGTTCTCTTACCTGTGAATCAGTCTTATTATTTTTTTTCCAAAATAGGCACAAGAAAAGTTTATTTAAGGAGCAATTGTTTCCTAAGGTGGCAGCACGGTAATCGAGCGGCCAGTATTTGAATTTCAATTCAGTATCAAATACAAAAATTATTTTATTTACCGCACACATACTAATACATAAGTGACATATTCTGTAAATTGTGTTGTGACATTTCAGTGATACAGGGCCTATATTGGAAGATTGAGGACATTCACCGATGGTAAGTGAAGAGGGTAAACATACCAGAGTGCATCGAGAGAATTTTAACATTCCTTTTAAACAACATTAACTTAACAAAACAAAAATACACCAATAAAAAATTGTTCTATTATCGCTCCAAGGCGGGGGGTTTGATTAACAACATTTAATAATACGTTGTAATTTTTATATAACAGCGTGGTGTGAAGATAACAAGATTAATAACAACACATATAAATACACTATTCACTATAGAGTGTTATAACTATACGTTTTATTATAAGGTGGCAAACCCAACGCTTGATTAATTCGTTTCGTTACAATATATATATATATATATATTACTATAATACTTATAACTATTTTACCTCAAGATGTATTTTTTCTTTAGGGAAAAACAGAAAAACAAAAACAGATACCACAACCACACACAATAATGCAACATTGAAGGACCAAAGACCAACAAACCACCATAATAACATCCAGAAGCCAACACACAAATACTGCACCAGAAGCAAGATGGCGAAGGTTGAAGATGGGAGAACAGGATCTCCCGAAACATGTCCCTAAAGAAAAAATACATCTTGAGGTAAAATAGTTATAAGTATTATAGTATTATATACATCAAGAAACGGACTGTAGCAGAAAGTGATTGAAATAATATAACCATACAAGGTAAATAAGCCTACAGTGAAAAAACGAAAAGTGAGGTTATAAAACAAAGCAAAACAAAAGTGCATAGTGAAGAAAAAAATAGTGAAGTGAATAGCAAATAAGTGAAATCAACTACTAAATAACAGATAACAAATCATCTCTCACATAAATATACATTAACATGTACACAAACAACATAACCACAATTCCATATAACCACATTACCAAATTGTTAAACAAATTCCAAACACGAAAAAAAACAACTAATGAACACAAACATAAACATATACTTCAATAGACAATGCCAAAAACATAAATTAACACCTAAATACATCAACATAAACACAAACAACAAAAATATGACTGCACAAAAAACTATAAAACAAGCACAAAGGCTATGGATACAAAACGAAATTAATCAATTATACAGTAAGAAAAATAGCATAACACTAGACATATACAAACTACACTTAGAGCTAACAAATTTATTACATCCAATCACTTGGAACAATAAATACAATAACATAGAAAATAAAATAAGATTTGAGAAAAACAAAAAGACTTATACAATCAACAAAAAACTTAACACATTAAAACAACAAAACAAAAATCAAGAACAAAAAAACAAAAATAAACACACATTTTACCCTCGAACCATTAACCTCAGCAATACAGAATTTAACAAAAAAGAAACAGAATATTTAAACAATATGTCAAAAACTAACATAACCCAAAATGCAAACAAAAATCTAGAAAATTTAATAGTAGAAACAGAATTTGCCATTAACCTAATAAAAGACAATATACAAGAAGAAAAAAGAACAGAAGCAGCACATATAATTAAAAAAAATAATCACTAGCGAAATGAAAAACAAAGATAAACAAAAGAAAAACAATAAAACAATAAAAGAAATTAAAAATAAAGTAAATAACAATAATTTAATAATAACTAAAGCAGACAAAAGTCAAGCAACAGTAATCATTGATAAAACAGACTACATAAAAAAAACCGAAGACTTCTTCAACAATAATAAATGCGTACAACTAGATAAAAACCCAACAGAAAACTATCTTAAACAAACAATAAAACTAATAAAAACAAATAAAAACATTTTCAACAATAAAAACATAGACATATATATAAACAATAATCCAGAACCACCTAAAATGAACAGCCTAATAAAAATACACAAATTAAACAACCCAATACGTCCATTAATCAATTTCAAAAAAGCTCCTACATACAAAATAGCAAGAATAATAGCACAAAAACTAAAAAATAACCAACTAACAAATAACCATCATAACATAAAAAATACATACGAATTAATAGACAAACTAAAAATAATAAATATAAATGAAAATACATTTTTCACATCATATGACATAACAAACATGTACACTAATATCCCAGTAGAAGAAACAATTGACATAATAATAAACAAACTTATAGAACAAAATGAAAACAAACAATATATAACCGAAATAAAAAATAGTCTCCAACTAATACTAAAAAAAAATTACTTTGAATTTAATAGCAAAATTTATCAACAGAAAGAAGGTTTAGCAATGGGATCACCATTATCAAGCATAATAGCAGAAATATTCCTACAACATATAGACACCAAAATACAAAATATCATAAAAACACATGACCCAGATGGCATATGGATAAGATATGTAGATGATGGACTATATGTATCAAATAACAAAAACACAAATGCAGAGAACATACTGAAACAAATCAATAACATACATCCCAAAATACAATTCACAGAAGAAAAAGAAAAACATAACAAAATCAACTATTTAGACATAACCATCACAAGATACAACAAACACATACAATATGCAATATATAGAAAACCAACTTCCACTAACATCATTATACCTAACCATTCTGACCACCCACCACAACATAAAATGGCAGCATTTTATTCGTTATTTAACAGAATGTACAAAATACCCCTAAACAAACAAGAAACTGACAAAGAAAGAAATATAATACACCAAATTGGTTATGCAAATGGATACAATAAAAATACTATGATCAAAATAGAAAATAAAATCAAATACAAAATAAAAACTGAACAATTAAGAATTAATCAAACTGAACAACACATAAATAATAACAACAACAAAAAATGGGCCACATTCACATATATAAATAATAAAATGTCAAAACTAACAAAACTATTTAAAAACACAGATATAAAAATAGCATACAAAACTAATAAAAATAAATTACAAAATCTAAATAGCTCACACAACAAAGATAATACAACAACCAACGGTATATACAAAATTGAATGCCAAGATTGCAATAAATGTTATATAGGACAAACAAAAAAACCGCTGAAAAAACGTTATTTTGAACACCTAAATGCATACAAAAAACCAAACATATATAAATCCAATTTAGCCACACATGCAATAAACACAGGACATGAATTCCCAGACATAACCAATGTAACACTAATAAAACATATACCACACAAAGGCACCATAATAAACATTTGGGAAAATTTACAGATTTACAAACATAAAACACAAAACAAATTAATACCAGAACAAATACAAATCAATACAAAACATGACACAATATTCAAAGCACTCAACATCGAAAATACACAAAATATAAAAACAGATACCACAACCACACACAATAATGCAACATTGAAGGACCAAAGACCAACAAACCACCATAATAACATCCAGAAGCCAACACACAAATACTGCACCAGAAGCAAGATGGCGAAGGTTGAAGATGGGAGAACAGGATCTCCCGAAACATGTCCCTAAAGAAAAAATACATCTTGAGGTAAAATAGTTATAAGTATTATAGTATTATATACATCAAGAAACGGACTGTAGCAGAAAGTGATTGAAATATATATATATATATATTACTATAATACTTATAACTATTTTACCTCAAGATATATTTTTTTTTTCCTTTAGGAACATGTTTCGGGAGATCCTGTTCTCCCATCTTCAGCCTTCGCCATCTTGCTTCTGGTGCAGTATTTGTGTGTTGGCTTCTGGATGTTATTAAGGTGGTTTGTTGGTCTTTGGTCCTTCAATGTTGCATTTTTGTGTGTGGTTGTGGTATCTGTTTTTGTATTTTGTGTATTTTCGCTGTTGAGTGCTTTGAATATTGTGTCATGTTTTGTATTGATTTGTATTTGTTCTGGTATTAATTTGTTTTGTGTTTTATGTTTGTAAATCTGTAAATTTTCCCAAATGTTCATTATGGTGCCTTTGTGTGGTATATGTTTTATTAGTGTTACATTGGTTATGTCTGGGAATTCATGTCCTGTGTTTATTGCATGTGTGGCTAAATTGGATTTATATATATTTGGTTTTTTGTATGCATTTAGGTGTTCAAAATAACGTTTTTTCAGCTGTTTTTTTGTTTGTCCTATATAACATTTATTGCAATCTTGGCATTCAATTTTGTATATACCGTTGGTTGTTGTATTATCTTTGTTGTGTGAGCTATTTAGATTTTGTAATTTATTTTTATTAGTTTTGTATGCTATTTTTATATCTGTGTTTTTAAATAGTTTTGTTAGTTTTGACATTTTATTATTTATATATGTGAATGTGGCCCATTTTTTGTTGTTGTTATTATTTATGTGTTGTTCAGTTTGATTAATTCTTAATTGTTCAGTTTTTATTTTGTATTTGATTTTATTTTCTATTTTGATCATAGTATTTTTATTGTATCCATTTGCATAACCAATTTGGTATATTATATTTCTTTCTTTGTCAGTTTCTTGTTTGTTTAGGGGTATTTTGTACATTCTGTTAAATAACGAATAAAATGCTGCCATTTTATGTTGTGGTGGGTGGTCAGAATGGTTAGGTATAATGATGTTAGTGGAAGTTGGTTTTCTATATATTGCATATTGTATGTGTTTGTTGTATAACATCATTATACCTAACCATTCTGACCACCCACCACAACATAAAATGGCAGCATTTTATTCGTTATTTAACAGAATGTACAAAATACCCCTAAACAAACAAGAAACTGACAAAGAAAGAAATATAATATACCAAATTGTTTATGCAAGTGGATACAATAAAAATACTATGATCAAAATAGAAAATAAAATCAAATACAAAATAAAAACTGAACAATTAAGAATTAATCAAACTGAACAACCCATAAATAATAACAACAACAAAAAATGGGCCACATTCACATATATAAATAATAAAATGTCAAAACTAACAAAACTATTTTAAAACACAGATATAAAAATAGCATACAAAACTAATAAAAATAAATTACAAAATCTAAATAGCTCACACAACAAAGATAATACAACAACCAACGGTATATACAAAATTGAATGCCAAGATTGCAATAAATGTTATATAGGACAAACAAAAAAACAGCTGAAAAAACGTTATTTTGAACACCTAAATGCATACAAAAAACCAAATATATATAAATCCATATGATTGGATAAAACTTCCGGGCTGAAAGGCCGTGGTCGATTGCTTGATGCATTGGCGCTATACGTTTCGGCCGCACCACCGGTGGCCATCTTCAGTAGCAAAACTTGTTCGAATAGATGTACGCCGAACACGTCCCCAATGTACTGGGAACAAGCAACAGTGAGTTACGGCTACGAATCCTCTATTTATAGCTTTTTGGCCGCTTCAGGTGTATCGCGCGGACCAATGAGAAGCCAGCTCATCATTCTTGATTCTGATTGGCCATGGAAAATAGACCATGCCAGACACTATTTAAGGAGATGCTTTCTCCTCGGCGGTTCATAGCGACAGACGCATTCTTATGAATATGGATGGACTCCAGATGTAGGCGAGTGAAGTAACCCCGGACAGAAGACAACACGCGGGCTTCATCAAACATCACCCGGTGATCGTCGTGGGAAAGAGCGTGTTCAGCAACTGCGGACTTTTCCGGCTGGCCCAGACGGCAATATCTCCGGTGTTCAGAGAGGCGCGTCCGGACACTACGCTTCGTGGTGCCTATGTAGACCTGGCCACACGTACAAGGAATACTGTACACCCCGCACGACGAGAGTGGATCCCTGGCGTCTTTCACCGGTCGCAGGAACTGTTGAATCTTTTTGGTTGGCTTGAAGATCGTCCTGACGCCCCGCTTACTCAGCAACTTCCCGATGCGGTCAGTCACGCCACGGATGTAGGGCAAGACAGCAGAGCCAACAACCTCAGGCGACACCGACTCGTCCAGCCTACCAGATCTTCTCGGCCGGGCAGCTCTCCTAACCTCCGCAGCAGAATAGCCGTTGGACTGCAGTGCTTCCTCGAGATGCCGAAACTCATCTTCGAGTTTCGGCATCTCGAGGAAGCACTGCAGTCCAACGGCTATTCTGCTGCGGAGGTTAGGAGAGCTGCCCGGCCGAGAAGATCTGGTAGGCTGGACGAGTCGGTGTCGCCTGAGGTTGTTGGCTCTGCTGTCTTGCCCTACATCCGTGGCGTGACTGACCGCATCGGGAAGTTGCTGAGTAAGCGGGGCGTCAGGACGATCTTCAACTAACCAAAAAGATCCAACAGTTCCTGCGACCGGTGAAAGACGCCAGGGATCCACTCTCGTCGTGCGGGGTGTACAGTATTCCTTGTACGTGTGGCCAGGTCTACATAGGCACCACGAAGCGTAGTGTCCGGACGCGCCTCTCTGAACACCGGAGATATTGCCGTCTGGGCCAGCCGGAAAAGTCCGCAGTTGCTGAACACGCTCTTTCCCACGACGATCACCGGGTGATGTTTGATGAAGCCCGCGTGTTGTCTTCTGTCCGGGGTTACTTCACTCGCCTACATCTGGAGTCCATCCATATTCATAAGAATGCGTCTGTCGCTATGAACCGCCGAGGAGAAAGCATCTCCTTAAATAGTGTCTGGCATGGTCTATTTTCCATGGCCAATCAGAATCAAGAATGATGAGCTGGCTTCTCATTGGTCCGCGCGATACACCTGAAGCGGCCAAAAAGCTATAAATAGAGGATTCGTAGCCGTAACTCACTGTTGCTTGTTCCCAGTACATTGGGGACGTGTTCGGCGTACATCTATTCGAACAAGTTTTGCTACTGAAGATGGCCACCGGTGGTGCGGCCGAAACGTATAGCGCCAATGCATCAAGCAATCGACCACGGCCTTTCAGCCCGGAAGTTTTATCCAATCATATTGACACCGGCCGTGAAAGCCTACGTACTAAAATATATAAATCCAATTTAGCCACACATGCAATAAACACAGGACATGAATTCCCAGACATAACCAATGTAACACTAATAAAACATATACCACACAAAGGCACCATAATGAACATTTGGGAAAATTTACAGATTTACAAACATAAAACACAAAACAAATTAATACCAGAACAAATACACATCAATACAAAACATGACACAATATTCAAAGCACTCAACAGCGAAAATACACAAAATACAAAAACAGATATCACAACCACACACAATAATGCAACATTGAAGGACCAAAGACCAACAAACCACCTTAATAACATCCAGAAGCCAACACACAAATACTGCACCAGAAGCAAAATGGCGAAGGCTGAAGATGGGAGAACAGGATCTCCCGAAACATGTTCCTAAAGGAAAAAAAAATATATCTTGAGGTAAAATAGTTATAAGTATTATAGTATTATATACATCAAGAAACGAACTGTAGCAGAAAGTGATTGAAATATATATATATATATATATATATATATGAATACACGTCATTTTACATAGACCAAACGCAAAAAACTAAATGCAAACAAAAAACCTAACATTTAAAAAACCAAAAAGCGACACGTAGGCCTAATATGTATACCATACAAAGACACTATAGTAATTGTATGGGAAAACTTGCAGATATATAAAAATCATCATCATCTTCACGGATTAAACCAAAAATGGTTTGTTCCGGTCTCAGATAGAAAAGATTAGAGGTGGTCACTGCAGCGCTTCCTCTTCCACACCTCTCCGTCCCCTCGGCTTATATTTACAGAGTTGTTTGAGGATGCAGCAGGCATCCATTCGGCAAAGATGTTCCCACCAATTCAGCCGATACTGGGCGATCCTGTCGAGTATACTCATAGTATTCAATTCCTGCAGTATATCTGTGTTTCTTCTATGATCATGGAGGGTATACCCTGCCACGTGCCTGAGCAATCTCATTTCAGCCGTTTGGATACGACTGGCCTGGCCTTTCGTTAAAGTCTAATTCTCAGACCTATAAAGAAGTGTGGGAAGAGCCATCACTTTGTAGAATTTTAGGCGTGTTCCTTTACTTGCTGACTTAAGGATTCGCCTAATGGTCCCGCACATAAGGTTGAACTTATGCAACTTATTCACAACGTCGTGGGATGCTTTATAAGACACACTGTAGCCCAGGTATTCAAAATTGCCAACTTGTTCCAGGACAGTACCATCTATAACAATTTTTGCCCGTAAGGGATTAGTTTCTCGAAAAGCCATCCCTTGGTTTTAAGTGTGGATATTTGCATTCCAGAGTCTTTGCAGGTTAGATTTAACAAATGTGTATTCAATTACAATATCCTGTCTTAATTTACGCATGGGTTTAAGTGGTAGTTTCGAGAACGAGTATCGAAACTTGCCTGTACAACAACTAACCAAACCACAACATAGTAGACAGTAGAGACAGTACGATGTGTAACGAAGACAGCTGATACCATTAGTGCCATCTGGGCGCCACCGTGTACCGGCGGTGAATTTGTGTAATCGATTACATGAGTTGTTGCCAGAGTCGCAACAAATGTATCCCCATCTGCAAACTGTTTTCCGAGTCCGACATAATAGCCTGATCGTCTCATACAACAAAGTGTCAATTGTAAGCGACCAATCATTAAATGTTCTGGAAGACACATCTGCCAGTTTTGTATGACTTCCTCAATATATAAATTAAAAAGAGAAGATATATAAACATAAAATACCATACAAATTAATACCAGGGAAAAACACAAATCAATATAAGACATGACACAATTTTAAAATACTAAACATTAGAGACACTCAAAAAACAAAATTGCACACCTCACCTGTGCACAGTAACAGCGACATAAACAACCAAAAGGGAACAAGAGACTACAGCAGCGACCATCCAGGACGCAGATATTCAGCAAGACTAAAAACAAAAATAGCTGAGTATGACCAAAATGCCTGATTCTCGAAACGTCATCCAAGTAAGAAAAAGCATCTTGAATATATGTTATTAGTAGGGTATATATAACGTTATACTGTATTGCACTATTAAATACTTATTGTCTTTATATTAGAGTAGTATTGTATAGGCCTAAATGTATTTATATATCAAGAAAAACGCGCCGGTGCGAGGCGCCGGTGTGTCTATAACATGAATAATAAACGCAATAACATTAAATAATATCTTCTACAAATGGGTTTTTCTTGTATTTTGTCATTTTACATTTTTGCCGGCTTATTATATTCATTTAATTTACAGTATAAATGAAATCTCTCATAATGTAGATTGAGTCTGCGAAACACACTCGCCAGGCTCGCGCGCGCGTGTGTGTGTGCGTGCGCGCACGCGTGTAATGCAACGGACATTCTAATAGCACTTGGAATGTAGCAGAAAGCAAAAGCATATGATAGCATTTAAAAACGCTTTAACTGAAGTTTCAGTGTTATTCCTGAACTGAACGTTAACAGTATTCCTGAAATATCAGTTGTGAACCAGTCTTCAAACAAGTTTATCATCACTGAATATTGTCAACGCACCTAGCAGCTTAGACCGACAGAACTGTAAGAGATTATTTCCAATCGTAACTGACGCTGAGGAGAGACCGACGGATGACATCGAGATAACTCCGCAGGAGAAAGACAGGAAATGAAGGAACGGTGACGGAGGTCTGCTTATGAGATTTCAAACAGCGGGACCCGGCATCATCCTATCCTACCAACTTTATAGAAGAAAAAAATAATTGTTCTTCAATAGTGCTATAAAAAAAAAAATAGTAAACACAGATAAACCTTTTAACTTCTTCTTCTTCGTCCTCTTCTTCGTCTTCTTCTTCTTCTTCTTCTTCTTCTTCTTCTTCTTCTTCTTCTTCTTCTTCTTCTTCTTCTTCTTCTTCTTCTTCTTCTTCCTGACCTGTTCTATAACAACGGTCCTACATGCTGTAAATCCACCTCTTACTTGGCCGACCAATGCTCATCTTGTATTTGGTTGGTTACCTCTTGCCTTTTTCACTGCCTTGTGTCACCCATTCTTGATATGTGTTCATTCCGTATATACTAGGGGTAACAAAAAAGTAAGGTCTCCAAAGGACTAGAGCCGAAGGGAAATATTTTGGGCTGCAGTTGGCAGCACTGCTGTGTGCGGCCATCTCCCCTCTTTCAAACAAGCGGTCGCTGAGCTCGCTCGGTCGATTAGTCTTGGCTTGGCAGCCGTTAAGAATGGAGCTCCCAATCGCTGTTCCCGCCAAGTGCGGACTTCGCGAAGTCATTCGATTTCTTAACGCAAAAGGTGTCAAAAACGTCCGCAAGTGGTGTAGAGAGTTTAAAGCTGGTCGTACAGAAATTCATGATGACGAAAGAAGCGGGAGACCGTCAGTGTCAGACGAGACGATCAGGAAACTTGACGAAGTCGTGCGTGAAGATCGGATGATCACTATCCACGAGCTCTCTTGTTTCCTTCCTGACGTTTCGAAATCCACCATTCAGAGGATTGTGACTGAAAAGTTGAAATATCGGAACGTGTGCGCAAAGTGGGTTCCGCGAATGCTCACAGAAGACCACAAACGGCAACGCATCGAAGCTGCCCGCGAATGTCTTGAGCGCTATGCAGACGAAAGAGACGACTTTTTGATTTCCATTGTCACAGGTGACGAAACGTGGGTTCACCACTTCACACCTGAATCCAAACGACAATCACTTGAGTGGCGGCATCCAACTTCGCCAAGGCGGCGAAAATTCAAACAAACACAGTCTACCGGAAAGATCATGGCGACTGTGTTTTGGGATCGGAAAGGTGTATTGTTGATCGATTTCATGCCTACTGGGACCCACAATAAACGCAGACGAATATAGTGAGACACTCAAAAAACTCAAACGGGCGATTCAGGACCGGAGAAGAGGAATGCTCACCAAGGGCGTGTCCATTCTTCACGACAATGCTCGCCCTCATGTCGCCCGCGCAATCGCCGATCTTCTGAACCAATTTGGATGGGACATAATCACCCCCCCCCCATAGTCCGGACTTGGCACCTTGTGACTATCATTTGTTTACACACTTGAGAACATGTGGGTGGAATGCGATTGGACGACGATGACGAGGTGAAAGACGAGGTCAAACGCTATCTCAATGACATGGTGGCGAGTTTCTATGACACTGGCATACCAAAACTGCCACAGCGGCTCGAAAAATGCATTAAACGTAACGGCGATTATGTTGAAAAATAGTGTGTTCTTATGCTTCACAACCATGTAAAAAGTTTTGATAATAAATTTTTTTTCTATTTTTAAAAAATATGGAGACCTTATTTTGGGTTACCCTTCGTACTATTGTTTGGCAACCTATCGTATCTTGGCTTTCCTAGTACTCTCCGTAAGATAGTAATTTCTATAGTTTGTCGTTTTCTTTGAGTTGTTGCTCTATCTGGCTTGGTCTGTGATGCATAGGATATTACTGGACGTATTGTGCTATTGTAATCCCTAGTATTTGCTTCTTGTGTGAGGTATTTATTATTACATATAAGGTTATTCATGCATCCAGCAATTCGTCTTGTTTTCATTAATTGATGTACTATTTCTTCATCTGCCCTATTGTTACTTGTAAACCTTGTTCCTAAGTAGTCTTTCTGCATTACTTGTTCTAGTATACTATCATTTATCACAAGCTTACACCTTAGTGGTTCATGTAAAATTGTAATTGATTTTGTTTTCTCCTCCGCTATCTCCACGTTATATTTCTGGCATACTTTGTTAAAATTATACACAAGTATTTGTCAGTCATTTTCATTTTTCGCTATAAGTGTAACGTCGTCTGCATAACATATAATATTAAACACACTTCTACACAGCCTGTATCCTCTCATATGCTTTACCTTCTTAATAATTTCATTCATAACTGCATTGAAGGGTATGGAACTTCGGGAATCCTCCTGCCTGATTTCTTTTGTTACAGGTATGTTATCTGTACAAATAGCATTGAATCAAATTTATAACAAGGAAACAAATGCTTTTACTGTATTTTCATGTGTAGTGTGAATTATATTCTAAGTTACAGTTTTTTATTAGTGTTCATAAACGTAAAGTTTTACAAAAACACTTTAACTAAATGTAAAAACTTTACGTTTATGAACACTTGTAAAAACTATAACCTACAATATAATTCATATTACGCATGTAAATACAGTAAAAGCATTTGTTTCCGTGTCATAAATTTGTTTCAGTAAATTTGTTTTCATCAATTCCATTATGTTCAACGAACTTGGAATTTTGTCAGTTTACAAATAGGCTTATTTGAAGAATTGAAGATTTTCTAACTTAATTTAAAAACAAAGAGAATTAAATTTATTTAAAGCAAAAAAAAAACAAATAAATGTTATGTGAAAACAATTACGTTACCAACAAAATTATTCAACATTCCCACTAAAAACGTTTGCAATTTATATACAAGCCATACTTTCTGCCAGTGTACATATTACATATTGCTGTGACAAACTGTAAATAAATAATATTGTTTACAATAAATAACAATTCCAAACAATAGGGAGACACGTGTCAGAGCAACGCGATTTATAAACAAATAGATATTACTTTTTCCTCGCAGTAATAATATATTTAGAATCTCACAATTGTTTTTCAAAATAACATTTGCAACAAACACTTAGTGTGTTTATATCATACAAAGATCGAACTTGGATAGCACGGGTTATTTTTAGTCTGCTGAGATTATTCACTGAAAACAATCGTAATCCGTTGATATCACAAGTAAAACAAAATAAATTTACGCACGATATTATTGAATTTAATTCGCGTATTTGTTTTTTAGTACCTACTTCAGCTATACAAATTTTTAAACGTAAACATTTCTGACTCATAATTTATTGTTTTACATGAAAATTTACACATTTACAAAAAATACATGTATGCAGCCAACAAGCTACCACTAAACCCAACCCTTTTGAACCTTGAAATAGGCACAAAACATATAGAGGCAGTAAAAAAAAGGGGTTCATATATACATTGGCTATCAGGTAAACAGCACTAACGACACCAACACTGAAATAAGAAGAAGAATATACCTCGCAAATAAAACTTATTATGGATTTAAAAAGAACCTGGCATCTTCCTTCCTCTCAAGAAGCAGGAAATGCAAAATTTACAAAACAATTATCAGAAGTAGTATAGGTATGTATGTGCTGGGACAAGGTCAATGACCCCGGAAGTAAACAAAGATGACCTTGACCCCGGAAGTAAACAAAAATGACCTTGACCGAGACCTTGACCGCCCCCGGAAGTAAACAAAGATGACCTTGACCTAGAGCAAGGTCAAGGTCAAGGTTGATGTCAAGGTCAAGGTCACGGCCAAGGTCAAGGTCTCGGTCAAGGTCAAGGCTGGTTATGACGTAAGCAATATGATTTCCAATGACGTGTTCAAGGGAATTACGTAATAACATGTGAACACATGCGGTTGACCTTTCGATTAAACCGCGCCCAAGAAAATTGCGCAATAACACGTGAATGTATGTGGTCGATTAAACCACATCCAAGAAAATTGTGTAATAACACGTTTTCATCATGATAGAAAAGTTGACGTCCATATTTTGAAAAATAAAAATACGAATTAATCAGGATCGAACCTATGAAACTATACATCGAATTAAGAAACAACGATTTAATCTACACGGCTAATTCGTATTTTGAATATCTTACTAAATCATGTGAGGAAAAGAGAAAATTCTTTAGAAATGTACATATTTTTTTTCTTTATTTTTTCCAACATAAACATACAATTGTTATAATGTTTTTACATAATGTTGATAACTACATTTATTAACTTTCTGCTGATTATAAAGACCATTAGTAACATCATTTATACTATCAACTAGCTTAAATTGATTATGTTGTATGTTTAACATTACTTTGTACTCATTCACCTTTTCAGGTACAAATTTAAATATTTTACAATTACACATATTAAAATTTTTAAGCCCAATATTTTTAGTATCATAAATGTTATAAACTACATTCTTCCGCCGATTATATTTGTTTCGCGTGTTAAAAACTTGTTCCATCATTCACCAACGAATAATGACCGTAGGGTAGTGTATCTATTTTATTATCGCAAAGGATTCTTTTATTGTCTAAATTACTTAACGCCAATTTGTTGCACGTAATCGTTTCAACTAGATGTTTTTTCGATCGGAATAATTTCATCATTCTATAGCTATTAATTTTATTATTATCCTTATTTATAGTTACGGGTTTATTATTTGTAAAAACGGTTTTAGAATAGACGCACTCTTTAAAATCTTCAAAGCTTATATGTTTGCTAATAACATTTTTTTTAATTCCTTTTGCTCTTTTTTTAATTTTGTTATCCGCAGTTTTAAATGTATATAATTTAGAGCGTAAACCGATAAATTCTTTAATCGGTACACCCACACATTCATCTTTAAATTTACCAATAACTTTTTTATTTTCATCCGAATAGCACGGATGATTGGGCGAATAATCTGATGTATCAAAGTGTGTAAATAAATCTGAATCTAATATGTCTTTATAAAAATCTTCTGTACGAATTTCGTAAAAAAAGCTATCTGTATCTGTATATAAGAGCAAAAGCTTTTCACCATATTTTTTCTTCATTATATCGTAATGAAAATCATACATTAACGTTTTACTTATTTCTAATACGCTAAATCCGATGTATATTGGTTTATCTAAAAATAAACGTTTTTTATCCGATAATACCGCACATAACGATTTATTATAAATTATTCTGTCTTTAAATACCGGTTGTGTAATTAAATTTAATAATTTTTTCTCATCACTTACAAGTTTAAGGTCAATTCTTTTTCTCACGTTCTCCATACATTTACCGAACACCGAGTTGTTTAATAATTTAAAAAAGTCTTTTTCAAAATCATTTTTAGCTTGTTTTCGTTTTTCTGTATTTAAGTCAATGTACGTTTTTAACCAAGGACCCTGCAAAAATTCTATAATACGATGAATTTTTATAACTTTTAAACCGTGTTTAACAGCTTGTTTTAAATTAATGTAATGACATACATATTTTTCTTTATTTTCTAATGTTGTTAACAATTTTTGTTGTTTTGTTCCTTTAACGCATTGATTAACTGGTAGAAACGGTAAATCGCTATGATGATCATGTAAGTGATGAGGATACTCAACGTCTACTTCTAAAATATAACCGACGGGAGAATCGTCTGCAATATCTAGTATATTTAAATTATCGTTAGGATCTTTCCAAGTAAAACCAGCATACGGCATACATTTACTCATTGCCCAACCGTACAGATTATTCGCGTCTAAATAAGTTAAAAATTTAATCGGGTTAGTTACATCAAATGTTTCTGGAATATATTTATTGTTAGCAACAGATTCTTTTTTTATGCAAACACTTATTCCCCCCCTCACCCCATTTTCAAAAAGTAAGTACATTTCATAATCGGTTAATAATTCCAGTTTAATTTTTGTATAACTTAACATTGCATCAAATGCAAAACCTGGTACTGTAAAGTAGTGTGCGCAGTCTAGTTTATAAGATTGCATACAAAGAGATCTAAAATTTTCAAAAATATCACACAATAATAAAACATCAATTTTTAAATAAAGATCGCTATACTCCCCAAGAGTTTGTATATTAAAATGATTCCAAACTTTACACGCGTGTTCATAATCATCATTTCCAATTTCCGAATCATTTAGTGAACTATAAAAACAATCTTTTGGAGGTAATCTACATTCTTCCAACTTTTTCCAGGAATTCGTATATTCGTAAGGATACACACCTTTCCTGGTAACTAGCGGCATACTGTCTACAGAAAAAAATTTTCCAGTATAAAAAAACTTATCCTTAGGTAGATTATTACTGAGCTCAGCTAACGAACAATTCATAAACCGATAAGTATCAATAAATCTAATATTTAAACCCGAATGTGTTTTCTTTGCAAAAGAAATATATTTTTCTCTTGTATTAGGAATTACATGAATATTTTTTACATCATAGCCCAATTGTCGCACTATAAAATGCGAATCATAATTAGAACTACCATGTATGAAAACTGGTACAAATTTCTGTTGTTCTCGTTTCAGGTTACACGTATTACATAATACCGCACGAAATCGACCGGTTAAATGACAATGATCGCGAACTTTGGGATATAATAACGTAAATTCCTTATTACACATTTCGCAATGTGTAGCCAATTTAAATTTTATTTTATCATCTCGATTCATATGTAAAGGTATATTTTTTTTAATAAGTAAACCGATTAAATTAATTTTTTCAACTAAATATGTCATAAAATTTTCCGCAGCATTTTTACCACGATATAAGTAAGGTTCTGAAGGTAATCGGTTTCTAATACTTTCAGAGATATTGCTATCTATAACAAAATATACGCAAAAACTCATCGGAATATGAAATTCGTTAACTGTAGTAAATTTGTTTTCGGGGTTGGGCAAACAAGTACTAACAGGTTTCAAAATACATTCGAAATCTGCATATACCACAATAGGAACCCTATATTGATAATGAAAATTTTTAAATTCTAATATGTTGTTGTCAGTAGTTGGTAACGCTATTTTTACGGGCGAATACTTTCCGCAATATCTACTATGAAATTTTAATTTTTTTGACTTTTTAGTAAAAAACGAAAAACAACGTTTACATATTTCAATTACTTCTGTATGTTTTGTTAACTGTGGTCTTATTAACTTGGAAAAATCCTTTATATAACAATAATGGTAATTAGCATTATTCAATTTATTTAATACTAGAAGGTCAAAATGATTATTTTTTTCTTCCCTACACACTTTAAGAGGAAAAATTGATTTTTTTTCATCGATAGAATAAATGTTTATTGACACATTATTATTTTTTTCAAAACGAGAAATTTGGTTTAAAGGTGTAGGAAAGTCTATATGTTTAAAATCAAATTTATTTTCTAAATTAAAATAACGAAAATTAACCCGTTCAATGTGAGGTCCAGTAACATAACGACATAAGATTGACCATTTAAAACAAAAAATATCATTATTTTTTGGATTTATTATACATTTTTTATTTTGTAAGAATTTTGGAAGTGGAATATATGAAGCACCTCTTAATGGTTTAAATCGATTTATTCTTAGTAAAATTCCGTCTATACAGTGAAGACTCCATCCGGAACCTTTCCCCATATATATGTTTTCATCGTGACAAATCTCTCTAATCGAATTATTTAATATCATATTTAAATTATCGTTTTCTAAAACTGGGATGTTTTTTTGTTTTAAATGATCTGTCCTGTGTTTCATTTATGACAGGTTTTATGTATGTACATTCGACAACTATGTTGAATTTTATTGGACCAAACATTGAAATTATGTTACTTAAAATTGTAACTATATTTAATTTAATGTAATCTAATAACAAACAAATGTCCTTATAATTATTATTAGTGTTTTTATAAAAATATGTTTTTAAATTTCCTTTAAATGCATTCTCTATTTCTATGAAACTATTTGATTCAACAATTTGTTGTAATCTCGCCGTTTTTAATTTTAAATTTATTGATGATGATGATGATGATAATGATGATGCTGGAGATGATGGTGGTGTTGACCATGTTGTTGTTGACTCCAAATCTTGTACACGTGACGGTCCAGGTTGTGGCGAAGGTGTTGTTTCACGAGATGAAGCATGTTCTTCCTCAACAGTATTTCTGGCAAATTGTCTTTTTTTAAATGGCAGATTTTTGTCCATTGCAATCTATAAAAATATATTTAAACAAACGATATTCATATCGGTTCTATAATTATAAAAATTTATTATCCTTGTATAATTTTTATACTTACGTCAGTTACTTGTTCTTCTTGTGTAAAGTAAACTGTATTGTTGGCTCCTTATGTGTGTGGTTGTATTATCTATCTTTATATAGTCGCGTAAAAAGTAGAACAGCAGAGTGATCTAATCTTTATACTTTGAACTATTGTTGTGTAACACGCCCACCGTTTTTGCAATGCAAGATAATCTTTCTCGAGCGCGGTTTAATCGAAAGGTCAACCAGCTTTTCCTATAGTGAGAAACAGTATATATAAAGCGCCTTAGAATTGTATTGTACACGCTCAAACTGCTTCAATAAGAAGAATCAGCAAGTTGTTTCTGCATCGCTTTTTATACAGCAAACTCTATCAGGTAATTATTATTTTTTTGTATACTTTAAAACTTTATTTACAAATTAGTTATGTAACAAAAAACGATTATTTGTATGTTATAGAATCAATAATGGCCGCATCAATTCTTTATTTTAAAAAATTATCTAAAAACGCTTATCCACCTGAAAAGTTAACTAATCAGTCTGCGGGTTTTGATCTCCGTAGTGCGTATAATTATAAAATTAATGCTAACGGAAAAGAATTAGTAAAAACCGATTTAGCTGTTAAAATACCTGACGGTTGTTACGGGAGAATTGCACCACGTTCAGGATTGGCTCTTAAATATCACATCAACGTTGGAGCTGGTGTGGTAGATAGAGATTATAGAGGGAACGTAGGTGTGGTTATTTTTAACCATTCGTCAGCGTATTTTAACATAAATAAAGGTGATCGAATCGTGCAACTGATTTGTGAAAAGATTGAAGAACCGGAACTGAGAGAGGCATCAACTTTATATAGTACTGAGAGAGGTGATAACGGTTTTGGTTCTACGGGTGGGATAAGCGGATTAAATGATAATGATGAAAATAAAGAATTATTGCTAGAAATCGATAAATTTTTAGCGGAAGGCTAATAAATTTTTTGTTTTTCTAGTAATGGACATCGCTGGACCATCTCACCACATCGAGGAATATGTTTCATTAGAAGACATCCTTAAGCTATTATATTTTTATGGACTTTCGTCTTTATGTTTATGGGAAGATGTGCTAAAGAAAATTAAAACTGATATTGTCAATTCAGATGATGTAGATGTTTTTAATTTATATAGTAGACTAATAGAAATAACAAAAAATATTAGAATCGCTTTAGAATTAAAACTAGTTCGCTCGCAAAAGGATTTATCACTACTAAATAATTATTTGTTTGATATTGATGAAGTATACGAATATTTAAATACAACAATTGTAAATTTTAAAGAAAAAAATATATTAAAATCGACATTTATAATTATTAATTCTTTAATAAAAAATAATATGATGTGTGATAACGATAGCGAAAAGTTTACAATAGATATAGATAATGAAGAGGAGGATGAGGACGAATTTGATAAAGTTTTTACATCCGTAAAAACTAACGAAAATGATAAAAACAATCTCCGTTTTGAACAAACTGTAATGTTTCAAGCTGGGGGAACAAGGAAAACATTGACCACACCTGGTGAAAAAGGGGGGTATTTAATCAAAATTGAAATAATTGACACAAAAAATTTGGTAAACGTTGCTAAAAACGATAGATGGACTAAGGCCGCCTACAGGGCCACATTTTTAGTAGATTCTTCTAAAGACTTGAAATACGTTCAATTATATAAAATGATTTTAAATGTTGCGAAGAATTTGGCAAATATTAAAAATGTTAAAAAAACAAAATTTAAAAATTTTTAATGTTTTCCTTGTTTACTCGAATCTTGTATTTTTTTTATTTAAAAATTGAGTGTATATTGTAAAACATTTATGTAATAAAAAAATTTAACACAATTTTTATCTCTAGTTTTTAAAAACACAATCCCCAAACATGAAACCTATATATAATTACAGATATGGAACCGACTGAGGTTTTTATCAATTTCTTCATCTTGTTGATGGTGACGATACATACGTCTCAGTCGAGGATCCAAAGACCTGTAGCCGTCGTAAGACCGATGCGTCGGCGGTTACCATCACCACCACCAGTACGAAATGTACGACCACGAAGGGGACCGTCACCACCACCACCGGATGAAGAAACAATACAAATTATTGATGATGATGATGATGATGATGTTATAATAATAAACTATTTATAACATAATAAAAATTTTTTATTATTTCACATAAAGTTTATACATATTTATTTATTTGTGCTACACAGTCCCAACATCTAAGTCTTTTAACTTTTTGGTGTTTATCACATTCACTATTCCAATAATACATCAACCAATCGCTTATATAACAAACATTATTTAAAGCACATTTATTTACATTATGTTTATAAGGACAGTTAACACTATACACATTCTGAAGTTTCAAAATATTTAAAGATGGACATCCTAAAGTTTCGATATCGATAATTCCAGCATACGAATTTAGTTGTGTTTCCAACAACAGCTTCTTTTCCGATCCTTTCACGTAGATACGTTTAATTTTGGATAATTTATCGAAAATCGTTTGTAGTTCAGAGTAGTCTTGAAGCCCGCAGTTCCAACTAAATCCGTGTAATCTCTCTTTAAGCCAGTTTGTATGTTTTTTCTTTTTATTTGATAAATGTTTATAATCGAATGGTGGTAAAAATAAATGATGTTCTCTAACGCCAACAAGCTTGGCGTTTTCTATTTTTTGCATACACAACTCTTTAATAATAAAGTTTTTTCCGTCATCTCGGAAACCTTGAAAATCGACAACGTATTCAACCATTCTTATTGAATGCAAAAGCGTGAATACTGTAAAAATATTCTTCATGCTTCATTATAAAACGATTAGATAAGCGATTTTCTTACGGAACCAGATAACGGTGTGTATTGTATAATTGTATCATAGATAATAAGACAGTAGATTGCAGTTTTTTCGGGTATATTTTGAGATGTTTCTATTTCAAGACGAACATCTATTGAACCCGTTTTTAATGATTCATTTTGCTTAGAACAATCGATAACAAACAGAGGCGTATGAGTTATAAAATTTTCACGATTCATCATTGGCGCGTCCTTACTACCATAGTAATATGAAGATTGAAATCGTCTGTAAAATTCGTGTAAAAGTAACAATTGACCATTCAGATTGTCGTATGGATAGTATTCTGAATTCAAATATAATTTAATATTACGTAGTGATACGGAATCAAAATTTGCCGAATTCTTGTGTATATTATTTTTCCTATCAGACTGAAAGCCAACAATAACGTAACGAGGTTTTTCTGCTTGTGATGACGTTTTGACAGTCCAAGTGTGCTGCTTCGCTTGTGGTGTAGACGGATATTCATAAAGCTCCCATTTCCTAAAGGGGATCAATATAGGTTCATCACGCTCTATTATTTTAAAAAAATCATATTTTTTTTCATCATTTACATACACATATGGCATTATCCATGATATCTGTTTTATTGTAAATTTACATCCAGTCACCGATTCTGGTAAAACAACAGCGTTACTATCGGTCGATGCTCTTATTAAAACTAGTTCTTGCTTTATATTTAGCAGAATACGTTTATAATCCTCAACGAATCCAAACAACATTTTTAATGGAATACAGAATAGGAGATCTTTTTCAGATGGCGATAGAGCCCCATATAAATTTTCATTCCAAGCAGCATTTTCTAAAGTATTAACTTCATAAGGTTTAATTGTTAATAGATTCTTCATCGTTGTCGTTATTCCAACATTTTTAATTCGATCAATTTCTGACCCACATATTTCATATCTAATTTCATCAAATAAAAATGCCACAGCGTTTGAAACTAATTTATACGTTTGATCAAATACACCTAAATTATTTGTGTATTCTAATAGTATATAGAGATAACTATCATGTGGAAACGTAAAAACATCTTGTTGATTGATTGGTATTCTAATTTCATCATTATTATTATACGTGCTTGAAGTATACGGATGATGGGTCTGATATTTTAATCTTACTATCGCATCATCTTCATATACGGGATTGTTTAATATATTTAAAATACTACTACTCATTTTTTCGAATATTCACTTATTACTGTTAACCCCAATAATTGTAAAAATTTCTTATTTTGAGGTGTTAATCGTTTAATATTTTTATCTCTACTGATCTTATTCAGATCGTTAACAACCGTTTTATCGGTGTTACCATAGCAAAAAATAAGCCTCATTTTTTTCTCAGGTGTAGACGTAACGTTATTATCTCGTCTCTAAAATTAATCGGTCTTCCTTGTTGATCTTCTAATCTTACTGTAATACGATGTATTCTCGATGTGTTTACTGGTAAATAAATTACATTTGTTGGTATTTCAACTATTTTAAATCCTGGTGGAACCGTAGGATAAAACTCGTGTATTATATGACCTTCAATACCGTTATTAAATGAATAACTAACAAGATTGCAAACTAATCGAACGGCCTCTACTCGAACAATACTTATTGGTAAGGTTGAGCTGTACCATTTATTAGGCTCAAGCACACATTCTTCAAAACCGAATATGGAGGCAAGAGAATTAGGCTTTTTAAAATCGATTAATACATTAGACAAAATTTCGCTTTTCAGCGTATTGTTATTCGCCTTTATCACCACCCGAACGTGTTCATAATTTTTAATTAAGTAATCATTAATATATGTTGCAATGTCTGATATTTCGTAAGAACCTGTAGGTAATTCAATTTTCTTATCGCCATCAAAATATAGTATATTATTTACACCTTCTTCCACGTTTGGTATTGAATTGTATGTCATGAAATCGATTAATCCAAGTTCCCATTTTTCGTTATTATTTAATTCAATTGGTGGAAAAATGTCACACTCCAATTCAGGTCCTTTGCCGCTTAAAGAAAACATTGTTCGCAAGAAATTGAAGACATAAGTGTCCACAATTAACTGAACCCAATTTTTGCTTTCGTGTATAATTATAACTAATTTCGATAGGATGTTCTATGGATGAAGAAAAATAGTTAATCAGCTCAATAGGCGGTTTTAAATTACCAAAGCTATCAAAATAATTAATTTTATTCTCATGTTTTACGTAACACACCCAATGCGTGCCTTGACCGTAAATACTGTCTAAATTAACAATACCAGCCTCATTTTTCCATATAGCACTGTTTAAAGGTAACGTATCACGCATAAACACACCTCTAAAATTTGGAATTTTTAATCGATTAATATATAACAATAACTCGCTCGTTGAAAGCGGGCGAATTGGGATATGTTTAATTATTTCCGCCGCCGCCGATTTGATTTTTTTTTTTTAACGCCTCCACCCGTTTTTTTATACGGTCGTAAGTATAATCCTTTACCTTTCAAACATTTCTTTTTTGAAACCTTCTTCTTCTTCTTTACACCCCCACCAAATTTGCTTTTCGCCTTCATAATATTAGTTACAGCCCACGCAGCGGCTTTCTCCGCGAGCGAAGCGTCTTCTGATTTAACACGTTCCCAAGCTCTTTCAGCTAAGTCTTTATCCGCTCTAGCACGGTTTGTAGAATCTGAATATTTAGAATAGGCGATATCGTGTTGTTTACACGCCGCGTCAAGCTTATTAATTCCAGGGTCTCCTCGTTGCAAGCGTTTAGCCAACTTCGTACCTGGTCCACAATATTGATAACCGGGTATATGAAGTTCAACTGGTAATAAGTCGATTGATTTGTTAATAACAGTACCAAGAATGTCGCCCACTAGCCCGCTCCCCTCTTTATCGTTCCGATACACGCGCATTTATGATTCTTCATACAAACTCTGTACCATATATATAATATAAAATTCGTGTCTACTTTTAATAGGTTTGTCTGTTGTAAGTTCTTTATATAATTTGTACAATATATTTAGCAATTTTTTATCATATTCGAGAAACTGATCATATACGTATTTTTTATTTACAACACCATAATCGCTTTCAGGCTCGCTAACATTAACAAGTTTAGCTTTTTTAAAATCCAGCTCACCATCACTATTAAAATCTACTCTTTTGTCTATGTATTCTTCAACCTCGTGTTTCAAAGTGTTCAAAGTATTGTCTAAAGTTTGTTTATTTATACCATCAGTTAAATCAACAGGTTCAGCCACATTAATTAATCTATTATTCTTAAAGTCGCAACACCCAGGTTGTACAAGCGAATTGGGTAATTTATTATCCACATAAAATTTATTTGCGGCGTCTTCTTGTTCTTTAGGATTTTGTAGTCGTTCGATAACGTGATTCTCAGCATCAAAAGAGTTTCTTTTTTTATTAAATATAATAGTATTGTTTCTTAAATATTCCACATTTACAACATCGAGTTTAGATATGGGTGAAGCAACATTTGTAACACGATTATTTTTAAACGAATAAACAGAACCATCTTTCACCTTAACCGGAATTCTATTAACTAAAGAAGTTTTCATCGTATTTTCACAATATATTTTATTCGCAGCATCAAAAGGTTCTTGCGGATCGGCTAAATTAGTAATTTTTTTCATTTTAACATCGAAATGATTACCAATATTTGATAAAGTAATCGAGTTTTGTTTCACATATTTAACGTTCACAGCTTCATTATCCGTTTTCGGGTCTCCAACATTGCACAGCCTTTTGTTATTTATATTAAACTTTCCATCCTTTGTTAATTTAAACCCCTCACCCGGTGGACCGCGTTGAATTTTTGATCCTGTCACCAGTTCTCCACTATAGTGTCCGAATTTGTCAACGCTCATTTTGAAAATATGGCCTCAAACGATGCACCGTCTTCTTTTATTATCCCCGCCTCATGCAATTCTTCTATAATTGATAATATCTCATTGCTATGACCTGAATGACCAGCACTTTGAGAAGCGATTAACAATTGTAGCCGTTTACATAATTCGTTTATATCATCCCAATAGACATAATTAGGCTTGTTGTTATTTAATTTTAATAAACCTCGACCACGATTTTCCGGTTTAGATGTTGAAATAATCGGTTTAATTATATTTTTATATTTGTAACTAGCGCTGCTTTTTACTCTATTTGTCGTTAAATTTAAATATGCATCTGTTTTACTTATCATATGTGAATATGCGTTTAAGTCTTCTTCCGAATATAAATATGCGTCCGGGTGTTTTTTGAAAATAAGATCGTACAAACCAGGCGTACCTTTATATGTAAAACCGTTGATTATAATATCATCATTTTCTTCAATTTTCATAGGGTATTTACCCAACATTAAAGTAGTACCATTCGTAAAATACGGACCAAAAACGTGATCGATATCGTGATTATCATCATCAAAAAATTTACGCATATATTGTCTCGCTAGCAGTCCTTTAAACCATATATCAATATAATGATCAATCGATTTTCGTCCTTCTGGTGTTGATATCAATTCTTCTGCTGTAGGTAGCGTTTCATACGTTTTTTCTTCTTCGCGCGGTAACGGAAGCGGTGTATTTGGTGGTGCTGGGCGTTTATTCGATAATGTATTGTTTTCAGATTCATCTGAAAACCTTTTGTTTTTTAATCGCTCCTGAATATCGTCCATTTCAACATCCGCATCTCGTTCTTTCTCCTTACTTGGCGGTGTAACAGTGTTCTTTTCTTGTACTAACTTTTGTAATGGAGCGACAACGGGCCTTAACGATTTTTCTGCAAGTTCTTCTTCATCAATAATGTTTTGTGTTAAAGTCTGATGTTTCTTTCGAATATTCTTTCTTATCTTCCCAATCTCTTTAGCGAGCTTCTCACACTCATCTAGAGAACGTGACTTTCTCGGTGCCATGATGAAAAATAATTGAACGAACAATTACAAGTCGTTAATATAGATATCAAAATCAAAACGGTAACGCCCTCCACAGTTCATATTGCTTTCTTTATCTATTACAAGGAAACCCTTTTTCCGTCGTGTCCACGCTTTTGTACAAATATCTTTAAACACTTCAAACGTCATGTCTGTATTTACGTGATCACTATATATATGTTTTAAATTTAAATCGTCCTGTTTAAAAATAATTATTAAATTTGCATTATCGCGTATCAAATGTTTTGGTATTCGAACATAAGTTTGACATATATATATAACATTGTTTTTTTTATGTCTACACATTGTAAAATGGTTTCTAATGTTGTCCTGTTGCTCGCACGCTACATCGTCAAATATAATAACCGAATTTGATTTAGCATCGTCAGGATGAATCACTTGATCATTTTCAGAAAATTTATAATAATCTATTTCCGACATATCGGATAAAACCATATCTAAAAATTTATATTTTGTTTGATAGAGCGATTTTGAAAAAATATATACATTTTCAAAATATAACCCGTTAGGATCAAACAGCAGATTTAACATTAAATTTGTCTTCCCTGTATCGCTGGGGCCTATGATAAGACATCTGACATTATTTGGTAATAAATCGCTATGAACTTTGTTCTCTTTTTCTATCGATTTACCAAAGTTGCGGATACGCAGTCTCTTTGTTTGTTGTACAAACTTCATTTTGATAATAACTAATACAGATTAAATAACACGATTTTTATCAATCCAGCTATTGCTAGATTTATCATATCCCAACCACTTAACAAATAATTTATTACCTCTACGCTTTAATATTTTTTCGATTAAAAATATATCTCCAAATTTTGTTTTACTAATTTCTTGTTCGTAAAACCCCCCATCTAATACGATTCCTTTATCATCTCTTAAAATATAAGTCCTGGGTGCTGTTGGTTTAATACTATCAACTGTAAATATTTCGTTTGTCCAATTTGGTAAATAACCCTTTGTAAATACTTTCTTATATTTACTAATTCTTACTCTATCACCAACTTTAAATTTTGGCGGTTTCTTATTAAGTAGTAATCGTTTTTTATTTATTTGTGATAGGACTAACTCTTCATTATGTAAGCCTACATCTATTGGTTTCATCTTAATAGTTCTGTGTACGCTATTATTATATTTATGTAATAAGTTGGGAAGAATTTCAATCCATGTATATTCCCCGCTAGAAGTAAACCACTTCCACATATAGTTTCTTAATGTGCGATTAAAACGTTCGATTATGGACGCTTTTTTATCAGAATAAGTAGAATAATGGTTTATATTATAATAACCAAGCAATCGTTGAACGTGTAAATTATAGAACTCTTTTCCGTGGTCGGTTTGTAAATGTTTCATTTTGTTCGCTCGTAAGATAGGTGAAAGAGCTTCCACAATATCGTTTGAAGATTTTGTTTTTAAAGGAATGGCGAACGCATATTTACTAAAACAGTTTATTATTGTTAATATATACTTATAACCTTTATTTAACTTTGAAAACGATATCATGTCTACGAGGTCGGCTTGGTACAAATCGTGAACGCCTTTCAACTCTACATTACGTGTTGGAAAATTTCATCTGGCTTGTTTGTGTAGTTCATCGCTGATAATCTGTCTAACACTCATTATTATTCTAAATACAGTAACAAAGTGATTAAATAGGTTGAAAAATCAGTTAATAAACGCATACTATTTCTGTTATCACATTTTTTATTTACAATTGCACAGTTGCATATTTTATTTTACAATTGCGATTTATGTAATTTTACTAGTAAACAATCTGGTGATGCTTTTTGATGTTCAGTCCAAGGATCATCGGTCGCTTCCCATTCGTCAAGAACAACTTTACATTCTACACACATTGCTTCATCGCTATTTCCTGTATAAAAAAATCCCGCTAATAAAAGCTTATCGGCTGCTGGTAAACGTTTTGGCCAAGCGCAGAATGTAGCTTCCATCATTTCCTCAGTTGCACTAACACACATCTTTGCATCTGAATAATCCGCAATACACTTTTTAGATTTTGCATAGTTTTCATATTTGTAAGGCAAATAACGAACTCTTTTACATTTCGGATGTGAAAGTTTATGTATAAATTGAATATGTGTGATAGTAAAATAATTTTTTGTTTTAAATCCGCACTCGCTACAAACAATAATTCTTGAACCTGGTGTATGAATAAAACCCTCATTTTCAAAAAAATCTAACAAAAACTTTTCGCATATTGTCACCATCTTGAACCGATTATATCTTTTGTTTCTTCTTCACAGTCTATGTCTATTAGTATTTGGTAACGACATCTTTCTAATTTTTTCAACACATCCGTATATGAATAAGATACTGGAAAATGAATCTTAATTATACACTCTTTCCTTTCAAATTTGATAACATCCGCTTCAGAAAATTCGTTAATTATTAGATAACACACATCGTTAAAAGAATACTCTCCTAAACCTAAGTGATCTACAAAATAAACGCGCCAATTCAAAGCGTGCACGTTTTCCGTATCACTCTGCAAAGCCATACTGAATGTGACTTATAAAAAGGGGATATATATATATACCCCGACAGAAAGCATATGATGAAAATATATAAATAGGAGATTAAAAATAAATATTTAACAAAAATTTTAAAACTATAAATCTTTTATTAATTCTTTCATAAACGGTCTTATAGTTGAGTCTGGTCTGTTAGCTATAGATTTTAGTTTAGTGATTTCCCCAGGCGTCAGACGTTTTGGAGAAAAAAACCATTTATGTAGGAGACGCTCCTCCTCCTTCCGTTTTACGTTCTCATGATCCATTGAGGTGGGCTTTCGTTTTACGTTCTCTTGATCCAGCAAGCGTTAACGCCTCGGCGCGCTTTGTGTAAAATTAAATACAGTTTATATAGCAAGTGGAACACGTGCTGTTTTTTTGTAATGCAAGCAGGATGTAGTTAACCGACTTACGCAACACACATTCACTTTCTGGTTATTACACAATATCGAGGTCAACTAACCGCTTAGCGCGGTATAAATATTTTTTTAATTTTTCCTTTGTATTATTAACTTCTGTATCAAATCTTTTAATTGATATAATACGTCATCATTTACACATTCCAATCCAAACACTGAAAGATTATTTCTTTCCGTTTTTGATAGCTTGCCAGTAAATTCGTTAAACGCGAAAATCGTATTATTCTTAAAAAAATATATATTACCATCTATGAACCTAAATGACGAGTCGATATTAGGAGGTATCCCTGGAAAACGTTGAGATATATATCCCCACGATCTAATTGTAAACGAACACTCATCAACCTCTCTAAAATAATTATCATTATGAAATATAAAAGTTTTACCTGTATAACTATTGAATACAGTATGCAATTTACTTGGCTGAATATTAAACACGGATGAAAGATATTTTGGGTAACCATGAATTAATTGAAGACTTACTAAGTCGAACATATAAATAAGCGAATCAACGAACATCACTATCTCACCAGACGGACGTTGATAGACGGCTAAAACTCTTGAAAAGTTTTTTGGTAAAAATGTTAACCAATCCGTTATAATAATCGGTTTAGAATATATCATATCATCGGTGTTTACTATCCATAACCATTTCTCGTATAATATATATAATCGTTTGTCTGCTATTAGAAACGTGTTAAGGTTTTTAAGACGACAAAGATCGATTTTACTATCAACAACAGAATAATTATCTTCTTCTTCAACTGGTGATCTAGGCGTTGTAGAAACTGGTACCATATTTTGTTGTGGTTTACCATACAAATTTTGAATAGCCAAAACATCATCATCGCTTAATTCAATTTCGCCATTATAATATGCAAACATAACAGAATCCGGCACATCGGAGTGTGATAACCCTATCGTGTGTCCGATTTCGTGAATTAAGGTTGAAAACAGATTTGTATAACCAGGAGACTGAATTTTGTCGCTAGAATATGACCATATCTCATCCTCGTCTACATGAATTTCCCGTCTTGAATTTGCATAATCCGGATAAAATGCGTGTGCTAGCGAGCCTGATTTACCATCAAACTCTCTCGTACACTGTGTTAATTGTGTTTGCATCATATGTTTTAGACGTTTATTAGAAATTAAAATGTCAGTATTTGTTCTGTCATGTTTAAAACGTATACCAGATTTTTGTTCCCACACAGCAAAAGCTTTACTTGTTAATTCTAAAACCTCCTGATTAGCTAAATAATAATGCCATGTAACCAGTGGTTTATTCCATTTAAAAGCTGTTAAACGAAAATCGGATATATTATCTTCATTACCGCATCTGGGTTTTAGCATTAAATCTTGAGTTTCATTATTTAATTTTCCATCCGCAGGTAACTTGTAATATTCTTGAAAAATAAGTAACGCGTTGAAAATGTCCGTTTCGTTTAATAATTCTAAAGAAGTATTATCTTTCACTTGAAGATAACCATATTTATATAAATATGATTTTACTTGTTCCAACGTTGCGTTATCCGTTAAACAGACCGGTAAAATAAATACTAAAATTATAATAATTTTCATGTTCACACAACACAATCAACTGATGGTTAATCACTGCTGAAAAATAGTAATATTGGAAAACGGGGGCGCCATCTAGGAAAAACAAAAAATAAAAACTTTATAATCAATTTTTTATTTATACAGTATCCAGTTTTCAATATATGTATAAACATCTGAAAACGTTTTACCGCTTATATCTAAACACATAATATTACAAATTTCGGCAATAGATTTAAAATAATAATTTTGTAACAAAAAATATTCATCTGTTGCTAAATTAGTGTCAAAACCGTTTCTTTTTAATAATCGTTCCTTAACACTTTTAATATCTGAATCTATTAAAATCAACACATTAGACGATTTAAAATAATCTAACATCCACGAAGGTATAATTTCCTGTAACTCTGGAACACTTAATTTTTCGCCTTTTTTATTAACTATACCATACACAAACGGTGCTACGGGCGATCTGTCACAACACATTATTTTATAATTTTTTCCAATTTCACCATTTAAAAATAGTTGTGTCTGATACATAGAGTACCAACTAATCGTATTAAATTGTATTCCATCGGTGCGGGTATACAACTCTGGAAATTCGTTTCGCAACAGAGTCAAATCGGATGAGGATGTAAAACAAACGTTATTTTGATAAAGATTTGTCAATATGCTTGATTTGAAACATGCTGCTGTCCCATCTAAATAATATACAATTTTTCCAGACATAACTAATTTTTTAATGTGTCACTCCTTTTCTTTACTTCTTCACATTTCGGCGACCACTTCTCATGTTCATGGAACGGATCATCACCAACCTTCCAAAGACCTAATTCGAGCCCGCAGGAATAACAGCGTACTCTATCGTCCGGTCTGCTATTACCGCAATCACAACAGTCGTAAGAAACTTGTGGATAATAATAAAACCCCGCAGCTGCTAAAGCTGTTGGAGAAATATATGATAGAGGCCAATTCCTAAATGATAACCTCCTCTCATATAACTCCGTATGTGATTTATCAGGAGCGGATACACAATCTGCAATGTCAAATTTCACTCTTTGGCGGGTAGACGTAGAATCGGCCATACTGTGCTCTTTAAATAGACCGTTCTCCTTATTATCACCTGTTGACCCCTTCTCTTCCTCCATTATACAATAAACCCAACTTTCCGCGTCGCGTTTTACTACAGAATGACAATCGTCACATATAAAAAAGTAATATATTAAAAACACGTATTTTAAACGCTATCTGGAAACGATTACATGTAAACACGCGAACCCGAAACACGCATACGTCAACTTTTCTATCATGATGAAAACGCGTGTTATTACACAATTTTCTTGGGTGTGGTTTAATCGAAAGTTCAACCGCACGCGTTCACATGTTATTGCGTAATTTCCTTGAACAAGTCTTTGGAGATCATGTTGCTTACGTTATAACCAGCCTTGATCTTGACCGTGACCTTGACCTTAGTCGCGACCTTGACATTGACCTTGACCTTGGCCGTGACCTTGACCTTGACATCAACCTTGACCTTGACCTTGCTCTAGGTCAAGGTCATCTTTGTTTACTTCCGGGGGCGGTCAAGGTCTCGGTCAAGGTCATTTTTGTTTACTTCCGGGGTCAAGGTCATCTTTGTTTACTTCCGGGGTCATTGACCTTGTCCCAGCACATACATACCTATACTACTATCAGACCAGTACTGGTATATGCTTCAGAAACCTGGACGATGACAAAAATATAGAGAGACTTCAACGTTGCTTTGAAAGACAGATTCTAAGAACAATATTTAGAGGAGTACAAGAAAATGTAATGTGGCGCAGACGCTATAATTATGAACAATACCATCTTTACAGAGAACCGGACATTGTCAGCATTTTCAAAATATACAGGCTAAGGTGGGTTGGACACATAAAGAGAATGGAGGAAGGACAGCCTACGAACCATATTTTCTACCAGAAACCAATGGGTAGTAGAAAAAGGGGAAGACCCCGAAGTAGATTCAAAGATCAGATAGAGGAGGACCTCAGTAAGCTGAACATAAGATACTGGAAAGCCAGGGCACGCATGAGGGAAGAATGGAATCGACTTTTGGAGAAAGCCAAGACCTACCAAGGGCTGTAGAGCCACGGCTGATGCAGATTTACACATATTGACAAGACATCCACTTATTTGGAGAGTCAGATAAATAATTTTTATGCGCGCGCGCGCTCATATCATTGTTGAGGATAACAGTAGCGTTGAAGATAGCAACAGCCGGCTTGTATTTGATTTACTTGTTGTAAGATTAAATTAATGTAATTATGGTGAAGCTGTATTCATGAATGTCGTATTCATAAACAAACTATGATTACACAAGTCACGAGTTTGTAGTCTACATAGCCGTCGTGTCTCAAATAATAACACGTATTAACATCGTTAAGTACACACTGAATCAGTAGTTAAAAATAATGGTGGGTCGTTCACAAATGAACGGTTCTTATAAACGGTTCTTGGTATTAAACAACTTACACGGTTCGGGTAAGAACCGGCTCTCGATTGACCATACGGCTTTGATACATAGAACCTACGTCGTTCAGAATTGTCTCAATCACAGCCAGACTCACAGAAGGAAGTACGATATTAGCGCATATAGGACCGGTATAGAAATTACACAATTTAATATTCTACCTTCTGTTTCAAAGACGACCCTTAAATTTGCGATTTTTTAAATGTAAAAACAATATGTCTCTAATATTACCTGTGAACTTCGAACTTACGTGAAGAAACACCAACTTTGTCACCACTTGCTGCAATACTGCTAGTCGCTTCGTTCTCGACTATACTATTATCAAATATAGAGTGCGGCTGGGCGAGGCTCCGCCTCACTCACAAACACGCAGCCCGCACACACACAAGCGCAAGGGATTAGGACAGGCCGGATTCTCGCCCCATTAGTCACCTAGTGGACTTCAGCAATTTCAGTAAATTATAGATTTTTTGGTATCATTTTTCTTGCAATGGTGTGTAGAATTGATATATATTAAATATTTTAAGTTAAAATGTCAAATAAAATAAATTAAAATTTGATCAACTGAAGTCCACTAATGGGGCGAAAATCCGCCCGGTCCTAATCCCCTGCGCTTGTGTGTGTGCGGGCTGCGTGTTTGTGAGTGAGCCTGACCCTCGCCCAGCCGCACTCCCTATTTGATAATAGTATAGGCCTCTCGGTGTGTCCACCATCTTCAGGTCTTAAACGACAAATGAATAACTCTAAAACCGCGTACATATACGTTTACATTTACTCGGAATCGACTGCCCCCGTACTGCGTGTTTCCTACTAGCCCCCTCCCCAACCGAGCATCGTCACTACCTGCCTTGCTATTAGTCCCCGCCTTTCACCGAGCTTCTTCACTGCGCCTTCTACCCACTTATCCCCTTCCGTTATCGAGAAACTTCTCATGTCAACCGTCAATTCCTGACATTTACTTGTTCCTACGATTATCGCAAAATATGGAACAACGGTTCTTCATTATTAAAATCTATCTTTATATTCATCAGTGCATTTTTATTTTCTCTTTTTACTATTAATATTTCTAACTCTTCGAAATATTACCGGGCGTGGTGAACCATACATATGGTTGTAGAGTTAGTAAATTGTCGTTTAAGACTTGAAGATGGTGGACGCACCGAAAGGCCTCGTCGAGAATAAAGCGACAAGCAGTGTGGCAATACGTACTTACAAAGTTGGTGTTAAGATGGCTGCTAATAAAACTAGCATAACTGGAAAGGTTAAGTGAAGAAATCCATCGAAAGGCGATTTTCAGTATTTTAATAATAATGTTTAGTATTTCAGTATTATGGAATGCATGAGTGCAACATTGTTTAGCGTCTTACCAGTGGCGTAGCCAAGGAGTTTTGTGCCGATGTCAGCTTATAGGTGAGACTTGCGGGCAGGCAGTACCACCTCGTAGCATACACAAATTCATTGTGTATGCCTCGTATGACTGGCAAATTCATTATACCATCAAAACTTGTCCGCACGCTTGTCATTGATAACCACCAACACGGAAAAATCCAGGTTTACAACCGTAGCTTGGAAAATGTTGATTAATTACACCATCGGTGGAAAACTCCTGGCTAAGATATTTCTTATAGGTGGACATTACGAATACGTCTTTTACAAACGAAACGTAAAAAAAAAAACAGGTAAATGAGGTCACCGCCTTAAAGAGAAATTGTTTTTTCGATGTCCGCATGGCTTTCGTAAACAGACGTGCGTTTGTAGTTGTATGTAAGGAAATGAAAGAAACTGTTTTGCGTGATTGTAAAATGCAAAGCATTGACTTCTTCTTTCTTGTTTCAACGGCGCGACAAAACACTACTGAGTCAAGGCCTCCTTTAACAGCCGCCGCCAGTTGTCCCGGACAAGTGCAGCTCTTCTCCAGATCCGGGTCCCAAGGATATGGCGCGCATAATAATTCACACCGTCTTCCCAACGTAGTTTGGGTCTACCAACTCTCCTAGTGCCATCGATCTATTCTGTGAGTGGCTTTCTGGGTATTTCATTCTCCCCCATTCTGATCACGTGTCCAGTCCATCTGAGTCTACCAAGTTTTATAGCTTTCACAATATCTGGTTCATTCAGAAGAGTGTTCAGTTCTTGGTCGGTCTTTTTCCTTCATTCACCTCCCACACATATTAGACCAAAAATACCGCGGAGGATTTTGCGTTCATGAACCAATAGGCTTAACTCAGACTTTCTAGAAATGGTCCAGGTCTCAGAACCATAGTATAGGTGAGAACTGGGCGGATCAGTGTTTTATACAGAAGCAGCTTAATGGTTCTGGCAATTGTTCTGCTCTGGAACAGGGGTCTGAAACCAAAGAAGCACTTATTAGCTGAGGTGATTATTTGCTTTATTTCTTCTGTCGTTTCCCCATCGGAGTTAACTTGCCATCCTAAATAAACAAAGTTTTTGACTTTTTCGAAGGAATAGATGCCAATTTGGACGTGCTCTCCTTCTCTAGTTTTTTGTCCTGTGACCATGTATTTTGTCTTGCTGCAAGGCATTAACTACAAGGGCAAAAACACTATAACACATCTTGCTGTTTTCCGAGCCACTGCAAACGTTTAGTAGGAATGTATGAATGAGATCCAGTCTGTCGCTGTCCTGCCTTAACCAACGAGACCTGTAGTAGGAACGGATAGGATTCAGTTGTGTCACAAGTTCTACTCGTTCGTTCGAACAGGTTCTCAGAAACTAACTACTACTCCCATCGCTAGTTGAAAAGTCTCAAACGAACTGCGAATTAAAAACGTGAACCCCAATAAAGACAACTAGCAAAGAACGTATAAAATGATTGAGAGAATTTCTAGAAAATTTCTAGAATGTACGTTGATACAAAGTTACACCCGACTGACTGCGAAAGTACACGTGGGAAGGCCTTCATGGTTTAGTTCACTGTAATGGTCTCCGTTACTTGAGACTAAACCCGTTTTTATATCCGCTTCATGTGTATTCGGCTTTTTATACTTTTATGTGCGTGCTTCATTGTACTCCGATTTACGGACTTAAGATTTTGATGTCACAAATTTTTATAAAAGCTAGGATTATAAATAAACATACATATATTCCAATGGACATTATAATTGCATATTGACTGTATCAGAGAGTATATGACAGCATATGAAGACGTTGTGTGAATAATTATATATTGCAGGTTTAGACATTAGTTAATAAGGAACACTGTGAAAAATGTTAGTTTTAAGTATTTTTAGGCTTGTAAAACGACTCTAAGTACTGTGGGGTCTTAGGCAAGAACATTTATGGTCTGTAGAAAATCATGACTAGGGGTTACCAAAGAACCATTCAGATTACAAAAATTCAGTCGATGAAAATTACTTTGAACGATTTAATCAGTCTCTCTTCTGAATCGATATCGTGTAAACCCTGCGTGGTCCTTGACGTTTGGTCTAATAATCGCAACAAACAAAAGTTAGAACATACCTAAAGTCATTGCAAGAATTATTATAACTGTGTTATTCCGCGAAAGTTCAAGATATTCCGATTAGCGATATAGACACTTGAAGCTGTCTGGATGTGTAAGGATAACACACTAGTTGCAGTAACTATATCGGTTCGCGGTGACATATATCTACACTCCCAAAAGCAACCCTGAGGCCGGACAGAGCATTTCAAACCACGTACTCAGCCAGGTTTATCCAGGAACAACCCGTTGCCTCGAGGACCTGCAGTCGACATTAAAGAGAAATGAACTTACATTATTTATGTACAATTGAAAAAAAAATATTTAAAAGAAATACTCTATCACATCATTCAAGATAGTATAATAAATAAGGCAAAAAGAACTTTTAAAATATTAATTTATTTCATTGTATAGACAGTAAATTTTAGTCGTGTTTCAAAGGTCAACAGAGACAGTTTAATTTTGTTTATAAACTTCAAAAATCTGCATGGGAATCTATGGAGCACATAAATTGGAAAAGAAAGGAAGAAAAGAATATACGATAGTATACTTAAAAGTACGTTGATGTACGGATCCGATCATGGAGAATACAAGAACAGGTAAAAAGAAAGTTAGAAGCTACAGAAATGGATGCTTCAAGACGAGCTGCTAGAACTTTAATGCTAGAGCGAATACGAAATAAAACCATCAAAGAAGAAATGGGCGTACAAAAGGTCGACTGCATTGAAGAAAAACAAATAATCGGACGCGGAATCGGATACGGACACGTATAAAGAATGGGACAAGACCGACTACCAAAGAAAACATGAGAAGGATACCTAGAGATCACAGAAAGAAAGGAATACCCAAGAAGACGTGGAAAGAGGACATTAGAAGAACAACGAGCGATAGAGGACTAAACGATGAAAACTGCAACGACAGACAACACTGGAGGTTGGGCAAAGGACAACGACATAGGACGTTTTGACCCCGAATTATTTTTAATAATAATAGTAATAATAACACTTTATTTTAATAACATATATCTCGACTACTTATTCTATGTGACATCTATACATCGCAGTATACACATATTTGTGTGTGTGTTTTGTATTTTAATATACATATTTATATAATGTTAAAAATTACACTAAATTATTACAATTAAATAAGTTTTCTGTATAATAATATTTTTAATTTTATGAATAATATACTTAATGCTAACAACATTTTGTCGAAACTATAAAATATAATGGCAGAACAAAAGTGTGATGATGGTATTTGTATGACTAAGAGTACCCAGTAATCACAAGGAAACGTCGACACCCAGAAGGCAGCAATAAGCTGTAACAGAAGGTTTAGTTGCTCCTGTAGAAAGTCCAATAAAGCAGAAGTATATCACGCCTTATGTTGTGAAACTGAACAGCTCATTCCGACCGGATGAAAACTATTTGGAACCAGTGAGGCAACTTCGACCGGTCCAGAGAGAGGTAATTATTGCAGTGTCGTCTACCGCACGTTTACGTAACCGCTCTCTCTCTCTCTCTCTCTCTCTCTCTCTCTCTCTCTCTCTCTCTCTCTCTCTCTCTCTCTCTCTCTCTCTCTCTCTGTGTGTGTGTGTGTGTGTGTGTGTGTGTGTGTGTGTGTGTGTGTGTGTGTGTGTGTGTGTGTGTGTGTGTGTGTGTGTGTGTGTGTGTGTGTGTGTGTGTGTGTGTGTGTGTGTGTGTGTGTGTGTGTGTGTGTGTGTGTGTGTGTGTGTGTGATAATGCAAGTTGTAGTGTCCAAGGTGAGCCTGTGTTTCCACACTATGTATTCTTCAGCCGTAACCCGTTATTATCCTACCGATGCGATTATAATTTTCAATGAACTATTCAATCAAAATCAATCTAGTCGTAGATTATGAACAAATTTATATGTTTCGATCCGCTGACGATTTAAAATTAAGACCGGACTGAGTATGTTTAAAGAAAATACCTTTTTAGCAAGAGTGATGATTTGACATAACCAGTAAACACCTCTGCGTCTGAGCTTGTGCGTTGACACTAACAACTTCCAAAACAAATGATAATAAAAATAAAAATAAAAAAGTAATATTAATTATTTAAATTTAAATTTTAGTGTTGGCCTCCACATTTCCCCTTATAGCCATGCCAAAATCCTTGAAGATTCCTATCTAACAGGAAAGCGAAATGACTATTCTGGAGTGAAGGGAGTGCATAGAACAGTATGAATCCCTACGTGTAAGAGGAATACGAGGGGCTTACTTCCTCTTATATTACACAAAATTTCTAAAATGACTTGATGTCCTAGTCAAAGTCTCGCTCCAGTATCTTCATAACATTTTTCTTAAAGGCATTAATGTTCTGACGGAAAAAGTCAGCGCCTTCACTGTCATACACTTTATTTGTCATTTTTATGGATGTCACCATTGGAACACACTACCGTAAGTATTTGAACAATGTAAGACACTATGCCTTCTTACGTAAGAAACTCTGTAATCGATCCCCGAGTCATCTATGTCAATAAGTCCGTAAATACGCATTATATAAATAACAGATTTTGTAGAGCTCTTTCGCACTTGGACTCATATGAAGAAAAGTTATGACTGATGCCACGATATTTTGAATAAAAGAAAACTTGTCTTGACTGTCTCGATCTTCTGATCTGTGTCGTCCCTTGTATATCTCCATATGACGGAACAGTACTCTAGAATCACCAATTTACTAAAATTCTTATATACGTAATTAGGAGTGTTATATCTTTTATTATCTTGTATTGTAGATTTTATCAGATGTTATAGCAGTTTCATTCTTTGGTGGCCAAACAAAATTTTTTTAAAGCCAAAATATTTGTTGAATTTTTGACAGGTTCAGGACAACAATTATTTTGTAATCACTATCCGTATATTTACAAAAGTTATTCATTATGTGTATTCTGATTAGTAATTTCTTCTAACACAGTGTGAAACCGGCATTTTATGGGTTCTTAGAATAGCGACCATAGGAAACGAAAGGGACATTACTACAGGAAGGAATCGTTTTTCGGAAAAACTATTAAAGTCAAAAATGTAATGATTCGATGACAGACATACATCTCTAAATCGTATTTTAAAATGTCAGCATTATACTATCCTTCTTATCTATCTCTCTCTCTCCTATGGCACTACAACCCTTGTTGGGCCCTGGCCTCCTTCAAATATTTCCCCCCTTTCTCTTCTGTCAGTAGCCATCCTCCTCCATGAACGCACTTTCAGTATTTCTTTCGCATCCTCATCCACCGCGTCCTCCCATCTTCTCCTCGGTCTTCCCACTGGTCTTTTTCCATGGATTCTGGTATATCCTTCTTATCTATACATTTTCCTTTTTATTTGTTCATGTCTAAATTTTTTTATTTTTGTTCATAATTTCTTTGAACATTACCGAGGCAGCAAATAATACTAATGGATATCTGAGTTTAACCTTTTTGCACATAAGAAAAAATTGTAAATCTGAAACAACCTCACATCTCACATAATGCAAATCAGTTTTTCTTGTAAAAAGTAGGGTGGCTAAAATTTGTAAACGGAAGCGTTCAGGAGTACTTAAAAAGTTTTAAAGTTTTATTCTGAACGAAATATTTTCCTGTTACCGAAAAATCGGTAAATCTATAATCAGGTAAAGGCTAATTTCAAAATGTTATACAAAGGTGCCATACATGAATATATAATGTGTTTGTAAAAGACAAATATCAATTTAAATTTTTAATTTTTCACTGTGTCTTTAGAGATTCCTAACCAAATAATATTAATGAAATCTCAACAAGTAATTTGTAAAATCACTTAACATAATACAAGAAACGGTTAGTGGACTGCCAGAGCCATATTCTTTTAGATTAAAATATTTACATGATAAAACTAAGGCGCGTTTTCTAGCTTCCATGTAATCTCAACTTGTGAAAACTAGTACATCAGATAATATTCTAGATAGCTGAAACGCAGTACTACCTTCTTTGAACGCCGAACAATTTATGTGGGCGCCTTTTAAACCATTTTAGTGGTAAGAAAAGGCCCATCATCATTATCATCATCGTTGTCGTTGTCGTTGTCCTTGTCGTTGTCGTTGTTGTTGTTGTCGTCGTTGTTGTTGTTGTTGTTGTTTCTGTTGCTGTTGCTGTTGCTGTTGCTGTTGCTGTTGTTAATATTATTATTCAAAAAGGCCTGTGACAATGTGGCGACCAGTTGTGAGGAGCGTTCTACGACTGAAGAAGCCGGCATTAGACCAACTTACAGAGTGACGAAGAACACTAAGGCTTCGCGTCCAGTGGATGCGTAAACTGTGCGACAGCGGCAACGACTTGTCGTACGACAGCCTTCGTCCTTTACTTGATGTTTTCTCGTACAGCAGGGTCAGTCGTGAGTGAGTCTACGCCCATTTGTGCTTTCACAATGTGTGATGAATCATTGCTTTTATTGTTAGATTCTTCTTGGCTATCTAGACGAAGAACCCGAAAAAGAAAACGTGAGTGGGTGAACGATATTTTGTGCAAAAGAGGTCGGTATGGAGAGTTTCACCATTTGTACAAAGATCTTCATGAGAATGAAACTAAGCATTTTGCATACTTTAGAATGAAAAGAGAAACCTTTTGTTACATACTCGCCATGGTGGAAGGCCGTCTGCAGAAGTTCAGTAACTTCAGGGAAACTATATCGCCCGAAGAACGTCTAGCGCTCACTTTGAGGTAAGGGATAAGTTAAATGAAAAACATTTGAAGAGTAATGAAACTTTTAATGAAAATTCTGTAGTTACATTTAATAAACTAGTTTTAAGTCTAACATGTTTAGAGAAGTTTTAAGTATAAATGAAAAAAAAAATATATATATATATAATATATATAACACAAAATCATACAACGTATAAATCTAAAAAAGTATAAAATTCATTTTCCGTTGATGAAAATTTATTACAGGTTGAAATTGTGGTAGTACAAAGCCACAGAACCACTTCCGCTACTAAAGTCCTGTTGGGCGAACTAGGTATCGTCACACAGAGAATATGAAGAGCCAAGAGACGATGACGGTGAGGATGGAACGTGTTGAACAACATTTTGTTCATGATCTTTCAATAAGACGTTCATCAATTCCATTTGCACACGCAATTTCCTTTCCTGTGGCACCTGTTTCAAATGTGGTAGAAGACTGATTAAAAATTGATAATCAGCATCCTGACTTTTTTCCAAGGTCATCTGAAACATATCTACTTTTTATTTTCAATCGCGAGAAATTTTTCATCGTAGTTTGTTTTCTTCTGGTTTATTTTTAGAGGGCTCTTGAAGGTTTTATGTCGAACATTCGGAATTGGTTGACCACTTGTTTCTGGTGTTTGGCATTGCTGCTGACTATCATTTGGCGGCTGTGATAAGGCAGAATCGTCTTCTACATCACGAGTAGAACGTTCTGTATCATCATCAGTGGTACACTGTGTATCATCAGGGATGCTGTTTTGCGTATTTTTCGATTGAAGGGTGTCTGCCAGGAAATTCATTTGACTGAAATAAGCCCATGGTGTTGAAGGCTCTCTTCCATCGTCAGATTTTGTGGCGTAACATTTCTTCAGTTCTCTCCCTGAACGAATCCCTCAGATTTCTCCACTTACACTTGACTTCCGCAACTACAACAAAGAAAAAAATGGTTTAATGCTTTAAGTATTAATCATACAAATACAGCCTACATTAATCATGTGTTGGATTCAATTCATTATTTTTTTTCAATAATTATTAGCCCCTTGGTCCAAAACCTGACGAATTATTGTTCAAATTACTTTTGGATATGTGAACAAATTAATTTATTAATTCCTTAAGTAATCTACATTTGTAATAGTATGAATACTTTTTTGCATTAATAAAATTATTTTGCAACATTGTTTATTTTTTTACAGGTACCTAGCAACAGGTTCATTATTCAAGGCACTGGGTTTTTCTTTCCGAATATCAGATGTTACCGTCGGAAGGATTGTTCACGAGACGTGTGAAATAATTTGGGAATCACTGCACAACGACCTTAAGCCATTCCCGTCTGATGAGGAGCAAGTAGAACGCATTGCAACAGAGTTTTCGGAGAAATGGAGATTTCCGAACTGCGTTGGAAGTATAGATGGAAAACACATTCGAGTCAAATGCCCGAAATAGTCTGGAAGTATGTACTTCAACTAAAAAAAGTTTTTTTCTATCGTGTTGCAAGGAGTAGTCGGAGCGGACTACAAGTTCATTTGTATCGATGTCGGAGCCTATGGCAAACAAAGTGACAGTGGAGTTTTTGGCTATTCGAACCTTGCCCAACAACTTGAGCGAAGTGCTCTAAAAGTGAACTCTGAAAAAGACCTTCCCGGAAGTGACATCCGTGTACCTCACGTTCTGAGGGACGTCCCCTTGAAACCCTTTTTGATGCGCCTTTGCCCCATGAGGAATTTGACGCGAGAACAAGAAATTTTTAATAAACGATTATCAAACGCAAGACAAGTGGTAGAGTGTGCGTTTGGCATCATGAGCAACAAATGGCGATTATTACTGAAAGCTGTAGAAGTTGACACCACAACAGCAGAAACCATTGTAAAGTGTATTTGTTTACTACACAATGTTGTAATAGATAAAGAACGCATGCAAGACATCAGAAATGCTTCTGCAGAACCGTCTGAGTCAACTAAAAACCCTTTTGCTAGCAGAGGTGAAAATAGGGGTAGTGTAAGAGCAGTTGATATCAGAGAGAAGTTCAAAGATTAATTTGTTAATAATGTTTGATAAACGATAAGTTTTAAAAACAGTGACTTTAAAACCCGCTTTTTAAAAAAAACTGCAAATTGTAAAACAATTTGTTATGATAATACACAGGTAATTTAAAAAAAGAATAAAATAAAATATTTATATTAATAATAAATTATAATAATAAATGGGAATGACAATAAAAGCATTACGTACCTGTGTGTTTCATTTCACCGGCAACCTGCGCCCATAATTTATTAGTTATGTGCCTCATATGGTGTTGAGGATCCCTTTGATCCCACAGCGGTTGTCTTTCCTGAACAAGATTAATCAGTTTTTCACAATCCATGTCGCCTTGTCGCATAGAAAATCCAAACTGAATTGGATCAAATGCGTTGTAGCACGATGTCGACCGACAAGCCCCCTCCTAGTGGACGCGCCCCCACTCACTCCTTCATGTTTGGATCGTTCGGTCCCTGTCGTGCTTTGTCGCACGAAAACTTGCGACAACTTGTCGCACATTTTACGCATCTAGTGGACGCGAGGCCTAAGATGTTGCAGCCCAATAGACAAGATACGAGGCACATTCCTAAAGTGATGCGAATAGTATTTCCAGGATGGGTTCCCTGCCTCATAAGAAGAGGTTTTTTTTGGTGGGCAAGAGTCCCACAGACCGGTAAATTAATTGGTAGTGTTTTCTGATGGTGCATAATGCATTTTCCTCCTCCATTAAAACAAATGGTTATTCTTCTTCTTCTTCTTCTTCTTCTTCTTCTTCTTCTTCTTATTATTATTATTATTATCATTATTAACCCAACGGGCAGTAGAAGATGAGGAACAACTAGAAGGAGCTCCAACCTGAAGTAGTACGCTAAGTGGTTCCAGGATAGGTATAAATGCATATTTGTGGTGGGTTTTTAGTAGGTGAGAGTCCCACACACCAGGGGACACACGGTTTTATTTTATGGTGCATAAAGTATCCCCTCTTATTATTACTATTAAAACACTTACATTATTTTACTGTTGACATTAAACAAAAATATGGAAAGAAGAAACTTAACTACGTGTGTAAAAAACTAAACCACTCAGACAGAAACAATGGGGAAGTGAGTCACCTGATTATATCAGAATGTCGAACAGCAACATTGAACTGCAATTTCCATTAGTGGCTTTAGTGGAAGAGGTTATTTCTTATTTCACGAACTAATTGCCAATCTTATAACCATACGGGGAGGTAACCAATTTTAACGAGTTCTTTTATTTTTCACTAGACCTAGAGGAAAGTTGGTAGAGCTTTAATCACCTAAATACTATCTACAGCACCTTTAAGTACATAAGGCAATTTTACAACTACTCATTTGTTATAGATACTAAAATGACTTTTTAATTACACATTCATACAGATACGCTGAATATTCATATGTATTGTTACGTAATGGGAAACAATTTTACGCCATTACAAAACATTTTACGTGTTTCTGGGCTATTCCAGTGGAATCCGGCTGTAATGTTGTGTGCGTACGTGATTCTCAACATGCTTTAGCGAGATTGTTCCAGACTCACCGGTCCGCGCGCGCTGTGTGGAAGGCCGTAATCAATTACGCTCCGGTGTTTTCTAGTAGTGCTGGTGCGTAGTAGATTCTGGAATTTCAGCGGAGTAAAAAATATAGGCATTAAGCGGCGCTTAGTTCAGTTTGAGTTGCGATTTATTCCATAGCGGTTCGTAGTATTGTGGCGAAGTGTTATGTCGGGCGATTTACACAGTGCGTCGCAAGTGGTATATTCCTGAAAAGTGATTATAGTGCGCAATTCTCTAGAGTTGGCGTTATTATTGTGTGGGTAGATTAACTTGAATTATTGTACGAGTATAATCTTGTTGATTACAAACTGTTAATTATGATAATTAAAGCTAGTTTTTAGTAACTTCTTTGGTGTCTTGTATTTTGTTTTCCACTGTACCATACGACGATCAGTAGACCGTCGTAACAATATTTAATTTATATCTCTGTGTATTCACAAAGTGATATATTAATAATTTTCTCATCGCTTTAATAAAAGATCATTCACTGTCTCAACTGTAAACGCTGGTTGGATTGTAGTAAGTAATGTTACTTTGATAACATCTTAACATTGAGAGATTAAATTGGGTATAGAGTTTCGTTCTCACCTGTACAAGACTGAAAATAATTAATGAAAAAGGATCGCTAATTAATTTATTCTTCTTTATTCGACACCAATTAAATTTTTTTGGCTAACATAAACCCAATTAGAGGTTATATCTTCAGGCTTGCTCATGCTGTCGTTAATCATTGTGTAACCACTGAATTCCACTGTCGGTTTTTTAGAATACCCAACAAATTATGCTGACCCTATTAACACGGAAAGATTAATTGTATGTCTAAATGCTGCGTAATACAATGGTACTTTTACTAAATTTGTTCTTTATTTAGTATACAAATTACCTTTTCTACAGTCTCATGTAGAGGAATTGTCATCGGTATGACTCTCTCAATATAATGACTCTCAATATAATCTCTCAAGATGAATGAAAAAGACAGTTTGGTATCTATCACACAGGTTATCAACCGATTAAAACCTACAGCCCTCTTTTAATAGGTATATGATCCGACGCCTTAAAATTTAAACTTGTTTGGGGGGAGGTATATAGAAATTTGTATTATGTATTTGCCAAACATATTAAAATTATCATTTTTTTATAACGCTTCGGCATTTAAAGATTATGATTATTTTAGTTCAAATATAAAATATTAAGTAACCTCAAAGTAATTTTTAATTTTTTAAATGACAGTACTGAAACGAAAATTTTATTTTCTCTGAAATCAAAGAAATGAGTAAGGGTGCCTTATTTCACCGACACTTTTTAATATCTACACGGACGACATATTTCGGCGATGGACAGCTAAAGTTGACTCGGAAATATCACTTAAGTGAAATATTCATGTGAATGCATTGCTTTTTGCAGATGACAAGGTAATGATGCAGGAAACAGAAGACCAGTTACAAAGGGCGATATTTCCGTTCAATAGCATGATACAAGACTATGGGCTACAGATCTCTGCTACAAAATCTAAAACAATGGCATTTCAGGGTAGGTATCCTGTAAGAACTAAGATATTGATTTGAATGATCCGATGTTGGATCAGGTTAGTTATTTTAATTACCTGGGTTGTGATATCTCATATGGAGCAGATGTTGATTGGGATAGTAAGCTAACAAATTTTAGATGTATCTGTGGAACGATTCATAGGTACCTGAAAAAAAAAAAACACGGAAGGATACCCGAATGAAGTTTTACAAAACTGTGGCTGTCCCCATATTTCTGTATGCTAGTGAGACATGGACTCTTGGTCTTCTGAGACAGAGGAATCAGGCAGCTGAAATGTAATTTCTAATTGGGACGCAAGGTTGCCCTCTCTCTTATATCGGGAAAGGAACGACGATGTTAGACGCAAATTAAACATTGTATCGTTACATCAGAAGACTGAAGACCAGATAAGAAGATGGTGTGAACCGTTTGCTGCCTTGAGTTATCACCCTACTGGGAGGAGAGATGTAGGTAGACCAAGGAGGAAACGGGTTCAGGAACACGTCTAGGGCCTAATCATTGGAGTGGTGATAATGATGATGATGATTAAAGAAATGAGTAACTGAGTTGTCGTCGTCTGTTAACGTATTTCTTTATCAATTTTGTTTCTACGATTCCTCCGTTAAAATGCTTTCACGCCCTCCTGGATGAAGAGCTGATCAACTTGATAATTTCATATATAGCACATAAGAGTATCATATCCTCTAGTTTATCACAAGTATTCAGTGAGAGGACATTGGTAGGCATATTTTAATAATTATAAAAAATATCAAAATCATCATTATCTTTACAACACAACATAAGCAAAGTGCTGACTGTTTTACCTTCAAAAATCCTCCAGCCATCTCTTCCTGGGTCTAGCCACACACCTGTGTCCAGTACGTTTGTATTTCCAGTCTTGTTTGGCCAGTCTGGAATCTGACTTTCTTTCCAACTGCTTTTTCCGTCGTTGTTTGTTATGTTTTAATTTCTCATTGAAATTAAAAACTTGTAACTCTTTTTTTATGATCTTATTCATTATACGGTTAACTTTAGGACACCTTTTAACACCTCTTAAGAATGCCATTTCCGAGGACTGTATTTTACAGTTTTGTTTTTTGGTTGTTGTCCATAATCTACACTCACAGGGCAGTACAAACGCTGCCATAACTTTGTAAAACTGATTTCGTCGCTCGACGTACCTTGCTTTTAAAAATACGGTTGATTGCCTCATACATCGTCTGGAACTTACCTAACTTAACATCAATGTCATAATTTTTATGATAGCCAATATCTTTTTCCAAATAATTAAAATGGCTCACCTGTTCTAGCATTCGATCACTGATCATTATTTTTTGTTCTTATTGGCTCCTTAACTCGAAATGCCATTACATTGGTTTTATAGTGGAGATTTCCATATTGCATTGTATGCAAATTTGGAGAAGCTTAAAACAGATATTTGCAAGTCAGATTATGTATTTTGAGGTACGTGCAAGTCGTCAACAAATAACATACATAAATATTATTACCTAGTTATATTGTGCTAAACTACTTTAGTTGCTCTAAAAAAAATGGTACACCTACTTGAAATATGTACGTTGTTTCCTCATAGCCTAATTACTATCGAATAGTATCTTAACATAAGCTACGGTGTAGTCTTAATTTATTTAAAAAATATATTTTATGACTAGCGTTGTGACAAAAGTAAGCAAGTCCTGCAGTTACTGCACTTCATAAAATATTTGAACTTTTATGGCCATGTAAATTTTAGTAAACTGCCAGTTACTGGGTCATGCTGACATTCCAACTGTAGGTCTAAATGGAGATTGTGACAGTTGCTGTCGAAATACGAATCGATTGTCGGATTACGACCAACAAAATTATAAACAACTAGTTAAATAGCTATCGTGTTACTATTTTGACTGTAAATATTGGCGTAATTAATTACAAAATATTAATATTTTGCTAGAAAGAAGAAGGATGAAATGCTCATAAACCACAACTAGACAGTAGAAAAACACTTTATAAGACGACATCTCTTCATTTAATGTATTATTTTTATAGTATAGTATTTTTACTGAATTCATTACAATTTTCTAAGACAATCTGATCCTACTTTTACATTGAGAAAACGGAAAATGATAAACAAAATTATTTTAGATTGGATAATACTGTTAGCTATTTATTTGGGAGTTAACTATGTACAAAATTAAATTAGACTGTAAAGAACAGACTTTAAAAATAGTACAGTAATGAATCTATTTGAAGTTTTTTTTGTTCTGATCTTTGTGTTTAAAGTTGTCGAAATCAGAATCATACACATACACACATATCCGGCAACACAGTCCAGGATGGACCTTGGCCTCCCTAATGATCCGCCCCCAGATAGTCCGATCATGTGCCTTGGTCTTCCACGAGCCGACACCCACCCTAGTGTCAGGTCTTCTTCCATGTTGTCTTGCCGTCGTTTTCTTGGCCTGCCTCGGCTTCCACGACAATCTATGTACGCATTAATTATCCTTTTGGAGAGTCTTTGGTTGTCCGTTCTTTCTACATCTTCTGGACTTTATAAATCGGACAATATCTCCCTGTTTTAGAATGGAGTATATTTCTTGATTAGATCTGGTGTTCCATTCTCCATTACAACATACTGCTCCGAAGATTTTTCTAATAATTTTTGTTTCAAAACCCAAAACCCTCAGAGCCTTCTCATCAACTGCTCTTAATGTCCAGGTTTCGGAACCGTATGTCACTACACGCCTGATCATTCCTCTGTACATTTTCAGTTTAGTCTCTTGGGTGAGAAGACTAGATCTTAATAATTTTACTAGGTCAAAGTAAGCTTTTTTCCCGCCATTATTTTCTTTGTTATTATAACGTCTCTTCGTTATAACATCGGGAACCTGGTTAATTGGCTCAGGTCAATTAAACAGGCTGCCATATTCTTAACAAAATCATAAATAACTGAAAAGTAAACAAATGTTAAATAGGATCCCGTGAATTGAGGGATATGGTCAGGGGTTTTGTAGATTTATTCACTCATCTTTGTTTGACCATGACATCTCTTTATTACTTACTGATATTAGCATCTTTACTTATGGTTATCAACATTTGTGTTTCAATAGTTTACAAAATGATTTTATGTTTTGTTCAATTACAAGGGCCCTCAAAATATAGATGTACATCTGTTTAACTTTTCCACGGATCCGGGACTTGAAAAGGTATATTAATAATGGTCACATACCATATATTATCATGAAGTTGTGCCATTAGAAAAATGGACTTATTTCCCTTTTTAAACAATAAGGCTTTACAGTTTAGAGCTATAACTCTTTTACTAAGAATAAAAATACAATTACTGTCAGTAATTAAAATGTCTTCAGGGTGTTAATTTAATTGTCTTTTGTTGGATATAGTATTTAGTATTTCATAACCACGGAAGGCATGCCTCCGTGTCACCTGTGATATCCTCCAGCTCCTCGTTATTCCAGTCCTCGGTCCTCGGTTGCAGCATGTTTCATGTAGGTCAGGTATCTCTCGTTATCTTCGTATCCGTACTCCTGAAGTCTTTTAGATCATTGTGGGTCCTGGTTCTCTGCTCTTTGCTAACTGGTAGTAATAGCTCGTTGATTGGAATGATTAACACAAAAGTTTTATTCACCTGTATCCACTTCACATGATTGTTTATTTATTGCACTTCACTTTATGGTCTTACCACAGTTTTAATTACATAAGTTTTATATTTTAAGATTTATGTAGAGATGTTATTGGCGCTCAATTTTCATTATTCTTTCTTATTCGTTTAGTACATATTTATATGAATCGCGGTTCAACTATATTAACGCAACACATTGTCTAATAGTATAAAGAATGCCTCTATGTCTTAACTGACGGATTAATTACTTTAGGAAACAAACTATTTTTAACGTTCCACATTACTGCTGTGCGCAGCTTACGGGTTGACCGCTCCATTTCAAGTGGGCTTCGTTTAGGGGCAGATTAGTAACCTGGCGTAGTTTACTCTTCATCATAAAAGTAGTTCCACATTTATTTGATATTTACGGTACTACTGTTTTACATTATAATTATCCAAAGCTACGCTTTACTTTAGAATTAATTATAGTATACTACTATGTTGTTGTTTTATTATTTATTTAATTTCAAATTTACAAATATTTTTAGTTTAGTTTATGGGCCGGTATGCAAGTTGATTCCGGTATTCGCATGTCGATGCATGGTAAATTATTAAAGGGTTTCTTTACTTTACACACGCATTCCTTTTTGTCTATATAATCTTTTTATTAAATATTATTTTAAGTTATTTAAGGGATTTAAAATTAGTTTAAATGTGCGATTAAAAATTTAATTTTTCACCTTTTACCTTTCCTATTTTATTTATTTTTTTTTATTAATGAAATCGTCACATTATTTCATTAGATAACTTGTTTTCACAGTGGAAGTTTTAACTTGGAAGTTCAAGTGAACCGTAAGAGATATCTTTTGTAGGGAGGGAGGATTAAACGCTTTAGTCTATTGGATATATTGAAAGGAATGTGGTTATACGAGAATACCTCGTAATCAAGAGTATTAGGAATGCCATTGCGACGTGTCGAAGTAAATGGAGACAAGACGTACATAAAATGCCTGAGGAACGAATTCAGAAACCTGTAGAACGCAAAAGTGTTGAAAGTCCTCAGAAGAGATGGAAATGTAGTCCTTCAAGGTGCTACAGGCAAAGTTCCTAATCCCTGACAGTATAGAAGAAAATTATAAAAGAAGAACATTATACAGTATAAAAGAAGAAGAAAATAAAATATCAACACTTCCTACTTGGCTGACGCTACTGATTTCAGTTTTTACGATTGTCAATATTTTAATTCAAATTTGGTGTGTGTATATATATATATATATATATATATATATATATATTGCAACGATACAGCCACAGCTGTATTAGGCATTAATTTAAATAAATGTAAATTTTGTATAATTTGTATAAGTTACGGGTAAATGGACAGGTCTGAGATTGCAGAAATATTTCATTGTTAGATTAGGGTAGCAATTAACCTGTTCCGACACGCAGTGAACACCTGCTCAATTGTATGTGTGTTACACGTGTATCTTGTGTGTGTGAGTGAAGCAGGCATAGACAGGAAACTCAGCAACTCGCCCCAAGTAATTAATAAAATAATTGTTTTAATTCACTGTGAGAAAACTAATTAATGTATGATCAAACCAAAGGCAACAAAATGTGGGTAAAAATTATAATTATCCCCATTGAAAAGATGACGTTAATAGAACACGTTATGCGAAGACAGTGCAAAATAAACGTGCTAAAAAATAGGCAAATTACCCTAAGACGCTCAAATTAATATAGTGAGTGATTAATCGAAGTAGCTACGATTTGTGCTATCTCGATTCTGTGCAAAACAGTGACATTTGCTAATAATTGCAAATAGATGAAAAGGTTCGGTAGTGAGGGCTGTCACGAGATACGCAGGTATCGACAGGACGATTTTGGAGCCGACCAGCGCGGAATCTCGAGAAGGTATAAATTAAGGGTTCGACCAAAAACCCTTCTCTTCATTTCAAGACTCAGTTGCAGCCGGACATGCTGTCCGTCGGCAAAACAGTTTATTTTTATTATCCTATTACAAGTCGCAGTAACAAACGAAATGACGTTTATTAAAGCCACGACAAGATTACGGGAAAAGTAAATACAGCAATATTTAGTCTATCAAGAGTATATCCAGGAAATATGCTGTGGATCGACGCTGGACTCTAGACGTATCCAGGGAAGCTGCGGATCGACGCTGGACTCTAGACGTATCCAGGGAAGCTGCCGTAGATCGACGCTGGACTCTAGACGTATCCAGGAACACAAAGCTGGCGTAGATCGACGCTGTACTCTAGACGTATCCAGGACCACGCCAGGACAAGAGGAATGGAAAATTAACTCTAGACAACGCTGGAACCCCGGACAACAGTCGTAAGATCATCAGAAATCGAGGTGACATTCTTAATGCATTTTAAATGATTAATAAAGACAAAAGAGCTCATAAAGACGATTTCAAAAGACAGTAAATTGAAACAAAGAAAGTTCATATTTAGTAATAATATGTTAAAATGTAAATAAGTGTTTAGGCGTAAGAATGAGCGATCGCATATACATAAAAGCAGTAACAAATGAAAGAGAAATTAAAGTAAAGAGAGTAGAGTTATTATCAAAGTAAATAGTAAAGTAATTAGATATTTGAAGTATAGAAAGATTAATTTTAAGTTGAATATTAAAACAAAAGCCAGTCTACAAGAAATTAATATAAATAATAATTAAATATTATACATTTTTCATTTAACACACTCTTTATATTTTAGAGCAACCATTTAGCTACATAAAAAATTTTAATAGTTAAATGGTGCGGATTGGGCCATACGTTCATTGGCTACAATTTATGAAACAAATTTTTGTACATAAATTTAGGCATATCGTGCCCCACGTCCAGGGCGACATTATATGCAACGATACATATACATAAATTTGTCGTGACCGGTCTCACGTTCAAGATTGACAAATTATGTAACAATATAACATTTAATTTGGGTTTCAGGTGTATCTGTAATAAGAACTCTATGTAACTTGTAACGGTATTTCAAATTTATTTGATATTATTAAAATTTGTGCACATGGCACTGACTTCGATTTAAAACATTCGTTATTATTTCGTTATTATGCCGTAAGGCTTATGCTATATACATCCTTACTGACTAAATATTCTATTCTACTAATTATTGTATTAACGAAAAATCTCATTTCCAGACTACTCAGTCAATTAGTGTGTTTCAAAATATCAATATTTAAATATTTTCTTATATATTGCAATGTAACTCAAAGTATCAATAGTTACTAAATTTATCTTTTGTTTCTCAGTACTGATTTATATTTAACGCTAATTTTTACTTAAATGCTTTGAATTCTTTTTATTTCAATACTAATTTGAGCTCTTGTTTACGTTAATCTTATTTCAATAGCATCTATGATTTTAATTCAAATTTTACAATAAACATAGACTCTTACTTTTAAATAGAACAAGAATGTCCTTAATTGTCTTTACGTTAATTGTTTGATTAAGAGATAAATAAGTTGTTTATCACCTTATCGTCGTCAATCATACTCAATCATTGGATCCCTCTGTAATCGTCCTCGTCTCGAACTTCAGCATCACTCTCTCTTCTCCTCTTGTCCAGCGTCGGCTGTCTCTCTTCTCCTCTTGTCCAGCGTCGACTCTCTCTCTGTCCAGCGTCTCCTTTCTCTTCTCCTCTTGTCCCGCGTCGACTCTCTCTCTGTCCAGCGTCTCCTTTCTCTTCTCCTCTTGTCCAGCGTAGACTCTCTCTCTGTCCAGCGTCGTATCGCTCTCTGGAACTTCTCCTCGTGCTGTCTCGGACGTCAGTTAATCTTCTTATGTGGATCTTCTTATGTAATTTTGTTACTACTTAAATATGTTTTGTTTTACAATCCAGTTACGTAACTGTCTGTAACTGGAAGGATGAAACTATTTACAAAAATTTAAATATTCTGTGCGGACGGGCAGAAGCTCCCGCTGCACCGTGGATGATTTCAGAAAGAGAACCACTGTAGCTTGTGTGTCCTATTTATACCCATGTCTTGGTTAACACCTGCAGTGGTACGAAATCGACATGTCTGAAATTGTTTCTTGGTTCAGTTCCCCCACTCCTTGTCAATTTCGCTATTTCTTATATTTCTGCGAATTGCAGAGTCCTGTAAGTATACTCTTATACTTATCTTATAACTATTTTTTCAACACATGTTCACTGTAATTTCGGACATTGCAACTTAACCCTTTCGATTTGTACACAGTTATTTCACTATTACACTCATACGGTGTGTCACTTTCACGTGGTTTTCGTACACAGTATTTATTAAATTTTATTACATTTTATTGTGTTTTTGGATTTCACTTCTTAATTATAGTTTATGAATAATTACGGAAAAACAGTAATTATGCAATTATTTATCTTGGGGTGGTAAACTCGCCTGCATAGACCTGCGTTCACACATACTAGCAAAATACTGGTGTACACACTTTCAGTTACATTTGTGTGTGTGTGTGTGTGCACGTCGATTCAGGTCGAAACAATTGTTCATATTTTTGTCTGAGCCAAGCTTGCAATCCCTGACATGCTTATTTCTAATACATTATTAATTATTTACAATTTATTAGGTATATTTAAATTTTTATATTCAATGCTCAGTACATCACTTATTTGTACTGTCGCAATATATATATATATATTGTAACAGTACCAAAATATGGTAGTTACATACTATAAATATATATGACGTCAAGTATGATAAGAGACATGGGAACATATTTAAATGAACAAAGATAAGTATATAAGTTGTGTATCTACAAAACTAATAATAGAAGAATCCAACAATGAAGACGAGAATGTGAATATGTCAACCTTAATTATAAAACGTAAAAAGAAAATGCCACAAGACCAAAACAAAATACTAATAAATAGACCCAATAGGATCCAGCAGTGAGGGGAATCAATGAAAATAATATCCAGCAGTGAGGGGAATCAACGAGACAAGGATCATCAAGCTACAACGACAATGGAAATAAAATGAAAACAGCGACTACCATGAAATTTGGAATTAAGAAGAAAGAAGAAGGACCAAGAAGAAGAATGAAGAGAAACCAAAGACGTAAGGAATCAATGAACCATATATATTTTAAAGAAGAAACAGTCAGTGACAAAAGAAATAACTATAAGTGTGACATGAAAACCAGTGTGATCATTTAAAGAAACACAAACAATAAAAGTGTACTTAATACAAATGTGAAACCGGTGAATAACTGATTATTTCAACTGAAAACCACACAAACAATTACAGTGAGGAAGTTTACAGTGTGAAAAAATAGGTTAATTTCATGATGAGGCAACAAAGGTTAAAAAATAGTCAAATAAACACAAACAATGAGTGTGACTGATTTAACAAAGTTGTGACCAACACACATAATTATAAGACCACCAGATCAGAACATATAAAACAATCATATTATTGTTTATATCAAAAAACTGACAACAAATAGAGAATATTTGTTAAGTGTCAAACATGACAGGAATTTAGATTCCACAATTGACCAGAGAAAAACATTGTAAGTAATATAAGAAAGATTTGTATTAGTGTATTAGAAGGAGTTGTAAACATTTGTAACAAATTAGTTAAGGTATTATGTTAATATACCATAATGGAGTCAGTTTAGGTGTAGGTAGATACTGCACTAAAACCGATGATACATTGTTACAATACCCACAAGGAAGTAACCTATTATAACAGAAAATGATACATATTAGTATAAATATATGATCATCAAGTAAATATAAACAATATAACGAAACAATATAATAGAAACAATATAATGTATAAGACAAAACAATGTAAACAAAACAAGTCAGACATAGTGACACAGTCAAAGACAGAAATAAGACAATGTACCAATTTAGTTAAGCAAACTACAGTATTAAAACTAATGTAAATGTTTATCAGAATAGTACCAGTAGTGAAAGGAATATATGATAATACTTTGAGAACAAGTTTTGAACATGTTAAGAACAGTATTATGACTGAATTATTGTAAACAAAATAACCATGTATATATGACCAAATGTAAGCTAAACCAGTGTATAGCAAGTTAGTTAAAGAAAATACTGCATTAAATATTGAGAACAAGGTATTACAATTATTACCAGTAGCAAGAGGAAATCTCAGAGCTACTTTGAGAACAAATAATGACCACTAAAACAATCATATTGTACATAAACATTTGAAAACCAAATGTCCAATGTGAAAAAAGGACAGAGGTAAACAAACAATGACCAACCAGCTAGTTATGAAAAATATAACTAGTAAACCTATGTAAAAGTAATTGGAAACATTACTAAAAGTTAGATTGATATCCAATGCTACTTTAGGAATACAATCCAAATAGGACAATAACACTTTTGTTATTATATTAAACAAAATAAATACCTATAATGTCATGACACAACATAGACAGAGCCACTACTGAATAATTAGGAGGTTCTGAGTTTATTAAAAGATGACCATTGAATATAGCAGATTAATTATTGTGTATGTACACTAATTATAACAATTAAATAATATAATCTATGTAATAAAAATAGAAAACAAGGTGAAAAGTTGTATAAGCATTATGTGAGAGGTTTAAAATGATGTAAATACTGAATTGACCACGGTAATACACCAATATTATAGTAAAAAAGTATGTAAATAGTCATTGTTAGTAATACTAGGTAATAATATGTTCATTTTAGATAAGGATATTTAATAATAAGCATGTTTGTGAAAAATCCAACATGGACGCTGAGTAACACCATAGCGAAAATTGTGTAGGAAATAGTTTTTCACAAATTGTAACTTAAACCAAATGAGATATAGACTCGAAGTGTTTAAATAAGAAATGTTATATTAGATTTAAGAAAGATCTGGTAATACGAACTTATAAAGATAAGACGTACCAAAAATAATAAATAAAATCAATATAATAATATTGATAGTGAACAGAAAATAAGCGTGTTTGGACTTATTTTAATAAGCAAAACGCCCTGAGTTCAGTGATATAAACCGATTAACGATAGGACGTATAATAAGGAAGTTGTGATAGTTTTTAACTTTCGAACTAAAAATTTGTACCGTCGATGACGTGAAAAAGTCTCCAACCCAAAATCGATTTTGATTAAAAATTAAATATTTTAATAAAATATAGGCCTTTTGGGTCAGAGACTATCAAAAACCAACCAATGGAATGAATGAAGTTCATCAGACGAGCGAGAGATGCTCTCGAGGTACATGACAGTCTACGATCGAACACCTAAGGAACAAGCCACGCCACTCCAGACCAGAAAAAGTATATTTTTAAATTAGTGCGCGACATGTTTTACTCAAGTACAATATACATACACTAACCTAATACTACACATTTACTAACGAGTGCAACAGTGCGGATTTGTGTTATTTTTATCAAGTAGATCAGTGTACAATATCGATCTATTTGCGAGTGAATTTTTTTAATTAAGAAACAGGGAGTACAATTTCAATTAAACAATACTTAAAAGAAAAATAAGAGTTTAGCCAATTTCGAATTTTCGATACTACGCAAGTCATTATGCAGCGTATCGGAAATCAACAACTAAGTTATCAGAATTTAAAGGAGATTTAACACAACATTATTAAAATATTATAAAAAATATTTTAATAAATTATAACGATGTAAAAAATAATGCTTAAAGATAATTATTGATAAATACGAGTGCATTTAGACGCTTACTTGATAAAACGTATTTGTTGAATATTTCGTTATTTCAGAATTTATTTTATTAATTGTATCAAACATAATTCTGATAATCCTATGTTAAAACTTATTAAAAAATAATATGTTTACCTGTATAGCATAAGTAATATTAGTTAATAAGACAAACTTATCCTTATAAAAATAACGGTCATTCTTAACCTCAGAAACCATTACGGTAGCTTGTTATGATGACATTACCGAATTGTTCTCAATTGACATGCAATTTGAAGTACATTGCAAACAAGAGTTTTTTTTTATTAGAAATTTTTCTCTTGTGAACAAATTATTTTAAAACTAATTATTAACTAAAAGTAATACTTGTTAAATGCTGTACAAGTCATACAGCCTAACCACAATACTAAAGTAAAGATGCGTGCGCATACCGGCGTACGATAATTGTTGTAAACATCAGAAATATGATACCAATTTTAAATTTTATATTTTGTTCAATTATCAGTTAATATTGTTAATCCTAAATAATTAATTATAGTACATCTTGAGTCTGGTATCATGATATCTCCAAGAACCTTAACGGAATATGGTATATACTGAATTAAAACAACATAACCTGTACAGTAAAATTATTGTAACAACAACAGGTATACCAGAGCCTTGAGAGATCAGATAGAGTTTCATTTGAAGTTTTATTTTGTAATCAGCAATTGAAAGGGTTGTTAATTATTGTTTTGTTTGTTAAAAATATTCTCACTTAATAACTTGTTAATAAACCTATAATTTTTATTACCATAACAAGAGTATCATTTTATTAAAAGTAGATTCATTCATTATTTTTAATCAGTTCTGACAGGTGGCGGAAGAATTCAAAAAGTATTAGTATAAATCAATATACTTATCAGATATTGCTGCATTTATTAATGTGTGTGAAAACATGTTAAATATTCAAATTGAATATTTTTTCTATTGTGTTTGAAGTGAATGTATTTCAGACGGAACGCCACAAGATAGAATTTGAATTTCAACAGTGGTAAGTAAATCAGATACACCACAAGTGCGCGGACTATATTTTAATAAGAAGAGTGAATTATTACGGCGTACTTACAACAGCAAAACATTAACACCAGTGACAGTTACGATTGCAAATTACACCTTTTATAACCAACATTATAGTAGGCACCGGTGCGTGTCTACAACCACACGAAAACACCTAACATCAATACAACAAGAAATACATAACTTAAACTTGTAATTTTATTATATTACCAGTTGGCTAGCCCAGCAGTGTGGCTTTAAGGAGAAACACAAGACAGCAAAATATACACAGTATTACTTGTAACTATTATATTATAATATATTATATATATATATATTTATATAACAATATATATATATATATAATTATAAAGACTTTACCTCAAGATGTATTCTCCTTATTTGGAACATGTTTCGGGAAGCCTTGTGTTCCCATCTTCCTGACGATGGGAACACAAGGCTTCCCGAAACATGTTCCAAATAAGGAGAATACATCTTGAAGTAAAGTCTTTATAAATATATATATATATATATATATATATATTTTATACATCAAGAAACAGACTGTAGCAAAAAGTGTTTGAATATACTGTATATATATATATATATATATATATATATATATATATATATGCTACAGTCTATTTCTTGATGCATATATAATTTATTTAATATTTATAATTTTTTTACCTCAAGATGTCTTTTTCCCTAATTAAGAACATGATTCGGAAATCCTTGTGTTCCCATCCTCAGTCTTGTTGGGTACTTGTGTTTGGGTTGGTTGTTGTTATAGTTTACGTAATACGAGTTTAAAAATACAAAAAACCAACAGGAAACCATAACAACAACCAACCAAAACACAAGTACTCAACAAAATACAAAAATAAGAAGGCTCAAGATGGGAAAAATACGATTCCCGAAACCTGCTCCTAATAAGGGAAAAACATCTTGAGGTAAAGAAATTATAAATATTAAATAAATTATGTATATATTTATATATATATTGCAAAAAAACAATGCAGCAAGAGTCATTTTATATACGCGAAGACGCTATTACACACTTTATGACGTTATAGACATATTTTAAATTGATTTTATTCAAATTTTTGTATAATAGCTGTAAGTTTTGAAATAAGAGTTGGGTAATTGTGTGTTATATGTCAAAATGCCCATAAATTTATTCTCTGTCATGTCAAGTGAAAATTTATTGCGCGAATGCGCGTGTAAGCGTGTTATTTGTGTTTTCCTAAATTACTCCTATAATAATTGACGTATCGGAATGAAACTTGGACAGCGTATGCCTCATAAATAGCGCTACATTTTTCGTATGTCATAAACTCAAAACATATGATTTTACTATGTATTTTTTAACTGAATGCACTTTTCTATAGAAGCCTTATCTGCCGAAAAATCATAAAACGTTTAGATAAAATTTATACAAGATTTTGCAGACTCTGGCACAGTCCTACATGATATCTAGTTACCATGGTAAAAATCTATTACGTGTTCCGTATTTCAACTAATGAGGAGCTCCAATTTTCATTTGGCTTCGTCTCTGATCTAATGGACATCAGTCAGTTCTCGTTTGCAACTCGTCCTAATAAGACATACTCTCTGTGCGAGTTTTTTGCGGCAGTACACATTTTCTATAAGGGTGACGACAATCCAAGATCTTAGTTACGAGATACCCGCATGCTAGATCAAGGAGGTTATTAGAACGCAGAACTGAGTTATTTGAAGATCAAATAGTGCTAACTCGCGGTAGTTAAGATTTCCGCTTAGGGCAGTTGTATTCCTTCGGAGTACACCTGTACCTACGAGCGCGTGGACACATCAAGATTGCCGGAAGGTGTATATTAAACACGCCGCTTTTAATAATAACTAATTAGCCTACATTTATCGAATCTGAGATTTGTAAATAAAACCATATCGGGCAGATAAACGGCGTGCGTGAGTGAATCGCGGGTGTCAGCCCATCAGCGGAGCCAGCGGACAAAGTGATCGCAGCAGCCTACAACCGTACGACAAAAGGAATTCTTAGAATAAGTAAAATAGACTAATTTTCAAATAAACATTTATTAATAATTAAAGACAATATATTTAAAAAAAAATGTCTGTTAAAGAATTTACAAACAAGATTTTTTGTTTTAGTTTAATAAATGCCTACCTCCAGATAAGAGACTCTGTTATTTATTATTAGTTCTAATACACGTCACGTCTATGCATCCTCAATTTGTTTCGTTACAATATATATATCACTATCTACGTATCAATCTATCTATCTTTATCTTATTATCTACCAATCTACATATGTATCTCACTCTCAATTTACTCTATTGTACTCACACTCGCATGTTTACCAAAAATTTAATCACTCTTGAAACAACACAGGGACAGAGCGTTCACTAAATACCACGATGCAATTACAGTCTGTACAAAATTGGTTTGTGACAGTTTTTCCCTCACAACTGGCACGCCTGAAATTCAATTAATTAACAGTAACATCGTTTGCAGTACACGCCCTTGTAGATTACGTTTATTGGAATTCTCTTAAATCCTCAATAACACAGTAGTATAATGCATGGAAAACAATGTTTCCATTTAGTGGTGGATGCTTTTGTTATCCGCTGAGCATTTTATGAATTTTACAAACTTTTAATTGTTTCGTAGAAACAAATTATACTGACCAGTAGAATGTCTACTACAATGAAATATTTAAAGTTTAACATAAACGGAATCTTTTAAAACAAAGGGTACGTGACGCGAGTGGTTGTACTACATTAACGGGCGCTAAAATAGTACTGTTCTTTTCTTTCTGTAAAAATAAAAAAACAATAGTCTAACATGAAAACCTGACCTGTGACATGTGATACTAATTTCAAACTACCCTGTCACAGATGTCAGAAGATAAAAAGCATTAAATAAAGGAAATTATAATATCTTTACTCTAACGGTTATAACTAACCAGCTTAGTAACGTGCATGACAATATTGTCACGTATTGAGTAATCAGCAGGAAGATCAAATATCCTGTACTACAATTTGCGAATTATTGGTATAATATTGCTTATAACAGAGCGCCCCAATGTTGCCAACAATTTCTGCGAGACCAAGTGTGTTGTTTAAGGACCAAACAGAAAATAAAAATTTTCAACCTTGTTTACGAAATACTTTTGGTGTGTAAAGAATAATATTAAAGAGACAGAGCTATAAGAGCTATATGAGGGAAGGTTGCTGGTTGCTGCCCGGATTGGTAAGATGCCTGCCATGGTTTCAAAGTGCTGAAGAGCTACTGGGAACAATAGGTATTCCTGACGTTGGAGAACGGATTGCTAAAAAGGTCTTGAGAAAGGCAGATAGACGAGACGTTGTCGTGGAGCTAATTGTTCCACAAATTAAAGTGCACTCTGTGCATGATGGAGCATCTGGGTCAGTGGGAAGTCATCTAGGTGTCAATAAAACAATTAGCAATACGAAAACGATTCTACGTCTTTGCCACGATGTAGAGGAATGGTGTCGGATACGTGCTGCAAGCAGAGGCCCATAAACCAACTAGCGTCTATGTGTGTGTTTTCCTAACTGATAAGAGCAGCACAATGGTGGGGGGGGGGAGACACCAGGTGACAACATTGCCGCTCCATCGACGAGTCTAACAACTACGCCAATAGTAAGGATATTTTTGTAAACTTAACCTATAACCCGTAACTTATCTCCGGTTTGTTTAGCAGTGTGCGGTATTCCTACGAGTGTCCTCTCGTTTTTATTAACAACTAGCGAGTACCCGGCATGCGTTGCAATGCCACTCAAAGAAAGAAAGTGTTTGTATATATATAATATATAAAGACTTCGTTCGCGTGGTCTTCAATTTAATGCGATAATATATTTAGAACAGAATCTATTCCATTGGGTTGACATAGTAACCAGATCTAATAAGTTAGTTTTTTAAGACTCCAAAGGACCCCCCAGAGGATCGTATCGAAAAAAAACCTTTGTCCTATGTTGGGTCTCCCGTTGCGTAAAATATTTGTGCCAAGTTTGGTTGAAATCGGTCCAGTGGTTTAGGACGAGATGTGGAAGACCCCAAAGAACCCCCAAAAGAACCCCATCGAAAAAACACCTATCCTATGTTGGTTCTCCCTTTGCGTAAAATATTTTGTGCCAAGTTTGGTTGAAATCGGTCCAGTGGTTTAGGAGGAGATGTGGAAGACCTTAAGGACCCCCAAAAGGACCCCCCCAAGTATCATATCGAAAAAACACATATCCTATGTTGGTTCTCCCATTGCGTAAAATATTTGTGCCAAGTTTGGTTGAAATCGGTCCAGTGGTTTAGGAGGAGATGTGGAAGACCCCAAAGAACCCCCAAAAGAACCCCATTGAAAAAAAACCTATCCTATGTTGGTTCTCCCTTTGCGTAAAATATTTGTGCCAAGTTTGGTTGAAATCGGTCCAGTGGTTTAGGAGGAGATGCGAAGACCCCAAAGGACCCCCAGAAGGACCCCCCGAAGGATCATATCGAAAAAAGACATATCCTATGTTAGTTCTCCCGTTGCGTAAAATATGTGTGCCAAGTTTGGTTGAAATCGGTCCAGTGGTTTAGGAGGATATGTGGAAGACCCCAAAGGACCCCCCAATGGACCCCGTCGAAAAAAACACATATCCTATGTTGGTTCTCCCGTTGCGTAAAATATTTATGCCAAGTTTGGTTGAAATCGGTCCAGTGGTTTAGGAGGAGATGTGGAAGACCCCAAAGGACCCCCCAAAGGACCCCATCGAAAAAAATTCATAAACCTTCGCGGGAGTGCGCACAACAACTCACCGAAGTTTCATCGCAATCGGATGAATGGTATAGGAACGCATACGGGACAAAGAAAGAAACAAACATTCATTTTTATAGATATAGATTTAAGTATATGATTATAATATTTTATATAATCGTAAAAGACTGAGTAACACCATTCTCAATTACCATAGGAATTTTGTGAGCCCCAGCATCATCCATAACAGCAATTCGAAATAATTGTTACAAAATGAAATTTTGCTTTTGACGGAAAACTTAACTGAACTATAAAAATAATGATAAATAACCAAAGTGTTTATTAGAAGTACTCGTTTTTTTATTCGTTTCCTGGATCAGTTACCGTGATATTATTAGTATTAGTAGTAATTTTTCATTAATGTGCAAATCATTGCATTACAGTTATTTGGTACCCAGCATAGCTTTTCATAGTGCTTCCATCAGTAGGATACGTACAGTAATTGTGAGCTGTAAAGGAACACATTTTAATTGTCATAAATCAAATATAAATATTTTAAACTGGAATTAAGATTATATATTGTACCCACGGTTACCATTTCTGCCATCACCACCGAATTAGATAGACTATATATGGCTTATTTAAAATTGTCATTTATCATCTGTGAAAAATGTGTTAATTTCATTTTCAGGTTGGCCGATAGAGTTTTTTATAATCAAGTTATATGAGCAGCAACCAGTTCTCAGGCTATTCATCTTTTATACCAAGTTATAACTGTTTATGTATTTATATTTATTACTAAACTAGACATTAGTAATAGTTAATTTACATCAAGGCGCGCCAAAACGGCGCTAGCGTCAGCAGATACAGTGGCGGTGTTGTCTCCCTCCACCATTGTGCTGCTTCTCATCAGTTAGGAAAACGCACACGTAGACGCTAGTCATAAACCAGAAGCAAGGGGAAAATAACAAAGTATAACATTGGACTGCCTTTTGAGAGAATTGTCATTGACATTGCTAGACCTTTCCTAGTTACTGACGATGGAAACCGGTACTTCATAATTAAAGGTGACTATTTTACTAAATGGGTGGACGTTTATGCAATTGGAAATCAGGAGGTTACCACCGTGGCAAAGGAGTTAGTTCACAATTTCTGTTGCCGTTATGGCGTCCCTATAGAAACCCACAGGCATCATGGGAGGAATTTCGAGTCAGAAGTTTTTAAACAATTACGTCGCTTACTTGGTATTCCAAAGACCAGGACAAAGCCTCTCCATCCTCAGTCCGACGGAATGGTCGAGAGATTCAGGAGGACTCTTGAGCAGCACCTATCGAAGGTTGTTGACCAGGACCAGTGTATAGTATTATTACTAATGGGATGTAGGTCATCAGTACACGACACAACCGGCATGACTCCAGCAAAATTGGTGTTTGCGCACGCACGAGATTCGTCTTCCTGGGGATTTGATGTTCGGATCACCCGAGACTCAGTTCCAAGAGTCGCAGACGTATTCCTCGCAATTAGTAAACCAAACGCGAGAAATAAATCGTTTGTTCAGAGGATGGCTGAAGATAGCCAGTGACAAAATGAAATCGCGGTATGACATTCGCAGCAAGAGTGAGGGTTTCGAAGAAGGAGACCAGGTTTGGTTGTACAACACAAAGCGCCGTCATTTCCACTGAACAACACGACAATCTGAGTGACCGCTGTAACAATATCCTTCCACGGCCACACCCTAATATCCAGCCTTATCAATGATTCCTGCGGCAGGAGCTCTCCTTGCAGCTCGGGACGCAGCATAAGAGCGGGCGACGGGCATGCCCTTCGTCTCGCACAGCCCTTGGTCAAGCAATATCCTTCATTATGCTGCTCCACTACTACATCTCCAACGCTACTATAAGCTGTTCGCCCCTTTTTTAACAGTCCAAGTCACCGGCGCTTACAATACTAAATTTCACGTATCTCCTTATGAAAATCTTTTGTACCTTTTTAAAGTTTTTGACTTCATTTAATTTTATCAGTATCTAACTTGTTGTCTGTTTAATATCTTGTGCGCATTTAACGCCATACCTCCCATTTCTTCTGTGATTTAGGGGATGTATATTACCTCCGAAATATTTAAGTCCTGAAATCTCCATCGCAGACATGAAACTTGTCCTGCCACCAATAATAATTACAAAATGCAATTTGCTCGAAGTACTAATAGCCTACATGTGTTTGGTAACTTAGTAATAGTAGTTTGTAAAGTACTAAATTTAAACTAGTGAAAAGTTTGCAGAATCAAGAAGTTAATTATGAAAAGGAAATCATATAGTTAATTCTTATTTCATTTAAAAAAAAAAAACGATTAGTCCACTGTCCAAGTAAAATTAAAGTTCTCAATTTAATTAATTGTTCTGGGGCTGTTGCTTGGGAATTCTCTCTCTGTGTATTTCACCATGACTCGCTCCCCTCTCTCTCCCTCTCTATTGGGTCTGCATAGTTTCCATTCATCTCTGTCCTCCCACAGAAGCCTCTCTCACTGCTGTTATTGATGTTGTCTCGCCACTCTACTCTCGCAGAGCCTCGCTTTCCTTTCCAGGATGCTTTCCGTTCATCTCTGTACTCCCAACAGAAGCCTCGCTCACTGCTGTTATTGATGTTGTCTCGCCACTCTACTCTGGCACAGCCTCGCTTTCCTTTCCAGGATGCTTTCCGTTCATCTCTGTCCTCCCACAGAAGCCTCTCTCACTGCTGTTATTGATGTTGCCTCACCACTCTATTCTGGCACAGCCTCGCTTTCTTTTCCAGGATGCTTTCCGTTCACAGTTTGCTTGAATAATATTTTTTGTCTATCAAACCTCTTCTGGAAACTCCAACCACTCTCCTAAACTCCTCCTTCTCAACCATATCCACCGCCTTCTATGGTTCATTCATTCTCCAGATTATGTCTCTTTACAGCTGTACTATAGACACTGCATATCCTCTGTGTCATTATTGTACGGTTGCATAACATCCAGTTTTGACAACCAATCGCTTTCCGTGCCTGCATTGTTGTTACCCATCTTTCTTTGCCATCTATCCTTTCATAATCTTAATAACAGCAAATGGAATTAAACAACGTAGAAATAATTAGTTACAACTTTGATGAGAATTTAAATTGACAAACACTCGTACAATACCACAAATCCCACAATTGTTCATGTTTAGGATTGGCCAACACACACTAATTTAATGAATGACATTGCATTAACGCTAATGACACTAATGAATTAATTACATTAATGAATGTCACTAATTAACACTACCGACAATAAATAATACCAGTGACCATTTACACACAAAATTAAAGCTCGTCACATTGTTTTCTAGTTCCTTTTCCTTACGATAAACTTGGATAATAAACTTAAACAAGTCGGAAGATTCGGCAGAATATGTCTCCCTCTCACGCAGTAAAGCGTGCTCTCTCTCGCCACACACACACACACACACACACACACACACACACACACACACACACACACACACACACACACACACACACACACACACACATTTACCACGTATCTAATTAGTCATCCCTTACTGGCTGGAACTTGAAACGGCTGACTTAGCTTGATAACATGACCTGTGTGATATGTTTTCTGCCTCCTTCGTGATACGAGTAGACCACATACACTGGAACCTCGCTAATTCGTCACCCACTAATTCGTCTCCCTCTGTAATTCGACACGCACTCAAGCTTTTTTTTCTTTATTAACAAGCGAGTAATATATTCGCTCTAATTATAGCCGGGGTAAACTACGTGCTGATTGTGCCGGGGTTGTAGTAATAGCCAGGAGAAAGGATTGCGGAAGGTATTGTTTTCGAGAGTGGGTGTTTCGTACTTATGTACACGGCACAATTTGTGTTGTGTTGTTACAGCGTAATACGTTTCCTAAAAGTCAGTCTGATTACTGATGCCTGGTAAAGTAATCCGTAAAACACTCTAAAATCTGCCTGGAATAAGTTACGGACATCTGAAATACAACCAACGTTTACAGAACCGGAAGGTGTTGACCCTACATAGAAATTGTTAGATATCTGTCAATTCCTACCAGCATTTAACAGTTTGAATGAAGACGACGTCAAATATTTGTGTAAAATACCGGATGCAGGCTACGAAATGTTTAGTGAAGATGAAATTGTTACATACGTATCCACAGAACCTATCCACAATCAATAAAGAATTTTTTTTTGCAATTACAGTGCTTAACTTGTTTGAGTTTGAAAATTTCCAGCAATAAATATCTTCGAGCATATTAGAGTATTGTAAATTGCTAGTGTTGTAATAAAACATTTTATATTGTCATTAATGGTTTGTTTCTTACTGCCTCACTAACTCGTCTATTTCACTAATTCGTCACCACTTCGGTCCCGTAGGTGACGAATTAGTGAGGTTCTACTGTAATTAGAACTTCACTATGATGGTTCCCGCAGGTAGGTAGTCTCATACTGAGGATGAGATGTGGTCATTACGTAATGTATGAGATGAATTACGTAATGTATGAGACATTAACAGGACAATAATAGATGAAATAGAAAGGAGACAAATGACTTGGTTTGGGCATGTGAAGAGATTGGATGATGACAGATGGTCTCGCAAAATATTGGAATAGATACCACCCGTGAGGAGGAAAAGAGGACGTCCACGGGGGAGTTGGCGAGAAGACGTAGCGGAAGCAATGGTTGCAAGAAATTTATAAGAACTTACATGCTACGATAGGTTACAATGGAAGTTGGGGACGGAGAAACGGCGACAGCTGTAAAGATCCGTTATATATATATATGAAACATTAAAACCATCTCATTTTTTTCGTTTTTTGTAATCAGTCAGTTACTTTATTTAAAGCCATTGCTGCCTTCATTATAAAAACTGCTATTGGCTATTTCAAACATAATCAATAATTTATATCTTACTTCAAGTAAAATAGCTTCAAAAGTGCGGAACATTTTGATAAGGAGAAACGTGAAGCGTAGTATTGTACGCTTCGGAGATCTAGACAGTTACAGACGGACTGCATTTGAGATGTAGGAGAAGACTCGGATACTGAGAAAGGCAGGCAGTGGCAGACTGTGGCTCCTTATTTTATCTAGGTAGGCAGAAGACATTTCATCATTTTATTCAACATAAAGACAGTCTTGACCACGACAGCGGTAGGCGAAAGTCACGTTATTTGCATACGAAATATCAATAGGGATTACAGTATTACGGGTATTAAAGCCTACAGCCATTAAAAATATTACGAGTACCTACAGTAGTATGTAACATTTGCTCGAACAGCACATATGTATTCCGTGATTAAGCTTCATAGTCAATTCATGTTTCACTATTTCTGCCCCAGGGATACAAATTGTATATCTGTCCTCAGTTAGTTGTGTCATTAATAAATTATCTACATTAATTGTTATTAGTGTGTGCATTATGTGTTATTAGTTGTGTAATTGTGTTACTGCACATTATCGCGTATGTATTTACGATTAAATATTCAATTCTATCCACAAAATTTCAAAATTCTAAATAATGTATAGACTGTATACAGTTAATCTACAATTCTTCTATACTTCTTCTTTGAAACCTAAAGTTTAGCACTATTTTTGTAACTTCTCGCCAAATATAAAGTTATCAGGACGTTGTAAATAATGATAACATTGTATAGGTATTGTTATGCATATGTGCTTTTATGTAAAGGGCTTTGGGTTTTGGTAACAAGCAGATTGTAGTCCTTTCATCGTCTTCTTCACAACACGGCATAGGCAAGGTGCTGCCTTCAAAAATCGTCCAACCAACTCTTCCAGGGTCTACCCACACATCTGTGTCCTATGGGTTTGTATCTCCAGACTTGTCTGGCCAGTCTTTCTAACTGTTCTTTCCACCGTTGTTTGTGATCTTGTAATTTTTCATTCGAGATAAAAACTTGTAACTCTTCTCTTATGGGCTCATTTCTTACACGGTCAAGTTTAGAGCACCTTTTAACTCCTCTTAAGAATGCCATTTCCGAGGCCTGTATTTTGCTGTCTTGTTTTTTGGTTGTTGCCTATACTTTACACCCATAGGACATTACCAGAGCTGCCATAACTTTGTAAAACTTTAATTTTGTATCTCGACGTACCTTGTTTCTGAAAATACTCTTGATTGTTTCACAGAGCGTCTGTAACTTATCTAACTTAACATCAATATCATAATTTCTATCATAGCCAAAAAAACTTATTGTTTCCAAATTATTAAAGTACCTCACTTGTTCTATAACTCGATCATTAATTTTTATTTTTGTTCTTATTGGCTCCTTACCTCGGGATGCCGTTACCTTTGTTTTTATAGTGGAGATTTTCATAATATTCATTTCAGTAATTTAGCTTTAATAAAACAACTTCTCGATTTAAAAAAATAATATATGGGAATAGGAAACGTAAAAATTACAAATTATGTTTTAAAAACTTCATAGCTTAGAAAACTTGTAAGTGAAAATTAATTTTGTCATTAAAACTGAAACAGTGACTCTGTCTTAGTGTACGCAGTACTTAAATCTATATACGTATGTAAAAGCCAAATACCACTCACTGATTCATACACTCACTCATCACGAAATCTTCATAACTATAAAGCCTACAAACTTGAAATTCGGCATGTATGTCCCTCTTGGCTTCTAGGTGCTCGCTAAGAAAGGGTTTTGAAAACTTTAACGCCTAACCGCGAAAAAACGCGAAACCCGTAACACCGATAATGGAGCTTTTTTTCAACTGTACGCTTCCTGGAAGTCTAATGTTTATTTTTTTTTACTTTCCTTTAGGTTTTTGGGGAGTTACTAAAACAGTATTTCTTTCATCTAACCTATAACCACAGGAGGCGCGAAAATAATCGCGAAACAGTTCACCATGTCCCTCTATTCCTTGCTATGTGGCGTTGAGGGTTTATTTTGACTTCTAAGTTCGGCACATATATTCCTCTTGGCTTCTGGGTCATCACTAAGAAAGAGTTTTGAAAGCTTTAACGCCTATCCGCGAAAAAACGCGAAAACCGCAACACTCATAATGCCGCTTTTTTAGTTGTGTCCTTCCTCCAGGACGCCATGACCATCAATAAGGCACAGGGACAGAGTTTTATAGTGGCTGGTGTGGATCTGAGGAGTGACTGTTTCTCCCATGGCCAGTTGTACGTGGCGTTCTCCAGAGTCAGTTAACCTGACATTCTGGTCATCTTCCAAGAGAGCAAAACCAGGAATGTTGTTTACAGGGAGGTCCTGACAACTTAATCTGAGGGAGCAACTTAAAGTATATGCTAAGCAAGTTATTTGCCTGACTACGTAAAACAAAAAACCAGGGGTGGTGGAGGGTTCAAAGGGCTTAAGCCCATCTATTACTTCCATATTCCTTAAGGAATGGAAGTATGGTGATGGCAAAAAAAATCGTGTTCGAGATTATTGCAGATTCTGATTCTACTACACTCAAAACATGAAATATCGGTATGGAGAACCATACATGACTTCCATATTCTAAGATTTATATTTAAAATCATTTTCAGCCAAACAGCCAGGGAAGGAATTTTAACAAAAAAATACTTCTTTCTTGCCAATAACGTAGTACACATATAAAAAATATTATCCCCTCCCCCTTCAACTATAATTTTGATTTATAGAAAATTACCCCCAGCCCGTTCAACTAGCCTCTTCATTTATAGATATTTCATCTACGTTTCTACAGTGGATTATTAAGATCTTATCAGGATACTTTATCAAAATTAAGTACTTTACTCATGTTACAACAAAAAATGTTTCAGGTAAACTGCCCTTTCCCCGTAACCGATCTTCACCAAAATCAACAGACATTGAGTTCTCTATAGCTCAGGCACATATGTAAAACATTATTTGATTCTGTTTGAATTTACGGCAGTTATGGTTCGTCATATAAAAAATTACCCATGTTAAAACATAAAACATGAGATTTATAAAACATATCTAAGATTTATATTTAAAATCATTTTTGAAATAAAATATTTTCATAGAACCTACTAACGCTGGGGAAATCTGAGGAGCCAATCAGAGTTGGGCCTACCTGTCACTCTGCTGAATTTGGTGGAAAGCCCTGTCACTGTCTTCAAAGTATCAGCCTTGACAGGGTCCTCCTTTTCTGCAAAATGGGAGAGGAGGCTTGAGATGGAGTGAGTGACATGGTCCCCACCTCAATGAAGAACCCATTGTTTTATAAAAATATATTTAAATTTTGAAAACTGAAAATTCTTTTCTTGTTGTAAATATTTATATTATATAATCAAAATGACTTTATCAAAAAACAAACATTATTTTTTTATAATAAGTACTTACATATGTTTCTTAATATGCTTACTTTTTCTTCAATGTTGATGATCATTTCCAAACATTCTGACAAAATTGTATCTACAGAACAGTTAACATTCCCCAGGTTTCCATTTCTGCTAATTTCTCATTACACCTTCCACTGACGTATTATTAACCATTTCATAAACTATCGTATAATCTTTTCAGATTTTGTGGTACAAAATCTGAAATTTTCAGACTGCCTGGCAACAAAATTATTTTATTTTCAACAATTACCATTGTTTGAAAAAGTTTAAATGAATTTTCAAGTACTTTACTCTTGTTAAAACGTAAAAGGTTGCAGGTAAACTACCCCTTCCCCTTAACTGATCTTCACCAAAATCTAAAGGCCTTGAGTCCTCTATAATTCACTGACGTATGCAAAAAATTATTTGATTCTGTTTGAATTTGCGGCAGTTATCGTTTGCCATAGAAAATACGCTTGATAAAAAATTTTGCAGGTAAACTACCCCTTCCCCTTAACCGGTCTTCACCAAAAACAATAGGTCTTGAGTACTCTACAAATCAGGGCTGTATGCAGAAAATTATTTGATTCTGTTTGAATTTGCGGCTGTTATCGTTTGCCATAGAAAATACCCTTGTTAAAAAAACGTTGTAGGTAAACTACCCCTTTCCCTTAACCGATCTTCACCAAAAACAACAGGTCTTGAGAACTCTACAATTTAAGGCTGTATCCAAATAATCTTTTGATTCTGTTTGAATTTGCGGCTGTTATCGTTTGCCATAAGAAATACCCTTGTTAAAACATAAAACGTTACAGGTAAACTACCCCTTTCCCTTAACCGATCTTCACCAAAAACAACAGGTCTTGAGAACTCTACAATTCAGGGCAGTATGCGAAACATTATTTGATTCTGTTTGAATTTGCGGCTGTTATCGTTTGCCAAAAAAAAAAAATTTCCCTTGATAAAAAAAAACCGTTGCAGGTAAACTACCCCTTTCCCTCAACCGATCTTCACCAAAAACAATAGGTCGCGAGTCCTCTACAAAAAAAAGGGCTGTATGCAAAAAATTATTTGATTCTGTTTGAATTTGCGGCAGTTATCGTTTGCCATAGAAAAAAATCTACAGACAGACAGACACACAGACACACAGACACACACACAGACACACACACAGACACTTTTCGGAAAACGACTTTTTTTCATGTTTTGAGTGTAGTACAATCAGAATCTGCAATAATCTCGATCACGATTTTTTGGCATCACCATACTTCCATTCCTTAAGGAACATGGAAGTAAAAAATCGGTATGGAGAACCATACATGACTTCCATATTCTAAGATTTATATTTAAAATCATTTTCAGCCAAACAGCCAGGCTGTGTCTTACCTGCCTTTTTATTGCTGTATTAAATGAAAAATATTATATTACATTAAAATGAAAAAGTTATAATTTTATTGCCTGGCAACAAAATTATTTTATTTTCAACAATTACCATTGTTTGAAAAAGTTTAAATGAATTTTCAAGTACTTTACTCTTGTTAAAACGTAAAAGGTTGCAGGTAAACTACCCCTTCCCCTTAACTGATCTTCACCAAAATCTAAAGGCCTTGAGTCCTCTACAATTCACTGACGTATGCAAAAAATTATTTGATTCTGTTTGAATTTGCGGCAGTTATCGTTTGCCATAGAAAATACGCTTGATAAAAAATGTTGCAGGTAAACTACCCCTTCCCCTCAACCGGTCTTCACCAAAAACAATAGGTCTTGAGTACTCTACAAATCAGGGCTGTATGCAGAAAATTATTTGATTCTGTTTGAATTTGCGGCTGTTATCGTTTGCCATAGAAAATACCCTTGTTAAAGAAACGTTGTAGGTAAACTACCCCTTTCCCTTAACCGATCTTCACCAAAAACAATAGGTCTTGAGAACTCTACAATTTAAGGCTGTATCCAAATAATCTCTTGATTCTGTTTGAATTTGCGGCTGTTATCGTTTGCCATAAGAAATACCCTTGTTAAAACATAAAACGTTACAGGTAAACTACCCCTTTCCCTTAACCGATCTTCACCAAAAACAACAGGTCTTGAGAACTCTACAATTCAGGGCAGTATGCGAAACATTATTTGATTCTGTTTGAATTTGCGGCTGTTATCCTTTGCCAAAAAAAAAAATTTCCCTTGATAAAAAAAAACCGTTGCAGGTAAACTACCCCTTTCCCTCAACCGATCTTCACCAAAAACAATAGGTCGCGAGTCCTCTACAAAAAAAAGGGCTGTATGCAAAAAATTATTTGATTCTGTTTGAATTTGCGGCAGTTATCGTTTGCCATAGAAAAAAATCTACAGACAGACAGACACACAGACACACAGACACACACACAGACACTTTTCGGAAAACGACTTTTTTTCATGTTTTGAGTGTAGTAGAATCAGAATCTGCAATAATCTCGAACACGATTTTTTTTGCCATCACCATACTTCCATTCCTTAAGGAATATGGAAGTAAAAAGTCGTTTTCCGAAAAGTGTCTGTGTGTGTCTGTGTGTGTCTGTAGATTTTTTTCTATGGCAAACGATAACTGCCGCAAATTCAAACAGAATCAAATAATTTTTTGCATACAGCCCTGATTTGTAGAGTACTCACGACCTATTGTTTTTGGTGAAGATCGGTTGAGGGAAAGGGGTAGTTTACCGGCAACGGTTTTTTTTATCCAGGAAATTTTTTTTTTTTTGGCAAACGATAACAGCCGCAAATTCAAACAGAATCAAATAATGTTTCGCATACAGCCCTGAATTATAGAGTTCTCAAGATCTATTGTTTTTGGTGAAGATCGGTTAAGGGAAAGGGGTAGTTTACCTGTAACGTTTTATGTTTTAACAAGGGTATTTCCTATGGCAAACGATAACAGCCGCAAATTCAAACAGAATCAAAAGATTATTTGCATACAGCCCTAAATTGTAGAGTTCTCAAGACCTATTGTTTTTGGTGAAGATCGGTTGAGGGAAAGGGGTAGTTTACTTGCAACGTTTTTTTAACAAGGGTATTTTCTATGGCAAACGATAACAGCCGCAAATTCAAACAGAATCAAATAATGGTTTGCATACAGCCCTGATTTGTGAAGTACTCAAGACCTGTTGTTTTTGGTGAAGATCGGTTAAGGGGAAGGGGTAGTTTACCTGCAACGTTTTTTTATCAAGCGTATTTTCTATGGCAAACGATAACAGCCGCAAATTCAAACAGAATCAAATAATGTTTTGCATACGTCCCTGAATTGTAGAGGTCTCAATGACTTTCGAGTTTGGTGAAGATCGGTTAAGGGGAAGGGGTAGTTTACCTGCAACCTTTTACGTTTTAACAAGAGTAAAGTACTTGAAAATTTATTTAAACTTTTTGAAACAATGGTAATTGTTAAAAATAAAATAATTCTGTTGCCAGGCAATAAAATTATACTTTTTTCATTTTAATGTAATATAATATTTTTCATTTAATACAGCAATAAAAAGACAGGTAAGACACAGCCTGGCTGTTTGGCTGAAAATGATTTTAAATATAAATCTTAGAATATGGAAGCCATGTATGGTTCTCCATACCGATATTTTATTGTTGTTAAACTTACAATAAAGGACTGTCTTAATCTCTAACAGAAACTTAGCTAACCCTTTCTAACTAAATAATACAGCGTCATTTTTAACAACTCATTAATTTTAAAGTTTCAATAGTTGATTGATCAAGCTTGATCAAATTCATCATCTTCAAGCTTGATCATCTTCAAATTGATCGAGCTTAAATAGTTTCTCTTAGTTTCAAAATATCTGTATTTAAGATTCACAAATAACCTATTTCTATTTTCTGATTTTAGATTCTGTTTTTTTCTGATAATCACCGTAGCGAAGCACGGGTATGCAGCTAGTAACATATAAACACGTGTAGTGCCCGGTTACTGATTTCTCAACCAACACGTTTGAAGAAATAAAAACCGTAGGAACAGAATGGGAATCGGACAAGCTTCGGAAATCGATAAATACTCGTCATGATTGAACACGCATAGCGACATCGTTTCAATGCCTCTTACACAGCAATTCACTGACTGTCAAACCAACTTGTGCGGTTTGACTACCAATGTGAAACGCAAACTAATATAAATGTCGAACAAAGACCACACAGCTCAAAATAACACTGGACAACAATGATTTTGTTACATGGTTAATATTTGCTGAATCTTATGTATTAACATAAGAGCGCTGATTCCGAATATGAAGTCAGAAATTCCCTATCGGCCTTAGTTTTTTTGCAATTGCCCTTCTTACTTCTCTAGAAAGTACATGGGCACGAACTATGCAAGTGCAATATATATGACATTATTAATTTACTTTTTGCAAAATTTATGTTGCTATTTAAACTGTATATTAATTTATTTCAGTTCATTAATATCCATGACAGATAAGTTTATTATGTCAACACAATAATGAAAACGATTACAAATGACACACATATGATTCATGTAAATTACGGCACCTATTAGTCACACTGTATTACTCTTACGCTGTGAAGAACATTGGACTTCGATGGACTTCTAGTGTTGAATGTAATACAGTAAACAAACACTATCATGCTGGCTAAGAAATATCACCTCTACTTCAGTCAAGTGTGAGCTCTCGTGTGTCTAAGTTCGTAGTACTCGTGGTGTAGTTCGTGGTACTTTTCCTACCAGATTGTAATTTAATTTTTCCCTGTACAGTCAGTGCATGTACATACTAAATTAATCTGTGTTGTAAAGTGTTTAAACATTTTGTATTAAGTGTTTGTGAGTGTATAACAGTGAAATGTTTCATAAAAATGCCACGTAGTTGCATTAACCAGCCAGACAGTTTCTGCTATATTTGTGGTGAGGTAACACTAAAGTCTCAGAGGAGAAATATAACTCCACTGTTAAAAAAATCGTTTGAACTATATTTTGGATGTAAATTGGGTGATCAGGACAAGTCCTGGGCCCCTCACAGTTGTTGGAATTCATGTGTAACGCTGTTGACTGGTTGGTTGAATGGATCTCGTCACATGACATTTGCAATTCCAATGGTTTGGAGAGAACCGAAGGATCACTCCACGGACTGTTATTTTTGTTTAACGAAAATATCAGGGATAACAGCGAAGACTAGACACACTGTTAAATATCCTAATATTTCCTCTGCTATAAGACCAGTGCCTCACAGTCCACAGCTTCCAATTCCAGTACCACCGAAAACATGGGAATTAGACGAAGATGTTGTTAATGTTGAAGGTTGTGCAGATTCATTGGATGATGAAGAAAGGAGAGACCCAGACTTTTTAGAAAGTACAAATACTGAACCACACTTAATTAATCAGTCAGAATTAAATGATATCGTTCGTGATCTACATTTATCTAAGAATCAAGCTGAACTTCTCGCATCACGACTGAAAGGATGGAATCTTTTACAACATAATACTAAAATAAGTGGTTTCCGTCACAGGCAGTGTGATTTTGAACGTTTCTTCTTACAGTATGAGAACTTAGTTTACTGCAATGATGTGGAATCTTTACTAGAAAGTTTTGGACTTACACACCATCCTGATGAATGGCGTCTTTTTATAGACTCCTCAAAACGTAGTTTGAAAGCAGTCCTTCTTCATGTTGGAAATAAATACCCATCAATCCTTTTAGCTTATGCAGCTAACATGAAGGAGACATATGAAAGTATGAAACTTGTGTTGGATATGATTCAGTATGAGAAACATTTGTGGCATGTTTTTGGAGACCTGAAAGTGATAGCACTGTTACTTGGTTTACAACTTGGATATACTAAATTTTGTTGCTTCTTGTGCGAGTGGGATAGCAGAGATAGGAAGAATCATTATCTTCAGAAACAGTGGCCAAAAAGAGAAACATTGACTGTAGGAGAGAAGAACGTTGTGAGCCCAGCACTAGTAAAACCTGAAAAAGTTTACCTTCCCCCACTACACATTAAGCTAGGTTTAATGAAAAATTTTGTTAAAGCAATGGATCGTGAGGGGAGTAGATATTAGTTCCTAAAAAGCAGGTTCCCCAAGATAAGTGACGCTAAAATTAAGGAAGGTATATTTGTTGGTCCTGATATAAGAAAACTAATGAATGATATTCAGTTTGAAGACAGTTTGAATGACTGTGAGGTTGCTGCTTGGAAATCTTTTAAAAATGTTGTTAATCCTTGGAAATAATAAGGCAGATAACTACAAAGAACTGATAACTGAGCTTCTTAAAAATTATAAAGCACTTGGCTGTAATATGTCACTAAAGATCCACTTCTTAGATTCTCATCTGGATTTTTTCCCAACCAATCTCGGAGCTGTGAGTGACGAACATGGTGAACGCTTTCACCAGGAAATATTCACCATGGAGACACGCCACCAAGGAAAGTGGAACCCAAGAATGCTAGCTGACTATTGCTGGAATCTGAAGACTGATTTACCTACAGCACACTACGCCAGAAAATCAAAAAGAAGCAGATTTTAGGTATGTTGAAATTGCATGTATGTATAATAAACGTTTTTCAAAAAATGGTAATTACAAAAACACTATGCCCGATAGAAAGAAACCATTTACATATTTGAAATCAGCGTCAAAAATTCTATAAGATTCAGCTGTTATCATTCTTGTAACAAACAAAAACCAAAATTTTTTTGTCCAGTGTAATTAGAGTAACGTAATGTGGAACACCATACGACAGTCAGACGCCATACGCCATACGGACCCGTCCTAGGTCTTCTCGTTTTTAGGACGTAGTTTAGGACTGGAAAATGGTGGAAACACCGAAAGGTGTCCGAAACATGACAAGTAGTAATTCGGCAAGCAAACACGACGATGTTGGAATTTCAGAGACCGCTAATTGAAATAATAAGATGAAGTTTCCTCTCATTCATAGCCTACAGGCTGAAAGAGACTTGTCATCAGAATAGCTAGTAACAGCTGAAAGAGAGGATGATTCGGGGCAAAGCAAATAACACTGACGCAGTCAAAGGCCGAAGACGCAGATTCAAGTATGTAGATCTGAAGAAAAATGCAAAAATATATTATGTGCGTATATCTATCTGTGCGTGTTTGTGTGATAATTAATGTGTTACTGGTTGAGTCCCAGGCTGAGGGTTTTTGGAAGGTTTCAGGACATCCAAGAGCGTCGTGTTCAGGTTGATTCCGTCTCGATGTCTTTGGATGGACCAGCCTAGGTGATTCCAGCCAAATATATCGAAAATCAATGAGACTGAAGATGGGAGATATGATTCTGCCCGAACGTTGCGGAATGTCTTGAGGAAAGGGATCGGCAAAACTCAACGTCGGACTCAAACCAAAAAGAAAACATCTTATACATATATATAATGCATGTAATGATATATTGATGTACGTAATATGCATATAATGTGGCATAGTCCAAAGATTTTTTTTTAAAGATGAATTTGTAAATACTTTAGTACTCACTTATTAGGCTTCTATAAAGAAATTTATATAAACTCACCTCAGAAACTAAAACCAAAATATTTAAAACCATTGTTAGAAGTATCATGACTTTACGGCTCTGAAGTTTGGACTACTAATAAACACACAAGAACAAAATTAATGACAGAAAAAATGGACTTTTGGAGACGTTCGGCAAGAATATCCAGACGTGAGAAAATTCGAAATAAATGATTAAGGACAGAATGAATGTGAAAAATTCAAATGTTGATTTTGTCCAAACAAAAAAATTACAATCGTATGGACTCATGAAAAGAATAGCACAGGAAAGATTGCCAAGAAGAGGTATAGAATGGACCCTACCAGGAAGAAGGAAAAGAAAAAGACCACCTATCACCTGGATAGAAGAAATTCAGACTATATTGAGGGAACGAGAAATTGGAGAAGATCTTTGGATGGACAGGCAGCCATGGAAGAGGATAATTCAATCAGTTCTGTAATCTTTGGTTCCGGAAGATGTGTAAACATTGTACAACCGGAATAATAATAATAATATAAACTCACCTTTACGGGAAGAATTACGCGTATGTTTACCATAACATTGAAGCTTTCTCGGTAGGAGTTTTATTCAGTAAAATTATTTTCCGGGCTGTTGGAATTATTGTCCCCTTTTTGTAGATCCAAACGTTTCGACTGCAGCTGCGGCAGTCACCTTCAGTGGTCTTTTGTTCTGCTTCTATGGCGACTGAACTGACGCTATATAAGTGCGACGATTTGAGGTCGAATCGTCAACAGCCCGGAAAACAATTTTACTGAATAAAACTCCGCCCGTGAAAGCTTCAATGTTATGACAAACATAATACTTCCCGTAAAGGTGATTTTCAATAAATATCTTTATAGAAGCCTAAGAAATAAGTATTAAAGTATATTCAAATTTATCTTAAAGAAGACATCTTTGGACTTTAACATTCAGATAAGTGTGCCACATTATAATGAATGTATACGATGTTTCCTTTTCGGTTTAAGTCCAACGTTGAGTTTTGTTGCCCCCCCCCCCCTCAAGACATTCAGCGACGTTTAGGTAGAACCATCTCTCCCATCGTAAGTCTGATCGCTCTTCGATATATTTGGCTGGAATCACTTAGGCTGGTCCAAGCCAAAGATATCGTGAAGGAATCAGTCTGATCACGACGCGGGGACTCTGCCGAAAGCTTGGCGGAAACGCTTTGGAGGAAAAGAGCAACACTAAACGTGGGACCCAATAGATCATTTCACACTCGTCAAAATCTAAGAATTATCTTACAAACACACACATACACCCACAGATAGATATATGCGCGTAATGTATTTATGTTAGTTTCCTCAGATCTACATAATTCGCCTTTCGAATTATGTTTATACACATGTTCAGTATTTGTGTGTGTGTGGGGGGGGGGGTTTATTATTCTGAAGATAATGCAAGCGATAAACTGTAAATGTAATAGTTAAAACATTTTCTCTTGTAGTGATCTATTTACAGCCGCAATTTATTTTATGAATTTGCAAGTGAACAAGTTGTTTTAAATCGCGTCCCGCATTGCTATTACAATACCCTATTATAATGTGCTATTACACGTGGTGCGGTCGGATTATAGTAAAGTCACAATTGAAACCTACTTCATTATAATACGTCGGTGTTTACTTTTACTTCCATGCTCCATAAGAAAATGGAAGTATGGTGATTCGTGAAAACTCGTGTTCGAGATAAGGGCTGATTGTACTACCCTCAATATAAGAATAAAAGTCATTTTCCGAAAAGTGTCTCTGTGTGTGTGTCTGTCTGTGTGTCTGTGGGTATAATTTTTTCTATTGCGAACTATAACTGCAGCAAATTCAAACAGATTCAAATAGGTTTTTGCATATGTGCCCGAGTTTTAGAAGCCTTAATGTCTATTGATTTTGGTGAAGATCGGTTAAGGGGGAGGGGTAGTTTACCAGCAAGGTTTTACGTTTTAACAAGATTAAAGTAATTCAAAATTCCTTTAAATTTTTTTAAAGAATGGTAATTGTTAAAAATTAAGTAATTTTGTTGTCAGGCAACCAGGTTGTTTGGCTAGGAAGGAGGGGTAGTTTACTTCCATTTGTTTGTGTTTTAACAAGAGTGAAGTACTTAATTTTAATAAATAAGTGCCCCGAAAATAAAGTCATATTAATCCACTGTAAAATAGTAAATGAGATATTTATAGAGTGGGTAGCTGAAGGGGAAGGGGGTGATTTTTTGAAAATTTCTCTGCTGAAATCAAGTAAAGAACGAATATTTTATTTTGAAGGACAAGATACCTTAGAAATTACATATGGTAAAACTATTACTGTACACAAGTGTAAATATCATTAATGGTGGAGATCGGTTGAAGAGAAGAGATGATTATCTGCGTGGTTCAGTTTCTTTATAGAATAAAGTACCTATTTTTATAGATAAAGTGACTCGAAAATAACATTATATTAAACGACTACCCTATAATAACAAAAATATCTATAAATAGTAAAAATAGTTTGAGGGTAGGGCGATATTTTTTAGATACCATCGAACGGAATTCAAGAAAATGATTTTAAATATAAATCTTAGGACATAGAAGTCATGTACGGTTCTCCATACCGATATTTTACCAGAAAACGCTGCACAAAACCGCAAACATTATAAGACCGTAGTCTCTCTGTAAGGTTAACTCACAGCTAGATGATCTTTTATATTGTTGTTTACTACAACATCGGAGACCATCACAACGAAATATTGAAAACATCATGTACGATATTAGAATCGAGTACTTTAATTATAGAGTGAATGATGGATATATGACTCTTTCATAATACTGTTGTTGATAGTCGCTAGCACTCAACGTGTCGACTTGATGTCCTGCTTCCCTGTTACACGAGTGATAAGTAATTTAATAAAACTGTATTTCAAAACACGCGCCCGTTAAAACGTATTGTAAAAACTAGATGTTACCCGCGGTTCGCACGCAAATATTTGACTTTTAATAAGTATTTAATATAATTTTTATTGTCTATGTCCATATGGCGTTCTGTCAGCTCGTATAAACAATTTTGTACTCATTAGTCAAATTCTCTCTAAAGCTGTTTTCAACACTTGTACTATTTAACTTGTACTAAATTATTATGTTGGTGCAACATCCTTTGGAGATTTCAAAGTACCCGCCTTTGGAGATATTTATAAAGTACCTGTTAAATCAAAAACGATAAATTCTTGATTTTAAGTGTTACTGTGTTAGACGCATTGTATAACACATTGAACGTTATGTTTTCCTCAACCATGGCTTTTATTTATTTCAGCAGTAAACTGAAAACCAAAAACCGTTACCACCTAACCTCACAAATGAAAACAATACGTATTTTTGCTTTGCAATAAGACAATTTGCAATTAGTACACTTCTTCTTTTCCACATCGTAATATATGGATACAATCGCATATTATATAAAACATCAAAAATGTACTGCAGGAATGGATAAATGTACAGTTCCGATCCCGCTAAATAGCTTTTGTTTATTTACTTGTTAAAATGATGTGTTATGGTAATTAAGTCTGATCTCCATGGTGTTTTTGACATCTTTATACGCGTCAACAGAAAGGCATAATTAAAAGGGCCTAAATCGTGCGATCGTGAGGGCAAAATATAAAATTCGAAATTAGACAGAATTTTCGCCTTGTATCAAAGGTTACCTATGCAAAATTTGGTGGCAATCGGTGTAAAGGTGTGGATGTGTATCAATACGTATAAATCCTCAGATTTTGAGTTTCATATATATATTGCAACAATACATATATTTGCATATATGCCCAGGGCGGTATGTTTTAGATTGTAATTAGTATAAATAGAATAAGGAACAGTTTTATACAATTTTGTGCAGGAATTGACAATATCTGACCTGTCGAGAGGGACACCTGCTGTGGTAGCGTAAGTTACTGCAAGTGTGTGTTTGTGTGTGTGAGCACGCTACGACATGAAAATATGGGGTGATGCGAACGATTTATTGGTTTGTATTAAATCATGTCTTAACAGGATTATAATAAACTAATCACGTGTGTTAAACCTGTAAGCAAATACTTACGCCAATTATAAAAACACCTTTGCATTAAGGAATCCTTAACGAATGCAGTGATATAAAAATATTGCAGAAATTTGCAATATTAATAACGCTAAGTAATTAATGTTAATTACGGGTGTAATTAAAGAGTAATTAACATGTGTGTTATATGTGCGTGAACAGAAAAATATCGGTATGGAGAACCATACATGACTTCCATGTTCTAAGATTTATATTTAAAAGCATATTCGAAATGAAATATTGCCATAGAAACTACTTCTTTCTATTGCTTCAGTCTTAACCACAGTACTTTGGTCACTAACGTATACCACCTCACCTTTTCTGCATTCGATTTTCACTGATGATGGAAGTCGATGGCACTGCCGAAACGTCTGGTTTGCAGAAAACATTGGAGACTACGGCTAAACAGCCCGGGAAGGAATTTTAACAAAAACTACTTCTTTGTTGCCGATAACGTAGTACACATATAAAATTTCGCCCCTCCCTCTTCAACTATAATTTTCATTAATAGAAAATTACCCCCACCCCGTTCAACTAGCCTCTTCATTTATAGATATTTCATCTACGTTTCTGCAGTGGATTATTATGAGCTTCTTATCAGGATACTTTGTTTATCAAAATTATGTATTTTAATCTTGTTAAAACATAAAACGTTGCAGGTAAAATACCCCTTTATCATCACCGATCTTAACCCAAAATCAATAGGCCTTCAGTCCCTCTACAATTCAGGGATGCATGCAAAAAAATATTTGATTCTGTTTGAATGTGCGGCAAGTATCGTTCGTCATGTAAACATTTCTCTTGGTTCAACATAAAATGTGCAGGTAAACTACCCCTTTCCTTAACCGATCTTCACCAAAATGAAAAGTCCTTGAGCACTCTTACAAATCAGGAAAGTGTGTAAAAAATTATTAGATTCTCTTTGAATTTTCGGCAGTTATCGTTCGTCATAAAAAGAATTACCTTTTTTAAAAAAATGAAACGTTGCTGATAAACTACCTCTTTCCCTTACCGATCTTCAACAAAATCAACAAACCTTGAGCTCTCTTTAGTTCAAAAAGGTATGCAAAAACGTAGTTGATTCTGTTTGAATTTGCGGCTGTTGTCGTTTGCCATAGAAAAAAATACACTTGATAAAAAACCGTTGCAGTAAACTACCCCCTTTCCCTCAACCGATCTTCACCAAAAACAACAGATCTTAAGTACTCTACAAATCAGGCTTGTATGCAAAAACGTATTTGATTCTGTTTGAATTTGCGGCTCTTATCGTTTGCCATAGAAAATACCCTTTTCAAACATAAAACGTTGGAGGTAAACTACCCCTTCCCCTTAACCGATCTTCACCAAAAACAATAGGTCTTGAAACTATAATTCAGGGCAGTATGCAAAACATTATTTGATTATGTTTGAATTTGCGGCTGTTATCGTTTGCCATAACAAAATACCCTTGTTAAAACATAAAATGTTGCAGGTAAACTACCCCTTTCGCTTAACCGATCTTCACCAAAAACAATAGGTCTTGAGAACTCTACAATTCAGGGCTGTATGCAAAAGAGTAGTTGATTCTGGGTGAATTTGCGGCTGTTATCGTTTGCCATAGGAAACAATTACCCTTGATTTAAAAAAAAACCGTTGCAGGTAAAACTACCCCTTTCCCTCAACCGATCCCCAACAAAATCAACAAACTTGAGCTCTCTTTAGTTCAAAAAGGTATGCAAAAACGAAGTTGATTCTGTTTGAATTTACGGCAGTTATCAGTAGGGGGAAAATAAGGGTTCAAACTCACAAAGGAATGCCGCCTTCTTAAAAAACACTAAAAAAACACTAAAAAACATGATCTCAGAGATGACGCCGCCACCGCTGGACCCGCAGCATCCCGATGGACCACAGCACCGCGAATTTCCGCGAATAAATTTTTTAATTTTTTTAATTTTATTTTTTTTATTTTTTTAATTAAATTGATTTGGTGGATGATGTTCAATGGACCACCAGCATCCGTGAATATACTTTTTTATTTTTTTAAGAAAGCTGATTTGCATATCAGTGGGTGGTGTTGGGTGGGAGGTTGTTTTTTTATTTCATATCAGTGGGTGGGGGGTGGTTCCAACTCGAAGCATTATAGTGTATACTAAAATATATGATCAGGTGTACCAACCTTTGCATGAGTTCAAATTTGTTGTGTGTTATAATGTATATTAAATCTATATGATCAGGTGTACCAACCTCTGTAGTATTATTATAGTGTATAGATATTTTATATGAGCAGGGTTGTCAACATTTTCTGCGGTGGGGGGAGGGAAATGTGCGTGTATAGAGCAGATCTGCCAACATTTCTTTCTCTTCTGTGGTGGGAAATTCAAACTATATATGATCATAATTGTTACTCTCTCTCTCTCTCACACACGGTGTGTATGTCTCTCTCTCTCTCTCTCTCTCTCTCTCTCTCTCTCTCTCTCTCTCTCTCTCTCTCTCTCGTTGTCAAACGTTATGCTCACCGGCATTATAGTGTATATTAAAATATATGATTAGGTGTACCAACCTTTACATGAGTTCAAATTTGTCGCGTGTTATAATGTATATTAAATCTATATGATCAGATGTACCAACCTCTGTATTATTCGTCCTCTCTCTCTCTCTCTCTCTCTCTCTCTCGTTGTCAAACGTTATGCTCAAACTGTTCTCCTCTCTCTGTGGTCAGTACCGAACGCATGTATATGAAATTAGAAAGTTTATTCGACAAATATTAACGTCCTCACACTCTCTCTCACTCTCTCTCTCTCTCTCTCACTCTCACTTGTTTCAACTGTGTCAACAAATAGTAACGTCCTCTCTCTCTCTCTCTCTCTCTCTCTCTCTCTCTCTCTCTCTCTCTCTCTCTCTCTCTCTCTCTCTCTCTCTCACTCTCACACGTTTCAACTATGCAAGGTTTCATACCCTTTCTCCTGTCTCCCTCTCGTACATTGAGTAGTCGGTGTGATGAATAAATAATTTTAGCCCTCTCTCGTTGTCAAAACGTCGTCTTCATTTTCAATGTATTAAATAATTAATTAATAGTTTTATAATGCAGTCAGTGTGATTGATCCTTGTTAGAAATATATATATTTGGCGTCAATGAACTACTTACCTGTTATGTTGTTACAGACAATACTTCTGTTTTAAGGTTGCAGTTTACACACACATAGGTTCAGTAGTGTATAGCGAAATAAATTAAAATTATACACACACATGAAAACGGCGGCTGAAATTCATACAAATCTTCTGATGTAACAGTTCACAAAAAATAAATTAATTGTACACATGTTCAGAGGTGTAGAGTGAAATAAAATAAAGTCATAATTTGTTTAAATGATTAAATATATTTTAACATTCACAATATAAAATTCACAATTAAATAAATACATTAGAAATTGATATTTTTCGAAAGTTTATATATATAATTGTGTGTCGTACTTGTAGAAGAAGCAACCTGCAACATAACAATACAACAACAACATTAAAATCATGTTAAATATCACACACACAGATGCACACGCAACGCGCGCACATACAGACGCATACGCAACGTAATCACACACATACACACACACACACACACACATACGCACACGCATACGTAACGTAACCAAACACGCAACGCGCCCACACACAGACGCAAACGCAACGTACACACGTTTGGGTTACACCACACGTGCACGCACACACACACACAGACGTACACGCACACATACGCAACGCGTCCACACACAGACGCAAACACAACGTAATCATATACATACATACAACGTGTACACGTTTGGTTTGAATCATGTAGGACCAATAAACAGATAACAGATTTAAATATGCTATAGTCATTGTAAGACGTTACAATCATTGAAGTGTTTAATAAGTAAATTGTATGTATGTATATATCACTGAATAATAATAATATAATCGTTTGCTGCAACAGGTAAAGCAGTTACAAATAATTACATATAGGTTCAGAGGCGTATAGTGAAATAAATTAAAAATCCATTCATCAAAACTTTGTAAATTAGAATCTGCACTACATTCAAACATACGCACACACACAATGATAAAAAAATTGTTTATTAAAAGTAGTTTGTTACCTTAACGAGATACAATTTCCACATGCGCTGTCTGGTTCTTCATCCCTCGAAACACAAGATGTAGGTCGCTGGGATTTATATGACGGAGTTCTTCATCTGTAAAGACGTCAGCATACCTCTTAGGTAGATATACACGATAGCGGCGCTCACAATCTTCCAACGTTACAAGCACAGACTTCCCATATCGCGTGTCCACATGCAACATGTTAACGATCGGATACTGTTTGTCCACTGTTAATTCTGCACAACGTTTGTACTCAATAGCAGAAACTGCGTTGAATTTTGTGATAAACGACATTATTTATGAGAAGTGAAGGCGTCTGTATCAAGCGAGGTGGAACCATACAATGTCAGAATATTCGCTACAAAGAAGACTAGTGAAAGTAATGGTGGTGATGTGGTCATCAGGAAAGTTCACTTTCATCGCCTGAAGCTTTGCATGTACATACACACAGGCAGAATTAGCGCTGTTACAAAATATATATATTAGGAAAGTCCACAGAAATAGTTATCGCCAGATCCGTTCTAAATAAGTTAATGTCTTTTCAAATAGTATTCTCTGCACTACAGTCAAACATACGCACACACAGTGATAAAAAAATTGTGTATTAAAAGTAGTTTGTTACCTTAACAAGTACTGTTATCCTACGCCGTTTTTCCTCATGCTGCGAAACACGAGATGTAGATCGCTGGGGTTTTATAAATTGTTTATTAAGTCTTTTAGAAATGGTCTTATACTTGAGCTTGGCCTGTTGACTATTGCTTTTAATTTTGTAATTTCTACAGGTGTTAACCGTTTCGGAGAAAAAAACCATTTATGGAGAAGATCCTCCTCCTCTTGATTTGATATGGTATTTATTCTATGATCCATCCTTCTTGTTCCTATAATAATAACAGTACCTGCTTCATTATCATATACATTATGTGCTGTATATAAATATATACATAAGGCTTTCAACACACACATCATAAATCCGGAACAGGAAAGGTATTATAACAAATATTACGAAAACAAGTACGTATGGTCACGTACATAGATCAACGTTTAAACAAATTACGAACTAATATCGTTACAATAATAATAGTACATAAACTTACGTTTACTATCGTCCGAACTGAAGTATGGAGAGGCAATAACTATAGATATCACAGTAAGAATTTTTGTTGTTGTTTTTAACAGGTGGTGTTTTTGCATGTACATACATGCAGAATTATGACTGTTACATAATATATATTAGGAAAGTCGTCAGAAATAGTTATCGCCTGCAGGCATATACAAGTTTACTAACGAAATTAACAAATACTGAAAACAAAGGAACTGTTATACATATATATATACATAGTTTTTATTTAACCGCATGTATTATGTTAGTGTATCTTAAACCATGAACAACGCACGCAAGAATATTGCGCAAGAGCTACACAGAGCGGCGAGAAGGAATTTCGTTAGACGCGCAGTTGAACTGAAGGGTATGCACGATTTGTACCAAGCGGATCTTGTGGAAATGATACCATACGCTCGAGTGAACAAAGGGTACAAGTATATGATGACTGTAATCAATGCGTTTACCAAGTACGCGTACGCTGTACCATTGAAAACGAAGACCGGGAAAGAAGTGACGAACGCGTTGAAGCCTATACTAGCCGCTAACCGAATGAAGTATTTACAGACAGACAACGGGAAGGAGTATTACAACAGCACAGTACAAGCGTTGCTAAAAAAGTATAATGTGAAACATTACTCAACCTATAGTGAGAAAAAAGCTTCCATAGTGGAACGTTTTAATCGCACACTGAAGACCCACATGTATCGAGCTTTCAGCGAACAAGGACACTACCGCTGGTTGGATCTACTACCTACATTACTGAAATCGTACAACAATACAACACACAGAACCATTGGTATGAAACCTAGTGAAGTGAATGACGCCAACGAACATATAGTGTTGGAACGAATAAGGAAGAACACAGCGCCTAAAATCAGTCCAACGAAACCACCCAAATTTAAAGTCGGTGACCGTGTTCGTATAAGTAAGCACAAAATGACGTTCACCAAAGGTTATACGCCGAATTGGACTAACGAAATATTCACTGTGGATCAAGTACAATCCACGACCATCCCAGTCACTTATCTGCTAAAAGACCATCTAAACAAAGTGTTGAAAGGTGGTTTTTACGAGCACGAGATTAGTAAGTCCAAAGTCGGCGACGTATACCTAGTGGAAAAGGTGTTACAACGCAAAGGTGACAGAGTGCGTGTTCGTTGGCTTGGTTTCGATGGTAAACACGATGCATGGATACATAAGAAAGATCTAATATAAAAAAGGTGACAGCACGTAATGAAAACAGTATGCTTTCGGTATTCACAAAGATGAAGATTGTACAGCAAGCAAACAAATTACCAATAAAGGATATGGACTTTTTGGCTGGTGACGAAGACAGTGCTAAACGTAAACATGGCCCGCTATTACCGAACAGTATTCGCTGTATCGTTACAGGCCCAAGTTCCTGTGGGAAATCAAATGTGCTATTCAACCTACTGTTTGATGCCAACGGACTACGTTTCCGCAACGTATACGTGTTTTCAAAATCATTATTTCAACCAAAATACAGAATGCTAGAAACAGTGATGAAATCACTCGCTGATGAATGTTTAGAAAACGAAGATGACATGGAGAGTCAACACATAATAACAGAAAACGAAAGTGACGTGCAGAGTCATAGCGCTTCTCATTTCAGTGACGAGGACGCATGGAACCCTAACACTTCACATTTCAGTGACGATTCATTAGCAAACAAATATGTGCGTTTGTGCGAATCGACGGACTGTAAACGGATTATAGATCGTATGTATGGTGTTCGATACGAAGGCGGTAAATTTATGATAGGCGATTCAAATGTAAAAATCGATGATAACGACAACTTTCATGTCAAAGGAAAAATTTACGAGGGTACGCCTGGTCTGTATGAACTTTTGTTTATGAAACTACCGAAAAAATACAATAAGGACGATATGAGGAAATATAAGTCCATACTACTAGCAACCAACGGACACAAACAAAAATATAAACACAATACACGAATAAACAGTAACAGTGGCGTCAAGTACCGACTAGTAATATCTAAATTGTTTGCATCGAGTGCACGAAAACGTACAGGGAGTGGGTATATGGAGATGAAACCGAACACTACAATCGATTACGTGCATTGGGATGATCCTAACGAGTTAGTTAATAGATTGAGACTGTTAATGGCTTCTCAAAATAGTGGACATACTGGTCATAGGAATGAAATCATGTCGATATTGGAGGAATTACGTGAAGCCGGCATTATCATATAAAAGCAGACGCACCGTTCTACAACCACCAGTTCTTCTTCATAAATATGAGTGTAGACAAGTTCGGTAGACACGACAGCGCTGTAAGAGTGCGAAAAGAAACTCATCGAAGTCTGCGTGAGGATATCGGTTTAGGAGTGACTAACGACGGTCACTTTGATGTAAAAAACAAAAAGATACGCAACTTGGGTGATCCTGAAGAGCTGCACGATGTTGTTTCTTTACAGTACGTAAAGGACGCATGCTTACAGTACAAGAACGACGACGCTACCGTAGACGCAAAAGATCATCGAATAATAATGCTAAACGATCCGCTTAAATCAAGAGATGCAGCCACAAAACGATACGTAGACGAGAAGAGTTTGAAAAAAGATCGTGCAGGTAACGTAATCGTTAATGACTGCCGACTAACACGTGTGCAAGCGCCTGTTGACTTCAAAGACGCAGTGAATTTGGAATTTTTACATGCACACACAATCAGTTTGCAAAGCGATGCTTTCTACGCTGCCGGAAGAAAAATTACGAATATAGCGAACGGTGTCAATGACAAAGACGCAGTCACTGTACGACAAATGCACGAATTAAAATTACATATAAAGACCGAATTGTACAAGGTCACTCAGGTATTTTACGCTCATATAATCAATCTAATAAAGTTTGTCCCACAGGAACTTGGGCCTGTAACGATACAGCGAATACTGTTCGGTAATAGCGGGCCATGTTTACGTTTAGCACTGTCTTCGTCACCAGCCAAAAAGTCCATATCCTTTATTGGTAATTTGTTTGCTTGCTGTACAATCTTCATCTTTGTGAATACCGAAAGCATACTGTTTTCATTACGTGCTGTCACCTTTTTTATATTAGATCTTTCTTATGTATCCATGCATCGTGTTTACCATCGAAACCAAGCCAACGAACACGCACTCTGTCACCTTTGCGTTGTAACACCTTTTCCACTAGGTATACGTCGCCGACTTTGGACTTACTAATCTCGTGCTCGTAAAAACCACCTTTCAACACTTTGTTTAGATGGTCTTTTAGCAGATAAGTGACTGGGATGGTCGTGGATTGTACTTGATCCACAGTGAATATTTCGTTAGTCCAATTCGGCGTATAACCTTTGGTGAACGTCATTTTGTGCTTACTTATACGAACACGGTCACCGACTTTAAATTTGGGTGGTTTCGTTGGACTGATTTTAGGCGCTGTGTTCTTCCTTATTCGTTCCAACACTATATGTTCGTTGGCGTCATTCACTTCACTAGGTTTCATACCAATGGTTCTGTGTGTTGTATTGTTGTACGATTTCAGTAATGTAGGTAGTAGATCCAACCAGCGGTAGTGTCCTTGTTCGCTGAAAGCTCGATACATGTGGGTCTTCAGTGTGCGATTAAAACGTTCCACTATGGAAGCTTTTTTCTCACTATAGGTTGAGTAATGTTTCACATTATACTTTTTTAGCAACGCTTGTACTGTGCTGTTGTAATACTCCTTCCCGTTGTCTGTCTGTAAATACTTCATTCGGTTAGCGGCTAGTATAGGCTTCAACGCGTTCGTCACTTCTTTCCCGGTCTTCGTTTTCAATGGTACAGCGTACGCGTACTTGGTAAACGCATTGATTACAGTCATCATATACTTGTACCCTTTGTTCACTCGAGCGTATGGTATCATTTCCACAAGATCCGCTTGGTACAAATCGTGCATACCCTTCAGTTCAACTGCGCGTCTAACGAAATTCCTTCTCGCCGCTCTGTGTAGCTCTTGCGCAATATTCTTGCGTGCGTTGTTCATGGTTTAAGATACACTAACATAATACATGCGGTTAAATAAAAACTATGTATATATATATGTATAACAGTTCCTTTGTTTTCAGTATTTGTTAATTTCGTTAGTAAACTTGTATATGCCTGCAGGCGATAACTATTTCTGACGACTTTCCTAATATATATTATGTAACAGTCATAATTCTGCATGTATGTACATGCAAAAACACCACCTGTTAAAAACAACAACAAAAATTCTTACTGTGATATCTATAGTTATTGCCTCTCCATACTTCAGTTCGGACGATAGTAAACGTAAGTTTATGTACTATTATTATTGTAACGATATTAGTTCGTAATTTGTTTAAACGTTGATCTATGTACGTGACCATACGTACTTGTTTTCGTAATATTTGTTATAATACCTTTCCTGTTCCGGATTTATGATGTGTGTGTTGAAAGCCTTATGTATATATTTATATACAGCACATAATGTATATGATAATGAAGCAGGTACTGTTATTATTATAGGAACAAGAAGGATGGATCATAGAATAAATACCATATCAAAACAAGAGGAGGAGGATCTTCTCCATAAATGGTTTTTTTCTCCGAAACGGTTAACACCTGTAGAAATTACAAAATTAAAAGCAATAGTCAACAGGCCAAGCTCAAGTATAAGACCATTTCTAAAAGACTTAATAAACAATTTATAAAACCCCAGCGATCTACATCTCGTGTTTCGTGGCATGAGGAAAAACGGCGTAGGATAACAGTACTTGTTAAGGTAACAAACTACTTTTAATACACAATTTTTTTATCACTGTGTGTGCGTATGTTTGACTGTAGTGCAGAGAATACTATTTGAAAAGACATTAACTTATTTAGAACGGATCTGGCGATAACTATTTCTGTGGACTTTCCTAATATATATATTTTGTAACAGCGCTAATTCTGCCTGTGTGTATGTACATGCAAAGCTTCAGGCGATGAAAGTGAACTTTCCTGATGACCACATCACCACCATTACTTTCACTAGTCTTCTTTGTAGCGAATATTCTGACATTGTATGGTCCCACCTCGCTTGATACAGACGCCTTCACTTCTCATAAATAATGTCGTTTATCACAAAATTCAACGCAGTTTCTGCTATTGAGTACAAACGTTGTGCAGAATTAACAGTGGACAAACAGTATCCGATCGTTAACATGTTGCATGTGGACACGCGATATGGGAAGTCTGTGCTTGTAACGTTGGAAGATTGTGAGCGCCGCTATCGTGTATATCTACCTAAGAGGTATGCTGACGTCTTTACAGATGAAGAACTCCGTCATATAAATCCCAGCGACCTACATCTTGTGTTTCGAGGGATGAAGAACCAGACAGCGCATGTGGAAATTGTATCTCGTTAAGGTAACAAACTACTTTTAATAAACAATTTTTTTATCATTGTGTGTGTGCGTATGTTTGAATGTAGTGCAGATTCTAATTTACAAAGTTTTGATGAATGGATTTTTAATTTATTTCACTATACGCCTCTGAACCTATATGTAATTATTTGTAACTGCTTTACCAGTTGCAGCAATCGATTATATTATTATTATTCAGTGATATATACATACATACAATTTACTTATTAAACACTTCAATGATTGTAACGTCTTACAATGACTATAGCATATTTAAATCTGTTATCTGTTTATTGGTCCTACATGATTCAAACCAAACGTGTACACGTTGTATGTATGTATATGATTACGTTGTGTTTGCGTCTGTGTGTGGACGCGTTGCGTATGTGTGCGTGTACGTCTGTGTGTGTGTGTGCGTGCACGTGTGGTGTAACCCAAACGTGTGTACGTTGCGTTTGCGTCTGTGTGTGGGCGCGTTGCGTGTTTGGTTACGTTACGTATACGTGTGCGTATGTGTGTGTGTGTGTGTGTGTGTGTGTGATTACGTTGCGTATGCGTCTGTATGTGCGCGCGTTGCGTGTGCATCTGTGTGTGTGATATTTAACATGATTTTAATGTTGTTGTTGTATTGTTATGTTGCAGGTTGCTTCTTCTACAAGTACGACACACAATTATATATATAAACTTTCGAAAAATATCAATTCTAATGTATTTATTTAATTGTGAATTTTATATTGTGAATGTTAAAATATATTTAATCATTTAAACAAATTATGACTTTATTTTATTTCACTCTACACCTCTGAACATGTGTACAATTAATTTATTTTTTGTGAACTGTTACATCAGAAGATTTGTATGAATTTCAGCCGCCGTTTTCATGTGTGTGTATAATTTTAATTTATTTCGCTATACACTACTGAACCTATGTGTGTGTAAACTGCAACCTTAAAACAGAAGTATTGTCTGTAACAACATAACAGGTAAGTAGTTCATTGACGCCAAATATATATATTTCTAACAAGGATCAATCACACTGACTGCATTATAAAACTATTAATTAATTATTTAATACATTGAAAATGAAGACGACGTTTTGACAACGAGAGAGGGCTAAAATTATTTATTCATCACACCGACTACTCAATGTACGAGAGGGAGACAGGAGAAAGGGTATGAAACCTTGCATAGTTGAAACGTGTGAGAGTGAGAGAGAGAGAGAGAGAGAGAGAGAGAGAGAGAGAGAGAGAGAGAGAGAGAGAGAGAGAGAGAGAGAGAGAGAGAGAGGACGTTACTATTTGTTGACACAGTTGAAACAAGTGAGAGTGAGAGAGAGAGAGAGAGAGTGAGAGAGAGTGTGAGGACGTTAATATTTGTCGAATAAACTTTCTAATTTCATATACATGCGTTCGGTACTGACCACAGAGAGAGGAGAACAGTTTGAGCATAACGTTTGACAACGAGAGAGAGAGAGAGAGAGAGAGAGAGAGGACGAATAATACAGAGGTTGGTACATCTGATCATATAGATTTAATATACATTATAACACGCGACAAATTTGAACTCATGTAAAGGTTGGTACACCTAATCATATATTTTAATATACACTATAATGCCGGTGAGCATAACGTTTGACAACGAGAGAGAGAGAGAGAGAGAGAGAGAGAGAGAGAGAGAGAGAGAGAGAGAGAGAGAGAGAGAGAGACATACACACCGTGTGTGAGAGAGAGAGAGAGTAACAATTATGATCATATATAGTTTGAATTTCCCACCACAGAAGAGAAAGAAATGTTGGCAGATCTGCTCTATACACGCACATTTCCCTCCCCCCACCGCAGAAAATGTTGACAACCCTGCTCATATAAAATATCTATACACTATAATAATACTACAGAGGTTGGTACACCTGATCATATAGATTTAATATACATTATAACACACAACAAATTTGAACTCATGCAAAGGTTGGTACACCTGATCATATATTTTAGTATACACTATAATGCTTCGAGTTGGAACCACCCCCCACCCACTGATATGAAATAAAAAAAAAACAACCTCCCACCCAACACCACCCACTGATATGCAAATCAGCTTTCTTAAAAAAATAAAAAAGTATATTCACGGATGCTGGTGGTCCATTGAACATCATCCCACCAAATCAATTTAATTAAAAAAATAAAAAAAATAAAAAAATTTATTCGCGGAAATTCGCGGTGCTGTGGTCCATCGGGATGCTGCGGGTCCAGCGGTGGCGGCGTCATCTCTGAGATCATGTTTTTTAGTGTTTTTTTAGTGTTTTTTAAGAAGGCGGCATTCCTTTGTGAGTTTGAATCCTCATTTTCCCTCTACTGTTATCGTAGGTCATATAAAAAATTACCTTTGTTAAAACATAAAAAGTTGCTGGTAAACTACCCCTTTCCCTTAACCGATCTTCACAAACACCAATAGGTATTGAGAATTCTACAAAACAGGGCTGTATGCAAAACATCATCTGATTCTGTTGATCACGATTTTTTTTGCCATCACCATACTTCCATTTCCTTAAGGAACATGGAAGTAAAAATATCGGTATGGAGAACCATACATGACTTCCATATTCTAAGATTTATATTTAAAATCATTTTCAGCCAAACAGCCAGGCTGTGTCTTACCTGCCTTTTTATTGCTGTATTAAATGAAAAATATTATATTACATTAAAATGAAAAAGTTATAATTTTATTGCCTGGCAACAAAATTATTTTATTTTTAACAATTACCATTGTTTCAAAAAGTTTAAATAAATTTTCAAGTACTTTACTCTTGTTAAAACGTAAAAGGTTGCTGGTAAAACTACCCCTTCCCCTTAACCGATCTTCACCAAAATCGAAAGTCATTGAGACCTCTACAATTCAGGGACGTATGCAAAACATTATTTGATTCTGTTTGAATTTGCGGCTGTTATCGTTTGCCACAGAAAATACGCTTGATAAAAAAACGTTGCAGGTAAACTACCCCTTCCCCTTAACCGATCTTCACCAAAAACAAAACGTCTTGAGTACTCTACAAACCAGGGCTGTATGCAAAACATTATTTGATTCTGTTTGAATTTGCGGCTGTTATCGTTTGCCATAGAAAATACCCTTGTTAAAAAAACGTTGCAGGTAAACTACCCCTTCCCCTCAACCCATCTTCACCAAAAACAACAGGTCTTGAGAACTCTACAATTTAGGGCTGTATGCAAATAATCTTTTGATTCTGTTTGAATTTGCGGCTGTTATCGTTTGCCATAAGAAATACCCTTGTTAAAACGTAAAACGTTACAGGTAAACTACCCCTTTCCCTTAACCGATCTTCACGAAAATCAACAGATCTTGAGAACTCTACAATACAGGGCTTTATGCGAAACATTATTTGATTCTGTTTAAATTTGCGGCTGTTATCGTTTGCCAAACAAACAAAATTACCCTTGCTAAAAAAAAACCGTTGCAGGTAAACTACCCCTTTCCCTCAACCGATCTTCACTAAAAACAATAGGTGGCGAGTACGCTGCACATCAGGGCGGTATGCAAAAAATTATTTGATTCTGTTTGAATTTGCGGCAGTTATCGTTTGCCATAGAAAAAAAATCTACAGACACACAGACACACAGACACACAGACAGACAGACAGACAGACAGACAGACAGACAGACAGACACACAGACACTTTTCGGAAAACGACTTTTTTTCATGTTTTGAGTGTAGTAGAATCAGAATCTGCAATAATCTCGAACACGATTTTTTTGGCCATCACCATACTTCCATTCCTTAAGGAATATGGAAGTAATACCCCCGATAAAAAAACGTTGCAGGTAAACTACCCCTTCCCCTTATCCAATCTTCACCAAGACCAATAGGTCTTGAGAACTCTATAATTCAGGGCTGTGTACAAAAGAGTAGTTGATTCTGTTTGAATTTGAGGCTGTTATCGTTTGCCATAGAAAACACCATACTTCCATTCCTTAAGGAATATGGAAGTAAAAATTACACTTGTTTAAAAAAAACCGTTGCCGGTAAACTACCCCTTCCCTTAACCGATCTTCACCAAAATCAATAGGTCTTGAGTACTCTACAAATCAGGGCTACTTGCAAAAAATTATTTGATTCTGTTTGAATTTGCGACTCTTATCGTTTACCAAAAAAATACCCTTTTACAACATAAAACGTTGCCGGTAAACTACTCCTTACCCTTAACCGATCTTCACCTAAAACAATAGGTCTTGAGTACTCTACAAATCAGGGCTGTATGCTAAACATTATTTGATTCTGTTTGAATTTGCGGCTGTTATCCTTTGCCATATAAAATACCCTTGTTAAAAAAACGTTGCTGGTAAACTACCCCTTTCCCTTAACCGATCTTCACCAAAAACAACAGGTCTTGAGAACTCTACAATTTAGGGCTGTATGCAAATAATCTTTTGATTCTGTTTGAATTTGCGGCTGTTATCGTTTGCCATAGGAAATACCCTTGTTAAAACATAAAACGTTGCTGGTAAACTACCCCTTTCCCTTAACCGATCTTCACCAAAATCAACAGATGTTGAGAACTCTACAATTCAGGGCTTTATGCGAAACATTATTTGATTCTGTTTAAATTTGCGGCTGTTATCGTTTGCCAAACAAACAAAATTACCCTTGCTAAAAAAAACCGTTGCCGGTAAACTACCCCTTTCCCTCAACCGATCTTCACCAAAAACAATAGGTGGCGAGTACGCTGCACATCAGGGCTGTTTGCAAAAAATTATTTGATTCTGTTTGAATTTGCGGCAGTTATCGTTTGCCAAAAAAAAAAAATCTACAGACACACAGACACACAGACACACAGACAGATAGACAGACAGACACACAGACACTTTTCGGAAAACGACTTTTTTTCATGTTTTGAGTGTAGTAGAATCAGAATCTGCAATAATCTCGAACACGATTTTTTTTGCCATCACCATACTTCCATTCCTTAAGGAATATGGAAGTAATACCCCCGATAAAAAAACGTTGCAGGTAAACTACCCCTTCCCCTTATCCAATCTTCACCATGACCAATAGGTCTTGAGAACTCTATAATTCAGGGCTGTGTGCAAAAGAGTAGTTGATTCTGTTTGAATTTGAGGCTGTTATCGTTTGCCATAGAAAAAAATTACACTTGTTTAAAAAAAACCGTTGCCGGTAAACTACCCCTTCCCTTAACCGATCTTCACCAAAATCAATAGGTCTTGAGTACTCTACAAGTCAGGGCTACTTGCAAAAAATTATTTGATTCTGTTTGAATTTGCGACTCTTATCGTTTACCAAAAAAATACCCTTTTACAACATAAAACGTTGCCGGTAAACTACTCCTTACCCTTAACCGATCTTCACCTAAAACAATAGGTCTTGAGTACTTTACAGATTAGGGCTGTATGCTAAACATTATTTGATTCTGTTTGAATTTGCGGCTCTTATCGTTTGCCATAAGAAATACCCTTTTAAAACATAAAATGTAGCCGGTAAACTACCCCTTTCCCTTAACCGATCTTCACCAAAATCAATAGGTCTTGAGAACTCCACAATTTAGGGCTGTATGCAAATAATCATTTGATTCTGTTTGAATTTGCGGCTGTTATCGTTTGCCATATAAAATACCCTTGTTAAAACATAAAACGTTGCTGGTAAACTACCCCTTTCGCTTAACCGATCTTCACCAAAAACAACAGATCTTGAAAACTCTACAATTCAGGGCGGTATGCAAAAGAGTAGTTGATTCTGTTTGAATTTGCGGCTGTTATCGTTTGCCATAGAAAACAATTACCCTTGATTAAAAAAAAACCGTTGCTGGTAAACTACCCCTTTCCCTCAACCGATCTTCACCAAAAACAATAGGTCGTGAGTACTCTACAAACCAGGGCTGTATGCAAAAAATGATTTGATTCAGTTTGAATTTGCGGCTGTTATCGTTTGCCATATAAAAAAAGCTACAGACACACACAGACAGACAGACAGACACATAGACACACAGACAGACACACACAGAGACACTTTTGAAAAATGACTTTTTTCATGTTTTGAATGTAGTACAATCAGAATCTGCAATAATCTCGAACACGATTTTTTTTGTCATAACCATACTTCCATTTCCTTAAGGAACACGGAAGTAAAATTACACAAACAATGATATCGCGCATGCTACAAGTGCGTTTACGAAATCGCTAAAATGAACAAAAAAGTGATTCGTAATTAAAAGGACGCTTTGCATGGAAGTTACAATTTCTAACATGTCAAGAGCAATCCTGGACATGTCAGATTGAGTCCAGTATAAATACGACCGACAATTTTGGGGCATTCTCTGACTCAAGAAATCTACAGACGACGTTACGCTGCTCGTTGCGGAACGACATGGAGACACACACACACACACACACACACACACACACACACACACACACACACACACACACACACACACACACACACACTACCACACTCACACAAGACGTACGGAGGAACTCAGGAGCAACAACAACCCATACAGACAGAGAACACAGCATCATCATCATCATCATCATCATCATCATCATCATCAAATTCTCAAAATTCAGGACGCACACTCTCTCTCTCTCTCTCTCTCACACACACACACACACACACACACACACACACACACACACAACGGTAACGGCAGCAGATAGTATTCAAATTAGCTAACCAAATCATCAAACTACTGAGAATTAAAGAACCCAAACCATAATAATTCAATCAATGATCTTGTTCAATGATAATTAGAATTTAACATAAATTGTCTACCATTTAATGTGGAAAGAAGTAAATTAGGTAAGGCCTACAACCAAATATACTGTAATTATGACTTTTTGAGTTAAAAAATACTATAAATTATATCATGTGTGGTATTAAATGATGCAGAATTAAATAAGGAATTTGATTATGTAATTAGCATTTAATAAGACTAAATAATAAGCAAAATGTAATTTATAATATAATGTAAAATTCAATTCTTTTGTGCAACATCAAATTTGAGGCTTAAGAGTTAGCTGATTTAAAACAATGAAAATTTACTAATAAATCAGCCAGGACCTTCAGTATGATGAAGAAAAAAGGGGAGTTGATTGTTAAACGTCGAGATGAACACATCAGAACGATCTCACACACATTAAAAAAGATAGAAAATATAATTTGGTCAAGAACTAAACCTATAAAAAAAGAGAAATTTAAAATATGAGTTACTAACACTGAAATCAAATAAAATCAATTCAACTACTATCTTTACGAAGATTGAAGGTAATCAAGATATTAGAACAGTCCAGGTACTAATCAGAAATTATTTAATGTGAATATCAGCACAACGTTATGGACGAGCTATTTGAACGAGGACACTTCTGAACACTTATTACCGAACTAAACAACGGATCATTAATACGGAATCATCACTCTAAGACGAAGAAAACTGATCACTACTACTATGATGAGGAACACATAAAGAATCAACATTTATTTGGAGGAATTTCGTCGTGAAGATCTCAGTGCATACGCAGCAAGGAGACAGCCATCTTGTTGAATCTCAGACCAGCCTCAGTCAGTGTGGTGACGTCAGCCTACGTAGAGCCATTGGTTCGAAAAAATCTAATTTTTATTAACCTTTTTATATTAAATGTTATTACTATTTTTGTCATTAAGAACTTGTTAATTGTAAGTATTGTACCTTTCCAGCATTACCCTTTCTCTGACTTATGATAACAGCTAAAAGAACCTATAATTCAATGTTAATAATTTATATAAAAAAAACAATATGCCCTGAGATATGAGTTTTCGAGCTGTGGATTAGTAGTTCGATTCAAAGTCGATTAATTGCATTTAGCTTAATAAATTCATTTAACATTCCAATTTTGAGTTTTGTAACCCCTCCTTATTTTTATTTAGTTTTTTATAGAATTTTTTTTTTTTTTTTAAGGAGAGGCTACCAGATATTTTAAACTAGGCCAAAGGCATAGGAGAAGCATAAAATGCGCTGGGTCCAGTGGGACGGGACTTAAACAATTAAACTCGCTGTTAACCAATAATAACAATTTTTATTATATCTTGAAAATATTTCCTTTTACATAATTCGAGAAAATTTCTGAGATCATATTTTGTATGCATATATATATATATATATTGCAATAAAATAAATAAATTGTAATGTAATATGTTTAATTGGTGTGTAATTGGTGTGGCTCTCGACGTCTTACTGGCCTGAAACACTTCCTTAAGTTTCCCAGCTGGTCGAGTCTCAATGGTAACAAGACCGGTCGAGTAGCGTAATGTTGATGAAGAAATATATGTTCAGCTTCAACGAAAGTTTCAAAACAAAAATTATTGGTTTGAAGAAAATTTAAAAAAAAATTATGTTTATAAAAAAAAATAATTAAAAAAAAATTTTTAATTTTATTAATTAATTAATTATAATCAATTAATTAATATAGGGCTGTGAAGTTTTAAAAAGTGTAATGCTCTCCTGAAAATTTTTATTAAAGTTTTGGTATATTTTAAATAAACTATCACCACTCATAAGATTGTCTTCAAACCAATCGATACTTGTTTACCTTTTTATTTTTTTAGGTTATCTTCACTTATAGGTGGTAAAGTCCTGATAGATTATTAATTATAATTATATTAGTGATAACTAGTAATATTTATGAAATGAAGAACTATTTAGTGTTGAAGAATATTAATGTTTTATTAATTAATAGCAATTTGACCCTTATCGATTATTATCGACTCTCAGGATATCGAAAAAGTTACAAAGTATATTATATAAAAATTATACAGGGTTCTTTAAACAGCCAATTATTATCAAAGTCAGAGAAATCGGGCTAATATTTAAAAAGTATAACGTTACATCAAATTAAAAATTATTACTAAACACAGACATTGAATAATAATTTGAAAATAAAATAATTGTTTTCACCAACAGCTGGGTTGAACTAGGAGGCGTTGCCCTGGCGATGACGACCAATATTGCAAATGGCTGCCGTGAAGTTAGTAAAATGTTGCTCGTTCCTGCTGCGTTCCAAATAATGTATTTTCTGGCAGTATTCCTGTTCTGGTGTCTGCAAATCTCTTGTTAAATGTTGTGTAGTGACTGGTGTAATGTTTCTGGGTTGTATTTAATATATCCGTGTAATTATAAGTTCAATCACTTTTCCCGATACCGACACGAATACTTGGTTAATGTGTTATACAGTTTTCTGGTGTTTTGTGGTGTTTTTCGGAGTAGAAATGTATTGTTTAGTGTTAATTAGTGTTTCTTGATTGTTTTTGTCACAATGTATATGTTCTGGAAGGATTTTATAAATCACTCTCGATTTCACAATAACGTACTATTTACCGCTCAACTTCACCGTTATAAGATAGGTTAGATCGTCACAAAACTCTCGTTTATGTTAACTGTTCGAATACCAATAATCAACTAACTGTTTCCTTCAGTTTCAATTAAACTCTTAGCCCATATAATATTATCCTTAACATTGTTCAAATATATTTTCACATCCTGTTCACACTTCAATATTTCACTATATGATTGCCTAAACTTTGGTTATTTGTCAATTTTATTCACTAGATGTTATTTAAAATAAATCTTTCAGTTCATTCAGCTTATTTTCAGATTAAATAATGCCGTTTTATAGTGTTTTCTGTCCAAAATTAGTAATTTTACTTTCATTTTTGTTATTCTCTGAAAAGTCAAAACATCAAAATTTACTTCCTGTCATTATATAAAATTCATCCATTTTATCCGTTATATATAATATTAATAATCCTATATTGTATTAAAAGGCTTATATTTCCTGATTTTCTGGTAATTAATTGAATTAGTTGTATTCTGAAACATTATTCTGGAATATATGACTCCCATGTCTAAATTTCTGAGTTTAGTCATTTTCATTTTTATTTATAATTCTGAATATAATTTATTAAAATCTTTCTAAATGGTATGTGCAATTATATGGCTTGATCTCAAGTTTATTTTGTCTAAACCCCTTTTGTTTATTTGCATTTAAATGAGCAATTTCTCTGTTTTGATGAAGTTTGGTTTCCATTCTTTTGGCCTATGATTTTTTAACAATTTTTCTTACAAAATATTTTACAAACAATATATGATGTGTGATACCCTCTCTGACTTTTACATATAGTATTATAAATTAAACATGTTTTCAAATTACACAATAACAATTAGTATTGGTTACAATACAAATAATATTTAAACAAATAAAGAATATTTTTTTAAATAAATGGTTGTCTTCAAGTCAGACATTTTACAACAAAATCCTTATTTCTAACATGGAAATATGGTTTACAAAAAAGGTTTTTTACTAACTAACATCTTAATTACTCTCTACTATTTAAAAGTGGTAACTATTTTTATAGTTCTGATGTTAGTTGTATCAGACCCAAACAAATGGCCTTATATCTAAAACATTTTTAAACATTCTTATACTATATACATAAAAACCTTATATTTATATAATCTTATTTCTAACTATTATTATAAGTAGGATTCTACAGTTTTTACACCGTCTTTTACACATTGTCTTTGGGGAATTGTACCCTGTCATTAATAAATAAATAGTATGAATTGTTCGAAAAGTATTATGAAATCTGTTTTTCTTTTTTCATATAAAACAAAATGTTATTTTAAACAGATTTATGTCTTATAAACAACATATTGTCACAGTACACATTTCAAGTCATTGAAAATTGCATATTTCATTGCATTCAATGTTTGTGATTGCCAAGAATGAAACACAAGGTTCATTTTTTATAATACCCAAAACTATCACTGGTTCACTTTGCACTTATATATTATGTTAATGCTAAATGGTCGTATAGTCTTATTAACATAATAAATTGGTTAGCGTTTTTTCAATGGAGATTTGTTCCATGGGTACTATATTATTGTTTCATCTTAGTTCACAGGCAACTTTTACTTTATACACTTCTCTCTCTTAAATTTATATACATGTGGTTTTTATTTCGTTATACTTTTGTTTTTAGATATTTATTTTGGGGATATAGGGATTTGGGTGTCTTTTATAAGAGCATGACATCTTCTTCAGGATGCTGCCTTCTTCTTCTTTCATCAGTCTTCTTTTCTCCTGCCTTCTGGGACTGGTATCTTCTCCATCTTCTTCTTGATGCCATCAGGTTTCTTGGGATCTTCTCCATCTTCTTCTTTATTTCAGAAATACACCACCTGTATTGTTTGATCTTGGCTTATTTTAGGGTTTCTATTCTATTTATTCTTCCTCGTTGTGGGTTTGGTCATATTCAATACTGCTTTGTTATTTACTTTTTTACCTTCCTGGGTTATACCTTGAAAACCTTTGGTTATGAGACTGGTCTTGGATGACTCATCACTAGTAACTCCTTTTATTTGAACTTGTATTTTGTTTATAATAATGATTTCTTTCCACAGTTGCTAAGAATTAATCTATTTATATTAAACTTAATGCTTTCTTCTAAATTTAAACATTATAACTTCATTATTCTAATGATCAATTGCCATTCAATATTATGCTTATATCTGTCACGTTACAGATTGCTCTCCTCCAGAAGTAATTATTTCAGACATGTTTATGGATGAAATAATTTCTTATGATAATTTCATCATTTCTTATAATTCATTTTCTTCTCCATCTTTATATCGACTTTTTTATATTAGAGTTTTATTAATTTTATATATATGGTTACTTGTCTTACTACTGATCCTTTTCGGATAGTTAGTGTCTTCTGAGATATATTATAATTATAATACATTTTCTTTCTATATCAACTTCGTGTTGTATCCTTGGGATATTAATTCCCTAACATTCCCTATCACGTGGGCTGGGGCAGATCAGAGGGGCACTGTACGCTACTTCTCTGCTGGCCATACACCACTTCTATAAATTGAGTACAGAGGCATATCCATCCCTGCTCAAAAACATAATGCTGCTGGAATTATCTTCAGTCAGTCATCGAATAAATAAATAAAAAGTAGTCTCATTTTCGACTAATAAAAATATCTTTGGATTCTCCACTTCGTAGTCTCTCAGATTATCTCACATTTTCTATCTTAATAAATCTTCATAATCATTATTATACTCATTACATATATATTTTTTCAAAACTCTTAACTTGTCTGATATATTTAATTTAATTATGGTTGAAAACCTTTCTTTTAATAATTCTGGTTACTGTTTACAGTGTAACTCTCTTTCTTCTCCATCTGAATTCTCTTTATACTTTCTTCTGGTTAATCATAGTATTAGCATGGTCTTTATACATAGTCTTTCTTATTCATTATTTGAATGGTCTTAATATATTATATTTAATTTTTTAACATTGTATCTTTACATTAGATATACAGGTTGTTATATTGATCATTTTATTTAAACATTTTGGTTCTTTCCTTTCTCTTAGAAAGTTATTAATCCGCCTTCGCATTCATTAACATTAATTCATTTATATCATATTTCTTGTGGTATTTCTTCTCTTTGCATTTCACATAGGTCTTATTATTATCATTGGTTCAAAATCATCTTCTCCATATGTTTGGTATGAGTTGTTCTTCTTTGCTCTTAATTAACTGTTTTCATTATTGTTTCATAGGTAATTATTCTCTTTGCTTCCAAATTTTTTCTTCTCTTGCATATTACACTCTTCTTTGTTATTCTTCTCTACCCCTTCAAATGCTATTGTGAATGTCTAGCATTTATTCTGGATTAAAATTAATTCTCTTTTCTGAATTAATCACTTTATTTTCTTCTCAATTCAGTCATATTTGACACATAATTATTTTTTGGAACTTGGTTAGTTTTAATGTAAAATTCAAACTATTCTTTTTATTTAATTGAAAAATATTTCTCATAAATCCTTGTAATATGTTGATCTTATCTTGTTTCAAAGTTCTGACGTTCTATCAACATTCAAATTCTGTTTAATTCATTTATTCCCAGAATTGTTTCATTCAGAATTGTTTATAGTACTGTGATTTTACTATTATTTCTGAATGTTTCGGTATTTCTCCAAATTCAAATTCTTCTTAATTATTTACCATAAAGTTTTCTCACAAACTTAGTTATAGTAAGTTGGTCTTACTTCATTTTTAAATTTTTTGTATATTAACTTCAAAATTCCTTTCTTCTTAATTCTTCCAAAATGTTTTTCTCATAATTCAGTGGTAGTAAGCTGTGCTTGCTTAATTTAAAATTTTTAAAATTAAGTTCAAAATTCTCTCTCTTTCTCTTTCTTCCATAAAGTTTTGTTCTAAATTATCAGGTTGTAGTAAGAAGTACTTACTCAATTTTAAATTTTTATAATTATATTTCACTTCAAAAGTCTTTCTTTTTCTTTCTTCCATAAAGTTTGTTCCAAAATTATTAGGTTGTAGTAAGATGTACTTACATATTTTAGAATAAGTTATATTCAATATTCTTTCTTTTTCTTTCTTCCATAAAGTTGTTCCAAAATCATCAGGTTGTAGTAAGATGTACTTACTCAATTTTAAATTTTTATAATTATATTTCAATTCAAAAGTCTTTCTTTTTCTTTCTTCCATAAAGTTCGTTCCAAAATTATTAGGTTGTAGTAAGATGTACTTACTTAATTTTAAATTTTTATAAATAATAAGTACAAAATTCTCTCTCTTTCTCTTTCTTCCATAAAGTTTTTTCTTTAAATTATTAGGTTGTAAGTTGTTCTTACATATTTTAGAATTTTTTCAAAATTATTAAATTAAAAAATTCTTCTTCTTTTAATTCTCCAGAATGTTCTTCTCAAAATATTAGGTTGTAAGATGTACTTACATTATTTTAGAATTTTTTAAAAATAAATTCAAAATTCTAAATTCCTTCTTCTTATAATTCTCCAGAATGTTCTTTTCAAAATATTAGGTTGTAAGATGTACTTACATTATTTTAGAATTTTATAAAACTATATTTCAATTCAAAAGTCTTTCTTTTTCTTTCTTCCATAAAGTTTGTTCCAAAATTATTAGGTTGTAATAAGATGTACTTACTCAATTTTAAATTTTTATAATTAATAAGTACAAAATTCTCTCTCTTTCTCTTTCTTCCATAAAGTTTTTTCTTCAAATTATTAGGTTGTAAGTTGTTCTTACATATTTTAGAATTTTTTCAAAAATTAAATTAAAAAATTCTTCTTCTTTTAATTCTCCAAAATGTTCTTCTCAAAATATTAGGTTGTAAGATGTACTTACATTATTTTAGAATTTTTAAAAATTATAAATTCTAAATTCCAAAACTCACAACTCATTCTTCATAATATTTCTTCATAGAAGCTTGATTGTACACTCCTTTGATTTTTCCTGAAACGATTTCCCTCAACTCATATGTATTGTTATGCTTATCATTTACCACAACATATGGGCCAGTGTAAAGTAGTAATAGTTTTTTGGTTATGCCTTCTAAGGTGCTAGGCAGCTCTCTATTTTTTAGGAGGACTTTTTCACCCTCTTTATATGTTACAATTCGCCCTATTGCCTTCTGGTATTTGGCTTGCCGTTTTTCCTGATCTTCTGCTACCTTATTGTAAAACTTCAACTGGTTGAATTTCCTATTGTTGTTCGTTGGAAATTCAATGATTTGTTCAATGTCTCGGGGAGTCGGCTTCTCATACATTGCTGAGTATGGTGGAATTCCTATAGCTGGATGGTGGGCATAATTTAGGAATGTTTCTGTCGCTGCTAGGTACTCTTGCCACTTTTTCTGTTGGTTGTGACAGTAAGTGCGCAATATCCTACCCACTTCTCTCAGTACTCTCTCAGCCGGATTGCTACTTGGGTGGTAGACTGATGTCTTATACGTTTTGACCCCAAGTGCTAATAAAGTGTCTCGCCATCTCCTCCCCTTAAACTGTGTACCATGGTCGGTAATAATAGAAGATGGTCTACCGATCTCTGGGATATACAAATCGATAATCACCGCCAAAACCTTTGCTGTTGTTGCCCGATTAACTGGATATAGCTTTATATACTTGGTGTAGTGATCCATTATAATTACCAAGTATTTATATCTGTGTCGACCACCACTACGGGGAAATGGCCCGCAGATATCCAAAAACACTTTTTCCAGTTTTGCGTTGGAAGTTATCGGTATCATGATACCCTCTGTCTTTTCATTGTTTACTTTTGCACATTGGCAGATCTTACAGGACTTGATGTATGTTCTCACCTTGCGGTTGATATTCTTGATCTTACAATTTTCCTCTAGAGCCTGTATCACTTTTAACGCTCCCATGTGACCATACCTGACATGGTAATCGATGATGACCTCCTTTTCGATTTGGTGTGGGATTATCACCTTCCATGTCTCATCGTCCAAGGCGGTTTTTATGAATAAAATTCCCTTGTTAAGGTGGTAATATTTAGAAATGGTTTCATCATTGGCTTCCAAACGACTCACAATGTTTTTCAGCTTAGGATCAGACTGCTGATGGATTCGGATATTTATTAACAAAGCTTGTAAATCGGCTCTGGTCGTGAATATGTTATACATTTTTACTAAGCTCTCCTTCTCTCCCTCAAAAGTCTGATCTTCCAGATTTATACGTGACAACACATCCGCTACCACGTTCTTCTTTCCTGGAATGTATTCCCATTTCAGGTCATATTCTTGTAGGGCGAGTACCCACCTAGCCAATCGGCCGTGACTCAATTTGCACCTACGAAGGAACGAGATGGATTTATGATCAGTTCGTACCGTGACTTGATATCCGAGAATGTACGTCCGGAACTTGCTGCATGCGAACACCACGCTCAACAATTCCTTTTCTGTCACACTGTAGTTCTTTTCGCACTGGTTCAGTGTGCGACTAGCGAAGCTTATTACCAGATGTTGTCCCTCCTCATCTTCCTGGTATAATGTTGTTCCTAAGCTCAGATCGCTAGCATCACAGTTTAGAAAGAACGGTTTCTTAAAATCTGGGTGACGAAGTATAACACTCTCCAGAAACTTCTCTTTTATCAAGCGGAAAGTAATATCTTGATCTTCACCCCAAGTCCATTTGTTTTTGGCAGATAACTGTGGTTGAAACTTGGCGGTCAACTCGGAATATCGGCTCTGAAACTTCCTGTAATAGTTACAGAGTCCGAGGAAAGATTGCAATTGTTTCCTGTTTCTTGGTTGCGGGAACCTCTGAATTGCCACTTTTTCTGCTGATGGGGTAATACCTCGGTCGTCTAGGTTGAAGCCTAAGAATTGTACCTCGCGCGCTATGAACTTGGATTTCTCCAACTTCAGTGTTATGTTGTTCTGCGCTAGTTTCTTTAGTACAAATTCCACTCTGTAACAGTGCTCCTCCCAGGTTCCGGATGTAATTAGTAAATCGTCAACATAGACGGTGGTAAATTGGAGCGCTTCTGGTCCCAAAATCTGGTCCATGCATGCCACAAATATGGCGACAGAATTGACAAGTCCGAAGGGCAGTCTCTTGAACTGGTAATTGCGCCCTTCGAAAATGAACGCTACATACTGGCGGCTTTGTGGATGCAGCTCTACCTGCCAATAACCACAGACCGTATCCCAGGTGCTAATAAATCTAGTACCATGAAAACGCTTTAAGATTTCTTCTATTTCACCGGGAGAAGTTCTGTCATTCACAATTGTCTTATTCAACTCACGCGCATCTAAACAGAGCCGGACTTGTCCGTCTTTCTTCGGAACAGCAATAATTGGACTAGTGTAAGGTGATTGACTAATCTCAATTATGTCGTTTTCTATCATCTTGTTTATCTCTGTTCTCACGGCTTCTTTGAGCGACTGCGCTATTGGATATGACCTCCGGTTAAACTCTACGTTTTCTTTAAAACGAAGTTGGCACTGGTAGTTTTTTACCTTCCCTGGTTCATCAGAAAACACCGCCTTGTATTTCTCATATATAGCGATTAGACGATCAGCCAGATGTGTTGGTATTTTCTTGTTATCGCTTCCGCACTGGAAATTCCGTATTTCTTGGATCTTAACTGACCATAAATCCTCTCCTCCATGATTGTATATTATGGGTTTATAAAGAGGGCTGTTTCTTATAATATTAATTTTCCGAAGTTGTTGATGTATTGGGCTAGGAAGTATAGTTGTGCCTCCTACCAGATCTGCGGTCCATGTTACTCCGTCTGGGAAAAGTGATACTTTATTTAAATTAAGATCGATTACTGCCGAATATCTACGAAGAATATCGCAACCGACTAAGATGTCAAATGGTAATCTGGTGGCGATTAAAAATTCCATGTCTAAAGCTATATCACGGCTAACGACACTTAAGGAAACTTGCTTCCTAATGGTTTTATTCTGGCGGCCAGTTGCACCTACCAACACAATGTTGTTGACTGGTAACATTGGCAAAGTTTTACCACATGTACTCTGTATTCTCTCCAACTCATTGGAGTTTATTATTGAAATATTAGCTCCTGTGTCTATCATTATTTTAGCGGGAACTCCTTCCACCTCCGCTGTTATATAAATTATCTCATTATTACTGTTACTGAGACTCTTCTCGTTCTCTTCCAAAAATTCAGTTCGTATGTCTTTCAGATAATGGTTACTTATGATAGTGATATTCTTATTATTGTTTGCTTGTTGCAAATCATCCTTTTCTAACCCAGGAAGTATAAGCAGTAACGGGTCATCGTTGTTGATTACTGCCTCCTCTCGTTTAAAGTATTTTGGTCAGTGTTTATGTTATTATTGACCGAGGCATCGTTCGGGAAACTCTGGTTTGTCTCCTGACGTTCTGTACCCTGGTTGATGTTTAACGCCCTGTTTGGTTGTCTGCCAAGATCTTCCAGGCTGGTACTTCGTCTTCCCTCTTCGTGTCTTGGGCCGTCTCGTTCCGCACTCCTCCATCTTCGGTCGGCGCCGTGGAAGCTGCTCCTCCTCGGTTGATAATATCTCCTGGGTCCGCGATCTTCTGCTCTTATAAAATTTACCCTAGGGCGCGACACTCGGTTATTACTATTGCTATTATTGTTATTACTAAAATTATTATTATAGTAATTTCGGTTAGGTGGGTAAGGTCTGTCACCATTATTGTTGGGATATGGATTTCTCTGACTGTATGGGACATTATGATTTTGTTGATAAAAATTGTTTCTATTATTTGGGTAGGGGTTGTTATTCCTCACGCCGTTAAAATTACCGTTAAACTGGTTATTACGCGGCTGGTTGTTAGGGCCGTCGTAATTACTGGGCTGGTTCCGGTTACTTGCATGGTTATTGCCGTTATTGGGGTAGGTAGTCGGCCTTGCTTCTGGTCTCTCATTTCTCTTTCTGCTCTGCCGATAATACTCTTCGTTCTCGTATCCCTCCAATAACTCGGTCATTCCCTGGATCGTCTTGATCTGGCTACCTCTCCGGGCCCTGATAATGTCCTCATCATAGTGATACGATATCTTGTTCACTAAACATTCTTCTGGGATTGCTGGCTCAAGGTGTTTTGCCATACACACCTTCCCCAAGAAATATGCCGTCATACTGCTACCTAATTGTGACCTGTATCTTCCATTACAAATATTGTCACGGATCAAGTTCTGGGTGGTCTCAGACCAGTATTTTGGCTTAAACATTTTCCGGAACTGTTGGTAGTCGGAAATTTCACTCCGGTTGGCCATCCACCAATTATCTGTTATGTCTCGGAAAGACTCGTCGAATATCTCCCTGCTATGGCTCCATTGAGTAATTTTATGCTTGGTCAAATATTCTTCTACCCTGGCCAGGAACTCCATCGGCTTGCGTTTGTATTGCCGGAAGTTGAGCCACTCTCGGCTTTCGTTGACGGGTAATCCGGTGAAATGAGTCGGTCTGTTTCTTATTGCTTCCATCTCCTCTCGGCTTTGTCGCACCTGACCGGTGATATTGGCCATGGTCTCTTGTATATCATTACATCCCTCTGTGACTTGGTTGCGTACTTTTCCGAACTCTTCTTGATTTTCCTTCCTCTGTTCTTCTACCTTCCTACGACTATGTTCTTCAATATTTGTGAACTTGATGTTCACCACTTCTTTAAACTCATGGACCTCCTTTTCGGTCTGGTTGCACTTTCCATCAATCTCTCGAATCTGTCGATTGACCATTATATTTTCTTCTTCCATCTTCTTATTCATCGCCTTTTTGTTAACAGTGATTTCTTTATTCAGTTCTTCTCGCAACAATTCCATCCTTTCGTCCAGTTTGTCCAAATTCTCCTGATTTACTTCTCTTAATTCTTCTCTTAAAATTTGATTATCCTCTCTCAATTCTTCCAATTTCTCCCCCATCTTCTCTTCCAACTTCTTGTTATCTTCTTTCAACTCTTCCTTCAATTGCCGGTTGTTCTTCTCTATCTTCTTCCTGGTTTCATCGATTTTCTGATTGGTGTTCTCAATTTTATTAATCAATTCTTCTTTAGTTGATTTGAATTCTTCCTTGAACGCTTGGTTGTCTTCCTTCAAATCTTCTATTTTCTTGTTCATCCCAGTCAACTCTTCTTTTGTGGATTGATTATACTTCTTCAATTCTTCTAACTTTCCTCCCATCCTCTCTTCCATCTTCTTGCTATTTTCTTCCATCTTCTCTTCCATCTTCTTGCTGTTTTCTTCCATCTTCTTGCTATTTTCTTCCATCTTCTCTTCCATCTTCTTGCTGTTTTCTTCTATCTTCTTGTTCATTTCACTCAATTCTTCTTTTGTTTTTTCTATTTTATTTCCTAAATCTTCTTTCAAGGACTGGTTATCACTCCCCATTTTCTTACTCAAATCTTCCTTCAATTCCTTACTATTTTCGTCCATTTTCTTACTCATTCCTTCCATTTCCTTCTTCCTGTCCTCCTCCATTTTCTTGTTAACCTCCACCATTCTCTTATTCATTTCCATCATCATCCTGAACATTTGTTGTGTTGTCATGTCCTCTGTTTCCTTCTCCGGCGCATTGGTTTCCACTGTTTGTGTAGGCATTTCGGGTTGTTCGTCTGGTTGTTCAGTTTGTTTGGACAACACCGGCGGCAATGACTCTCCCACCTCTACTGGCGTCGCCTCCTTGTTGTCCATGTCAACTTCTATTTCTTTCTCGGCCTCCGCCGCCCGTTTCTTAGATGTTGCACGTCGTTGCATTTTCTCTTGAAATTCTCTGGCTTTGTAGCTGTTGCCTAGCTCCAACTAGTGATTGGGCAGAATGTATTGGCCTTCCAATCGCTAATTAAAGCCCCTAAAGTTGTGCGCCAATTTGTAATAAAATAAATTAATAAGATTGTTGTTATATGATAATAAGAGATTGTGAAGTATGAGACTCTGATGTAATCAAGCCCCACTGTTTGGGCTAGCCAATTTGTAATAAAATAAATAAATTGTAATGTAATATGTTTAATTGGTGTGTAATTGGTGTGGCTCTCGACGTCTTACTGGCCTGAAACACTTCCTTAAGTTTCCCAGCTGGTCGAGTCTCAATGGTAACAAGACCGGTCGAGTAGCGTAATGTTGATGAAGAAATATATGTTAAGCTTCAACGAAAGTTTCAAAACAAAAATTATTGGTTTGAAGAAAATTTAAAAAAAAATTATGTTTATAAAAAAAATAATTAAAATTTTTTTTTTAATTTAATTAATTAATTAATTATAATCAATTAATTAATATAGGGCTGTGAAGTTTTAAAAAGTGTAATGCTCTTCTGAAAATTTTTATTAAAGTTTTGGTATATTTTAAATAAACTATCACCACTCATAAGATTGTCTTCAAACCAATCGATACTTGTTTACCTTTTTATTTTTTTAGGTTATCTTCACTTATAGGTGGTAAAGTCCTGATAGATTATTAATTATAATTATATTAGTGATAACTAGTAATATTTATGAAATGAAGAACTATTTAGTGTTGAAGAATATTAATGTTTTATTAATTAATAGCAATTTGACCCTTATCGATTATTATCGACTCTCAGAATATCGAAAAAGTTACAAAGTATATTATATAAAAATTATACAGGGTTCTTTAAACAGCCAATTATTATCAAAGTCAGAGAAATCGGGCTAATATTTAAAAAGTATAAGGTTACATCAAATTAATAATTATTACTAAACACAGACATTGAATAATAATTTGAAAATAAAATAATTGTTTTCACCAACAGCTGGGTTGAACTAGGAGGCGTTGCCCTGGCGATGACGACCAATATTGCAAATGGCTGCCGTGAAGTTAGTAAAATGTTGCTCGTTCCTGCTGCGTTCCAAATAATGTATTTTCTGGCAGTATTCCTGTTCTGGTGTCTGCAAATCTCTTGTTAAATGTTGTGTAGTGACTGGTGTAATGTTTCTGGGTTGTATTTAGTATATCCGTGTAATTATAAGTTCAATCACTTTTCCCGATACCGACACGAATACTTGGTTAATGTGTTATACAGTTTTCTGGTGTTTTGTGGTGTTTTTCGGAGTAGAAATGTATTGTTTAGTGTTAATTAGTGTTTCTTGATTGTTTTTGTCACAATGTATATGTTCTGGAAGGATTTTATAAATCACTCTCGATTTCACAATAACGTACTATTTACCACTCAACTTCACCGTTATAAGATAGGTTAGATCGTCACAAAACTCTCGTTTATGTTAACTGTTCGAATACCAATAATCAACTAACTGTTTCCTTCAGTTTCAATTAAACTCTTATCCCATATAATATTATCCTTAACATTGTTCAAATATATTTTCACATCCTGTTCACACTTTAATATTTCACTATATGATTGCCTAAACTTTGGTTATTTGTCAATTTTATTCACTAGATGTTATTTAAAATAAATCTTTCAGTTCATTCAGCTTATTTTCAGATTAAATAATGCCGTTTTATAGTGTTTTCTGTCCAAAATTAGTAATTTTACTTTCATTTTTGTTATTCTCTGAAAAGTCAAAACATCAAAATTTACTTCCTGTCATTATATAAAATTCATCCATTTTATCCGTTATATATAATATTAATAATCCTATATTGTATTAAAAGGCTTATATTCCCTGATTTTCTGGTAATTAATTGAATTAGTTGTATTCTGAAACATTATTCTGGAATATATGACTCCCATGTCTAAATTTCTGAGTTTAGTCATTTTCATTTTTATTTATAATTCTGAATATAATTTATTAAAATCTTTCTAAATGGTATGTGCAATTATATGGCTTGATCTCAAGTTTATTTTGTCTAAACCCCTTTTGTTTATTTGCATTTAAATGAGCAATTTCTCTGTTTTGATGAAGTTTGGTTTCCATTCTTTTGGCCTATGATTTTTTAACAATTTTTCTTACAAAATATTTTACAAACAATATATGATGTGTGATACCCTCTCTGACTTTTACATATAGTATTATAAATTAAACATGTTTTCAAATTACACAATAACAATTAGTATTGGTTACAATACAAACAATATTTAAACAAATAAAGAATATTTTTTTAAATAAATAGTTGTCTTCAAGTCAGACATTTTACAACAAAATCCTTATTTCTAACATGGAAATATGGTTTACAAAAAAGGTTTTTTACTAACTAACATCTTAATTACTCTCTACTATTTACAAGTGGTAACTATTTTTATAGTTCTGATGTTAGTTGTATCAGACCCAAACAAATGGCCTTATATCTAAAACATTTTTAAACATTCTTATACTATATACATAAAAACCTTATATTTATATAATCTTATTTCTAACTATTATTATAAGTAGGATTCTACAGTTTTTACACCGTCTTTTACACATTGTCTTTGGGGAATTGTACCCTGTCATTAATAAATAAATAGTATGAATTGTTCGAAAAGTATTATGAAATCTGTTTTTCTTTTTTCATATAAAACAAAATGTTATTTTAAACAGATTTATGTCTTATAAACAACATATTGTCACAGTACACATTTCAAGTCATTGAAAATTGCATATTTCATTGCATTCAATGTTTGTGATTGCCAAGAATGAAACACAAGGTTCATTTTTTATAATACCCAAAACTATCACTGGTTCACTTTGCACTTATATATTATGTTAATGCTAAATGGTCGTATAGTCTTATTAACATAATAAATTGGTTAGCGTTTTTTCAATGGAGATTTGTTCCATGGGTACTATATTATAGTTTCATCTTAGTTCACAGGCAACTTTTACTTTATACACTTCTCTCTCTTAAATTTATATACATGTGGTTTTTATTTCGTTATACTTTTGTTTTTAGATATTTATTTTGGGGATATAGGGATTTGGGTGTCTTTTATAAGAGCATGACATCTTCTTCAGGATGCTGCCTTCTTCTTCTTTCATCAGTCTTCTTTTCTCCTGCCTTCTGGGACTGGTATCTTCTCCATCTTCTTCTTGATGCCATCAGGTTTCTTGGGATCTTCTCCATCTTCTTCTTTATTTCAGAAATACACCACCTGTATTGTTTGATCTTGGCTTATTTTAGGGGTTCTATTCTATTTATTCTTCCTCGTTGTGGGTTTGGTCATATTCAATACTGCTTTGTTATTTACTTTTTTACCTTCCTGGGTTATACCTTGAAAACCTTTGGTTATGAGACTGGTCTTGGATGACTCATCACTAGTAACTCCTTTTATTTGAACTTGTATTTTCTTTATAATAATGATTTCTTTCCACAGTTGCTATGAATTAATCTATTTATATTAAACTTAATGCTTTCTTCCAAATTTAAACATTATAACTTCATTATTCTAATGATCAATTGCCATTCAATATTATGCTTATATCTGTCACGTTACAATATATATATATCAATTCCAATTCAAATATTCCCCATCAACATTTCAACATTCAATATATAATACCCATAAATCATAAAATCATCTATTATTTAACTCGCACCCTCAATTCTTTCAAATATCCTTTTCTTTACATGATTCAACATAAATACACATAACATGTATACATATATCAGAGACAATTCACCAATATCACAAATGTAAATGACAAACAACATTATAACATGAAAGCCTTGCGGCCCGCCTATATATATATTTTTGTTTTATATATCACTCCATCATATGAAAATGTCAAACTACAATATATATATATATATATATATATATATATATATATATATATATATATATATCTGTATACATACATGTACTACACCCACAAGAATCTGGGTTGGCCAGAATACAAGTTACAACTCTAAATGCCCATGAACAGTCTGTATAAAATTAGTGAAATTATAATTACAAGTTTTCCAGAAAATCTGGTTTGGCTATAATAATTAAAAAAACAAGTTACAACCTTTATGTGACATGAACAGCCTGTATGAATTTTGTGACATTATAATTTATAAATGTTTCAGAAAATTTAGCTTGACCCGGCAGCCGGCATGTTCCTGAGCATGACCGGACATAGTTAACATGTGCCTGGGGCCAGCATAGATCTGCACCCAAAGCTGTCCACCCAAGGTATAATGAGGGGACTGGACTGAAACAGAATAAAAAAAACTTCCAAACCTTCTATGACCCAAAACATAATCTTAAATATGTTTTAAAACCGTAATTACAATAGATAACCGAACAGGAATTATAACTGAGCCAGACCCGCCGGTCAGGCCCATCCTGTCACAAACAGCACCCACATACACATCTGAAATTCCGGATCCCCAAATACTTAAATAACCCCCCTTACAGTATCCGAGTAACAAAATATGGTGCATGGAATTTAATGAACCTCGGACACATGCCAGCCCCCGGGCGTACACTTAATGCCGAATCTAGTACACTCTATCCCCAAAATCCTTGTACAAATACTGTGTGACGATTTAAATTGTAAAAAAAAAATAAAAAATTTAATAATAAAAATCGAAGAATGGGAAGTTAGTTAAAAAACATTAAATCGCACTATTAAACCAATTACCCCTGGACTAACTCATGGTAGTGATGAGACTTAAATAAGAAAATTTAACTAGTATTAATTAATTAAAATTGTGGAAGCAAAAGTTAAAGAATAAAACTGTTAACCCTATATTAAACTTATCATGCTATGACCTGTGAATTCCGGATTCAACTTGTATACCGAGCCGGCATTAAATAAGAAATACGTGTAAACCATAATATAAAGAATTAATAATTTAAAGTCACTAGTAATAGGTGTAATAATTTCAGTATACGAGGAAAATCTCGATTGTTTATTTTGTCTAACTGTAAGGCTGTATTATTAAATAAAAGATGGAACTATATTATGGCGGAGTATTCGCTCCGCGTCGTTGCAACTTTCCTGTTGTAACAACTAGGGATTAACGATGCGGCTTTCTAACTGTAAACAGCTCCACGCTGGGGCTCTTCACAAAATGTTATTTTGTGTGTATTTTAAATTAAGTGTTAACTTCCACTAAAAGTGGGGACAGCTAGACATAAGTAACGAAAATGTAGTGAGTAAGTTTTTGTGAAACAAACATGTAAGAAAAAGGAAAAACGTGTGTAAGAGGTGAGAGCTTCTGTAATTTAAATAACCAGTCAAATATTGTTCAAGTTAAAAGAAATTCCAACATAATGTACAAACAATAAGTAAACTCCAACACGACGGTGCAATTAAACAGGTGATGTGAATAACAGTGAAAAGTGACGACTTCGACCTATACTGCCTTTACTCTATCGGCGAGAATCCTGACGACTTCACGTTAGCTGGCACCATCACATCCATTTCATCATTACTGGACAGACTAGCCCTAGGATAATCCTCGACTACAAGAGTACGGAAGAATCACTCGTCAAGACACGGACAGTTATCCATAATATAAGAGGTGACGCGGGAGCTCGTCTTCCGTGAGTTATACATATTTTAAAATATAAGTAATTAAAGATGAAAAAGACTTTCAAAAGACAATCAATAAGCTCTAAGATTTAAACTGGTGTAACCACCAATTCTTGTAATCATACGTTGTAACTTAACTTTCGTTATGTAACTTCTAAAGTTGCTCAACTAAATAAAACCATTCTTCAAATGGTACTTAAGGAATAATGTAATCATATAATCAAGTATGGTAAATTTGAAAATTCTTAACAAGAAAAAGAAAGACTCGGATCCGAGGTAAACTCATTATCTAAATGATCATTTTATTTTAGATAAAAAACCCCTTACAATCTCAGAGTAAATAATATCTTTATTTGTAATGTGTTACGTATACTATGTGAATAAAAGGGATGTCATCTTTGTTACATACTAAAGTGAGTGCATAAATCAGTAATAAACCCCTCCCCTTGTTTCCTATAATTAGAATAATTGTAATTTTGTTAGTCTTGTGTTTTGAGTTTCAGTTTGTTACAACGTAGGCAGCCTGTATAATTGGCTAGCGTCAATTATCACAGGTTCCCTGGATTATGACGTAGCCGACACGTCATAACTGTCCCGTTGGACCTGAGCCCAATGAAAACGTTATGCAAATGAGAAATGTCATGGAGTGTCACAAAATACAACTCGCGTTTTATGGATTCTTAACTGCACAATTAGGTGGTTTCTATGTAGGCCAAATAAGAACAAAACTGGTTGAATATCACCTTATTTAAATGAAGTGGATTTCCAGGTGTTCAGGGGTCAGTGAGTCAGACGTCTAGGTGATGGGGTTTTGCTGGGGCATGGTGATCTTGCCCTTCCTTCCGACGGTGAAGTCGAAAGCCTTCTGGTAAGTTCAGGAGCAGATGGACATGCCTGGGCCGGATCCTCGACGGGCGCAGGAGCCCGCAAATCTGGACTGGTTTATCTAGCCATAGGATAGAAAAAATACGACAATTAAAAGAACTTCAGCTACGTCTGACAGGCTCAGATGCACACTAGGCGGAAGACGAAGGTAGACTCCGTAACTCTCTACATGTCAGCGCCGAGACCGAATTACGCACATTCTCCCCACCAGAATGCGCGGGCATGTACAACCGCCCAACGGTATAACAGATTTACGCCGTTGAATTAAGATGCAGCTAACAATTTCGCGTCTGACACAAATAATTATTTATATATATATATATATATTATAACAGGACCAAATATCATAAATTTGGAGTTATATGTTAAGGGTATACTATATTGATGTTTAAATAAATTTTAATAGTGGAAACTCCACTCATATGTTGTAACGATCATGATAACGTAGTATTCAGGCGAACACGCCTATGCCTGCGACCGTTACATAATCAACTCACTGTGTAACGAATAGGACCACTCCCAAACTTTCAATTATTAATATTTCGGAAACCAGTAAATTCAGGCCAAATCCATTATAGCCATTGGAGTAATATGTTAAGGGTAATTATAGGATAATTGGAGTTATATGTTAAGGGTATACTATATTGATGTTTAAATAAATTTTAATAGTGGAAACTCCACTCATATGTTGTAACGATCATGTTAACGTAGTATTCAGGCGAACACGCCTATGCCTGCGACCGTTACGTAATCAACTCACTGTGTAAAGAATAGGACCACTCCCAAACTTTCAATTATTAATATTTCGGAAACCAGTAAATTCAGGCGAAATCCATTATAGCCAAAATGTTTGCCGAAATATTAATAATAGGGTGTGCGAATTTTATGCAATATAATTAAATAATAAAAGAGTTAATTAATTTTATGTTAATAACTTACGTAGTAATTGAGCTACATAAAAGAGCTTTGAATATGTTATAGCTATAAGAATTATCTACCAAATGTATATTTTAGAATTAGCACAACTTGGCTTGCAGCCAAGATAATTGCAATATAAAGTGCCACCGGAAATCCTGAACGACAATTCAGTTCCGTTGGGTTAAGAATATTAATAATAATATAAATTCTCAGTCTGTGGGAAAGTAGTTTCGTTCTCACGGGGTGAGGTGATTCAAATTTTGGGTAGTAGGGAGAGTGTGTCAGCCAATGAAATCATTCGAAGAAATCGGAACTAACGCGGAGTTTTGGGGCTGATCAAACACTCGACTGCCAGTATTCAAGAAGAACAGACGTACATCTTCAATCGTCTCAAAACCATAGTTTTGTGAAGACTCATTTGAAGACTCTACGTGGTCAACACGCCTAATTACGATAATCATAAAACAGATCAACTGTAACGACTCGTAATTACAGCGTCCAGTCAAGATACTCTTCCACATCAACAAACAAGCGTATCGTGCACTACATTAACTGTGGGCGTACGCACGCAAGAGATCTACAAGACTACAAGACATTACTTCAAGAATACGACAGAGAGGCCGTCTAAACCACTTGCGAATCAGCTGACCAGCAGAGCGACAACTCGCAACGAGACACACACGCTGACGTGGAACGTGAATCGACGAGGGACCTGAAGCAGTTCTCGCAGAAAACTACATACATAAAAACTTCATCAATAGCAGGAGAGCAGAGTGTTGCTGATTTCCGAGCTCATCGCCAAAACCCAGGACGCTCAGTAGATCACCATCTCTAGCCGATTGGACAAGGACAGCGAGGGACTTCCGGAGCATCTCTACAAACCTCTTCAGAACCAGGAAAGTCGAAATCGCGTTATTTATTTTTCAACAGTTCAATTTTTCTTTCTTTTTAATTAAAATCAATGTAATATAAGTCATTCAGATGCCATAAATCAGAGACTCTAATTAAATAAGAATTATTCACGTGTGATAATCTGTATAGCCAGTATAAGTAATTAATAAGCATTAGTTAAGAGTTAGTAGTAGATAAAGAAAAAAGCGCTATACAAATCTTAACAAAGAATTAAATAATTTGCTCATACTGCAGTATACGTGAGTCAGATCACTAGTAAATAAAGGGGCGTGAACTAGATTGTCACGGCCAGTTTATTTTTTGAATATTTCCAAGTAACATTAGAATTTTTATTGCATTAGAATCATTTTTAAAATCATTGAAATTAAATTGAATTAAATTAAATTGATTAATTAAATTCTCAGTTAAAATAACTTCTTTGAAAATAATGAGTTCAACTTCTGAAAATTATTAATCATTCAGAAAACATTATACAAGATTTATTTACTGTTTAGTTTGTAAGAAGATTTGAATTTATAAGCATTTCATTCTTGTGTGTGATTGGAGTAATAAACCCCGTTTTTATTATCCCATATTGTATTTTTATTGCTGTACTACGGAGCCTACCAACCTCACAAAACTCTTCACTTTTAAAATAACAAATTTAGTGTGCTGTTGTTATACACTTGAGTTTACATACTTGCGAAATCAAATCCAAGATCCACACGCCCTAGTCGGAAGAAAACCGCAAGATTGGACAGCAGGTAGGTGCTCACACATTTACACCACACAACAACACGTTTAATATAGTTATAATATATATATATATTCAATTTTATTATGCCAGCGCCGGTTTGCAGGCAAACCGGCACAGTTTTATTTCTTGGTGAACATATATTTAGAAGAATTTCAGGTAGCACTAGAAACCTGGACTTCAAGGAAGAAGAGAATAACATCGCCAAGGAGTACGATCACTGAATAGCTGAATACCATTAATCGATTATTACATTTTCATAATCTATTTAACGCTGGAAACCAATTATTGTGATTATAACACAATATGAACTGAAATAGTAATTAAAAGAATTAAGGACTAATATAATAAATAAATAACTAATAAATAATTAATAAATAAATAACTTATTAATAAAGAAAAAAAAATTGTTTTCTTTAATTAAATTTAAACAAAATTTTTTAGAAATTCATATATTTATTTTTTGTAACCCGTAAAAAAGGAAACGTTACTATATATATATATATATATATATATATATATATATATATATATATTGCGACAACACAAATTACTAAACTATTGGCGCATAGGATATGATAGTATGTGTATTTCAAATTACAAGTCTATATTGGAGGGTTTAAGATTATTTATTGTACAAACACAAGTTATAGTTTATATGGTATATTTGAAATGTACAGAATGTAATGTTTGATATAGAGTCTTTCTTTTAAAATGTTAAATAATGTTCATACGCAAGACGTGATACGTTACATAAGAAGACTCCCACGATGATGTTGTTGAAGAGAAAGGCCGGTCTTTGCGGTATAGTTGGTTCGTCAGGTGTGGCTTACAAATGACAGACGTTTCACCAGAAACGATTACAGCTGGGCTGGCGTCCTGTAACAGCTGGGCTGGTCCTATAACAGCTGGGCTGGTGTCCTATAACAGCTGGGCTGGTGTCCTATAACAGCTGGGCTGATGTCCTATAACAGCTGGGCTGATGTCCTATAACAGCTGGGCTGATGTCCTGTAATAGCTGGGCTGATGTCCTGCAACAGCTGGGTTGATGTCCTGCAATTCCCACGATGAATCCGACACTTCGCACACACAACGGTACTACGGATTTTATTACTCGCAAAACTTATATAGAGTTTAAGACCAAGTAATATCTCAGGTGACAGTGAGTTTAATCTAATAACGGTATATTGAGCTTATACCTCTCCGGCTTCTTCAAGTGTTCTCGCGAATACCAAGGTCTACCGCGATCAGCAGACCACCCTATGAGGAAATCTTGCACTAGCACGGAAACGTCTTGATGGAACTATTGCGTAACAATTAATGATACTGTCACTGCGGAAAATCTCGCACAGTGATACAGTTACACTCACTTCTTACACACGTAATACTACAATATTAATATCGTGTGTAAAGATATAAAATCAATTGTTATGCGTCACACGCGTTACTATCCCCGAAGAGTCTTAACAGATCCTTGCAAGCGGTAGAGTCTTGTACAAGGATTGTATGTACCGTTCGCGGTAGCAGCAGTGAAGAACTGCTTGTAAATTTTCGCGCAATGCGTTAAAACACTGATGTGTGCAAATGTACTACACACACAGTTCTGAGTCTTCCCGTTTCACTAACGACGAATAGTTTTTACAACACCTTGCAAGCGGTAGAATTCTTGTACAAGAAGTGCACGTCCCGTTCGCGGTAGATGGCGTAGAAGAACTGTCGTAATTATACGCGCAATGCGTTAAAACAATACTGTGTGCAGATGTACTACCTACACAGTTCTGAGCCTTCCCGTTTCACTAACGACGAATAGTCTTTACAACACCTTGCAAGCGGTAGAATTCTTGTACAAGGAGTGCACGTCCCGTTCGCGGTAGATGGCGTAGAAGAACTGCCTGTGTAACGACAGGCTTAAGAAAATTTCCAACCACCAGTCAGCATTCTATTGGTGGATGGAAGTCACATGGTTAGTATAAAGTGACCAAGCACTTTTCATGCAGTAGAGTGCATTTACTTTGAAACAGCATGCATAGCGGTAATCAGACTACTCGTATCTCATGCATGACTGCCTACATACTAATAATATACATGAACGTAAACAATAGTCCGACAGGTATAGGGATTGTAGCGATACACATGTCTCAGTTCAGCTAATGTCAACACAACGATAATACTTCACGCACCGCCCGGGAAACGTTTCCCACTCGCGCACGCGCGCACATTTCCACTAACACCGTACATGAATAACCATAAATAATAATGCACAGTTTTTCTAAACTAAACCCTTAACCTTACTAAATACAATTGATAACAACCAAACTTAACCATCTACCAATATAATATGAATGTCCATTGTCTGTGTAATATATGAACTTGCCCCGCCTATCATGATCCTGTGATTCGTTGCAGGATTAACTCGTTCCCGCATAAAAAAAAAATTTTTTTTTTTTTTTAGTTAACTAACAAAAAATAAAATTTTTTTTTTTTTTCAATATACCAAAACAACTTCCTAATCCTGAAATAATAATAATACCCTCGAACTAAAATCAAATAAACATCCTCAATTAATACTAACATTTCCAACTGTCACTTTGACAGAAGCATCAAATCAAAAGACACGTGGTAACCTTCAAACCAAAACAAACACACATGTTCTTGACACACAGATAACGAAATCTTATGCAGGGTCACAGGGTACACAGACAATATTCCTTATCAAAACTAGATTATTGTTCATTCACAGAGCCATCTTACATACAACATTTAAACCTGAATTGACATATTTAAATCACTACACATTCTTACCCCTATATCCTGACATTTATTTCTGAGTTTTTTGTATAAATTTTTCTCAGCTTTGAAACGCACACGTTTACTTGGAAATACAGATTTGAATTTGTTTAATATACGCCGTAATTGCCTTATCTCGCAACCCATTAACTGAACCTTGGGGGTCGGTGAGTTATTCGTTATCTTATCTTTCGAGCGTCCCAGTCTGATAACGTGAGGTCGACAATCAACTTTAGCTGGCAATAATTCTTTCTGAACTTCCAATGCAGCATGCCGTTTATTCAATTTATCAACTTCCCAAATAATATTATGTCCGAGTTTTTTAACTCCAAGGACGGTCGCATCTACTTCCGTACCCTGTTCGTATGTTGCTTTAATTGCCTGTTTTTCAATTACCTGCGACTCACACGCTCCTGATTTTATCCTTGTGTGACATACCGGCAGAATCGGCCTTTGTATAAAGTGGGTTTTACACCTCTTTAGCAACTGCTCGTCCAACAGCGATATTCCTGTGCCGCTGTCAAACAATATCTCGCCAACATAACCCCTAATTTTTGCTTCGACCACAAGATCGGTGCCATTTTCAATATTAATATTACCCTCATATCTACTACTATTATCATTATTATACATTAAATTATCCCTAATTGCTGCAGGATACAGGCCATACATAACAGTTCTATTCTTATAACTAACATTTTTCATACTTGATTGATTGAACTGCTTTTCAACTGAATCATTTTCAGTAACTGTTGCTAATAAGTTGGTATTAATTTGCTGAGTTGTATTTTTATGTTGTTGTGATTGCGGCTGAATTTGTGGTGTTTGAACATGAAACTGATTACGCGGCGGTTCATTATTATTTACCATAATTGTTGTCACCTTATTGTCACCAGTATCATTCACCTCTCCATCCTCCGTAAACACCTCAGTACCTGATATAGATTCATCTAGTACCTCATCATTAGGCCATGTGTCATAAATACCTGCACCGTTAGTATCCCTACTAGTTCCAGGCTCTACTACTGGTTCGGAATTTTTATGTGTTATGCATACACTGTCCGCATCCATGATAGCTTCAGATTCTATCATACGTTCACGGTTCTCGCATGCTATATCCGTTACACTATAAAATATCACTTCATCACAGCACTTACCTGAAGTATGTTCCAGATTAATAGTGTTGTTACTACTAATTTCATTGCTGTTATCTTCACTACAATCCGATGCAGAATCTAAATACTCGACTTTACCGAGATATGAACTACTAGGCCCTAATAAGGTGGTTTCTGTATAATCACTTTCAAGTTCACCTGCTACGCTACTGTTCTCCGTTAATCCTTCAGATGTCACATCTTGGTTAACTTCCATATTACTTTCGTTGAGAGTATGTTCCACAAGGACATTTGGTACTTCAAAATTATCACAAGGTACAATATTCTCAACAGGTAAATCTACTTCAATATCAGCTGACATTTCCTGAAGTTTCGCCATCCTCTCCTCTCTATCAGCTTCCATTTCTTCCCAAAATTTCTGCATATTAGCGTCATGTTCTTCTTGACGGGCTTTATTTTCCTCTGAAATTTTCTGTATACTCACTTCCATCTTTTCTTCCATGGTTTTCATCTTCGCTAATATGGCCGCTAAAGCCTTCTCTATCCCTTTTGACTCCGCCATAGTGACCAAATTTCAGTTTAAAATTTAGTAAATTTAAATTTATTGATTTATACGCAAAGCAAGTTATTATTATCACAACAAGATTAGAACATATGGTAACCAGTTTATATACACGCAGAAAAAGCAGTTCAAAATATCAACATGTAAATACCTTATCTAACATACAACAACTAATAATCTACCTCCAATATACTGATAAAATCTGTTCATATATGATATACAAGAGAATATGCACAATTGAAAATTTATATCCTCAGCTTTTCATATGAACAATACACATACAATTATCACGTTAATTATATTTATACGTCGGATTTTTCCAACAACTTTTATATTCATAGACAAATATGTAATAGCGTAAATTTACCGCTATTTTACGAGCCCTACGTTGCTAAGCGCCAAAATATCTCTATGCGACAACACAAATTACTAAACTATTGGCGCATAGGATATGATAGTATGTGTATTTCAAATTACAAGTCTATATTGGAGGGTTTAAGATTATTTATTGTACAAACACAAGTTATAGTTTATATGGTATATTTGAAATGTACAGAATGTAATGTTTGATATAGAGTCTTTCTTTTAAAATGTTAAATAATGTTCATACGCAAGACGTGATACGTTACATAAGAAGACTCCCACGATGATGTTGTTGAAGAGAAAGGCCGGTCTTTGCGGTATAGTTGGTTCGTCAGGTGTGGCTTACAAATGACAGACGTTTCACCAGAAACGATTACAGCTGGGCTGGCGTCCTGTAACAGCTGGGCTGGTCCTATAACAGCTGGGCTGGTGTCCTATAACAGCTGGGCTGGTGTCCTATAACAGCTGGGCTGATGTCCTATAACAGCTGGGCTGATGTCCTATAACAGCTGGGCTGATGTCCTGTAATAGCTGGGCTGATGTCCTGCAACAGCTGGGTTGATGTCCTGCAATTCCCACGATGAATCCGACACTTCGCACACACAACGGTACTACGGATTTTATTACTCGCAAAACTTATATAGAGTTTAAGACCAAGTAGGGGACGGTGGGGGAATTTCGCGCAGTCGGGTAAAATCGCGCATCACTTTTCTTGGCTTAGGGTTTGTCCAAGTCAGTATTGGATGGTGCTGAACTCTAGAGACTGGAACGTAAACTGCGATAAATACGCGGGAATAGCGCTCCATGAAGCCAGTTGTGTGCAATCTATGTTAATGTGAAGACGTGTGGTTTTGTTGTTATTTCTAACATTTAGTTGAATTGTGATAGTGCTGTGTATAGTAATCTGAGGAATTTGCAGAATTCAAGGCAAGTCTACGTTTTATTTATCTATGATTATAAATAGTTAAATTAGTAAAGGTATCTTATTTAACCGAGATGTGGTCGCGTTTACGTGTTGAGGTTAAGATGGGGTAATTACGCGCGCTAGGTCGCAATGCGCGGTTTTACCCCGCATTGTTCGCTATTCCACCCATTTTTCGTTTCCATTTTATGTATTTTAAAAAGTCGATTTATTTCGTTTTAGATGCCGAGAACGTATCAAAGAAAAACTGAACGCCAGTCGTGGACACCGGACCAGCTAAATAACGCTTTAAAAGCTATAAAAGATGGCAGTTCTATACGTAAAGCGGGAAGAGAATTTCATATTCCTGAATCTACACTGCGAGACAAACTGAAAGTTTCTGATGAGAAGTTAATGTGTCCAGCTTTAGGAAGAAAGCCAATTTTTAAAAAAGAAGACGAGGAAGAGCTCACGCAGCATGTAATCACAATGGCCAAACTGTTTTTTGGGCTGACCCCTATAGCACTTAGACGTATAGTGTACCAGTTTGCTACTCTAAAAAATATCAAACACAATTTTAATGACAGACTTAAACTTGCTGGTAAAGACTGGTTATACCTCTTTTTGAAGAGAAACCCAACCGTTAGCCTTCGTCAACCTGAAGGAACTAGTATCAACAGAATCAGTTCGTTCAATAGAGAAGAAGTAACACTTTTCTTCAGGAATCTGGAGACGGTATTTTCTAGGCAAAATTTCCCTCCTAACCGAATATACAATGTTGACGAATCTGGCATTTCAGTTGTTCAAAAAAAGTCAGCCAAAATATTCGCGAAGAAAGGAGAAAAACGAGTCGGTGCTCCCACATCAGCAGAGAGAGGAAAAAATATTACTATTGTCTGCTGCTTTAGCGCAGCAGGAGACTATATTCCACCTATGATTATTTATCCTCGTTTGCGGATGGCTGCACATCTCCAGCGCGATGGTCCTATTGGAACTTCTTACCAGTGTTCTCAGAATGGATGGATTAATGAAGATTTATTTCTTGTCTGGCTTAATCATTTCCAAACTAAGGTAAAATCTTCTATCGAAGACCCTGTATTACTCATTTGTGACAATCATCAGAGCCACATTTCCTTAGAAGTCTTCCAGTTCTGCAAGGAAAATCATATTGTAATGGTTTCTTTACCACCCCATACATCAAATCGCTTGCAGCCATTAGATTTAATTTTTTTTGGCCCGCTTAAGAGTGCTCTGTCAAGAGAATATGATTTGTTTATGTTTAGTCATGCACATAGGCGTATAACCGTAGCTGACATACCTCAGTTATTCAACAAAGCCTACCTAAAGGTAGCAACAATGGACAAAGCACTTTCTGGCTTCAAAGCTCCTGGGATTGTTCCTTTTAATCCAGACAAATTCTCAGCAGACGATTTTGCACCAGCAGAAAAATGTAAAGAGTTGATTGTTGAGGCAGATACAGAAAACGAATCTGTTCATTCAACCCCTAGAAGTTTTGGATCATCTTCTGTAGGCTTAGTTCCAGGGAGTGCAGATTCGTTAAATGCGGGTCCATCAAACGTTCACGTGGCCGATATAGCACCAATACCGAAACTAAATTTGGTTGACAAAGAAAAGAAAGCCTGTGCAAGAAAACAACATTCGCAGATACTGACGAGCACACCCCTGAAAGCGGAACTTGAGGAAAAAAAAGAGGAAGAGACTTGAAAAACATGAAAAAGGATTCAAAGCGAGAAGAAAGCTTGACCTAAATGGAGAAAAAAAACTAGCTAAAAGGAACTTCAAAAAACTTAAACGAAAACAGAGAATTGAAGAAACTGACGAATCAGACATTACAGAAGAAGACATTTATGATGAGAGTGATATGGACGATTTAGTAAGTGATCAAAATAATGAAAAGTGTATTATTTGTGATGATTTTGGCCGTGATGGCGAAGAGTGGTATCGCTGCATCACATGTGGATTTTGGTCACATTCAGAGTGTAGTGGGTGGGACTGTGCAGACGAATATAGATGTGATAGGTGTTTGAAGAAAGAAAGGGACTTGAATAACAAAAAAATTTTAAACATTCTTTAGATTCATTGTGATTTTTTGAATTTCAACAGCGATTATTTAGACATAGTACTAAATATAGTGTTTAATATTTGTTCTAATGTAATTTGCATAATTCAGTTTACAATGAAATGTATTTTTTAAACTTTAAGATTTTACAAATTATTTGTATATTTTTAAACTTGTTCAAATACCTATAATTTCTTAAATATTTGTTACTATATACTAGTAGTCACGTAATAAAAGTTCGAAATACTAAATTTGTACATTACAAGTGATTTTTATTTGATAATACCTGAGTAGCAGTAGTGCGCGTAATTACCCCACACTATGCGCGGAATTCCCCCACATGGTGGGGAATGTCGCGCAAAAGCATATATGTTAAAAAATATTAATAATTAGTTTTTTAGAAAAGCTACATAAAATTTTAATTTATGTTTTTGTTACAAAATGTCTAAAGAGTAACTGTAAGAAGTTTGAACTAACAAGGTTAACTAGTAAAATCAAAAACGATAAAAATATCTTAAGTGCGCGGAATTCCCCCACCTTCCTAATATCTCAGGTGACAGTGAGTTTAATCTAATAACGGTATATTGAGCTTATACCTCTCCGGCTTCTTCAAGTGTTCTCGCGAATACCAAGGTCTACCGCGATCAGCAGACCACCCTATGAGGAAATCTTGCACTAGCACGGAAACGTCTTGATGGAACTATTGCGTAACAATTTATGATACTGTCACTGCGGAAAATCTCGCACAGTGATACAGTTACACTCACTTCTTACACACGTAATACTACAATATTAATATCGTGTGTAAAGATATAAAATCAATTGTTATGCGTCACACGCGTTACTATCCCCGAAAAGTCTTAACAGATCCTTGCAAGCGGTAGAGTCTTGTACAAGGATTGTATGTACCGTTCGCGGTAGCAGCAGTGAAGAACTGCTTGTAAATTTTCGCGCAATGCGTTAAAACACTGATGTGTGCAAATGTACTACACACACAGTTCTGAGTCTTCCCGTTTCACTAACGACGAATAGTTTTTACAACACCTTGCAAGCGGTAGAATTCTTGTACAAGGAGTGCACGTCCCGTTCGCGGTAGATGGCGTAGAAGAACTGTCGTAATTATACGCGCAATGCGTTAAAACAATACTGTGTGCAGATGTACTACCTACACAGTTCTGAGCCTTCCCGTTTCACTAACGACGAATAGTCTTTACAACACCTTGCAAGCGGTAGAATTCTTGTACAAGGAGTGCACGTCCCGTTCGCGGTAGATGGCGTAGAAGAACTGCCTGTGTAACGACAGGCTTAAGAAAATTTCCAACCACCAGTCAGCATTCTATTGGTGGATGGAAGTCACATGGTTAGTATAAAGTGACCAAGCACTTTTCATGCAGTAGAGTGCATTTACTTTGAAACAGCATGCATAGCGGTAATCAGACTACTCGTATCTCATGCATGACTGCCTACATACTAATAATATACATGAACGTAAACAATAGTCCGACAGGTATAGGGATTGTAGCGATACACATGTCTCAGTTCAGCTAATGTCAACACAACGATAATACTTCACGCACCGCCCGGGAAACGTTTCCCACTCGCGCACGCGCGCACATTTCCACTAACACCGTACATGAATAACCATAAATAATAATGCACAGTTTTTCTAAACTAAACCCTTAACCTTACTAAATACAATTGATAACAACCAAACTTAACCATCTACCAATATAATATGAATGTCCATTGTCTGTGTAATATATGAACTTGCCCCGCCTATCATGATCCTGTGATTCGTTGCAGGATTAACTCGTTCCCGCATAAAAAAAAAATTTTTTTTTTTTTTTAGTTAACTAACAAAAAATAAAATTTTTTTTTTTTTTCAATATACCAAAACAACTTCCTAATCCTGAAATAATAATAATACCCTCGAACTAAAATCAAATAAACATCCTCAATTAATACTAACATTTCCAACTGTCACTTTGACAGAAGCATCAAATCAAGAGGCACGTGGTAACCTTCAAACCAAAACAAACACACATGTTCTTGACACACAGATAACGAAATCTCATGCAGGGTCACAGGGTACACAGACAATATTCCTTATCAAAACTAGATTATTGTTCATTCACAGAGCCATCTTACATACAACATTTAAACCTGAATTGACATATTTAAATCACTACACATTCTTACCCCTATATCCTGACATTTATTTCTGAGTTTTTTGTATAAATTTTTCTCAGCTTTGAAACGCACACGTTTACTTGGAAATACAGATTTGAATTTGTTTAATATACGCCGTAATTGCCTTATCTCGCAACCCATTAACTGAACCTTGGGGGTCGGTGAGTTATTCGTTATCTTATCTTTCGAGCGTCCCAGTCTGATAACGTGAGGACGACAATCAACTTTAGCTGGCAATAATTCTTTCTGAACTTCCAATGCAGCATGCCGTTTATTCAATTTATCAACTTCCCAAATAATATTATGTCCGAGTTTTTTAACTCCAAGGACGGTCGCATCTACTTCCGTACCCTGTTCGTATGTTGCTTTAATTGCCTGTTTTTCAATTACCTGCGACTCACACGCTCCTGATTTTATCCTTGTGTGACATACCGGCAGAATCGGCCTTTGTATAAAGTGGGTTTTACACCTCTTTAGCAACTGCTCGTCCAACAGCGATATTCCTGTGCCGCTGTCAAACAATATCTCGCCAACATAACCCCTAATTTTTGCTTCGACCACAAGATCGGTGCCATTTTCAATATTAATATTACCCTCATATCTACTACTATTATCATTATTATACATTAAATTATCCCTAATTGCTGCAGGATACAGGCCATACATAACAGTTCTATTCTTATAACTAACATTTTTCATACTTGATTGATTGAACTGCTTTTCAACTGAATCATTTTCAGTAACTGTTGCTAATAAGTTGGTATTAATTTGCTGAGTTGTATTTTTATGTTGTTGTGATTGCGGCTGAATTTGTGGTGTTTGAACATGAAACTGATTACGCGGCGGTTCATTATTATTTACCATAATTGTTGTCACCTTATTGTCACCAGTATCATTCACCTCTCCATCCTCCGTAAACACCTCAGTACCTGATATAGATTCATCTAGTACCTCATCATTAGGCCATGTGTCATAAATACCTGCACCGTTAGTATCCCTACTAGTTCCAGGCTCTACTACTGGTTCGGAATTTTTATGTGTTATGCATACACTGTCCGCATCCATGATAGCTTCAGATTCTATCATACGTTCACGGTTCTCGCATGCTATATCCGTTACACTATAAAATATCACTTCATCACAGCACTTACCTGAAGTATGTTCCAGATTAATAGTGTTGTTACTACTAATTTCATTGCTGTTATCTTCACTACAATCCGATGCAGAATCTAAATACTCGACTTTACCGAGATATGAACTACTAGGCCCTAATAAGGTGGTTTCTGTATAATCACTTTCAAGTTCACCTGCTACGCTACTGTTCTCCGTTAATCCTTCAGATGTCACATCTTGGTTAACTTCCATATTACTTTCGTTGAGAGTATGTTCCACAAGGACATTTGGTACTTCAAAATTATCACAAGGTACAATATTCTCAACAGGTAAATCTACTTCAATATCAGCTGACATTTCCTGAAGTTTCGCCATCCTCTCCTCTCTATCAGCTTCCATTTCTTCCCAAAATTTCTGCATATTAGCGTCATGTTCTTCTTGACGGGCTTTATTTTCCTCTGAAATTTTCTGTATACTCACTTCCATCTTTTCTTCCATGGTTTTCATCTTCGCTAATATGGCCGCTAAAGCCTTCTCTATCCCTTTTGACTCCGCCATAGTGACCAAATTTCAGTTTAAAATTTAGTAAATTTAAATTTATTGATTTATACGCAAAGCAAGTTATTATTATCACAACAAGATTAGAACATATGGTAACCAGTTTATATACACGCAGAAAAAGCAGTTCAAAATATCAACATGTAAATACCTTATCTAACATACAACAACTAATAATCTACCTCCAATATACTGATAAAATCTGTTCATATATGATATACAAGAGAATATGCACAATTGAAAATTTATATCCTCAGCTTTTCATATGAACAATACACATACAATTCTCACGTTAATTATATTTATACGTCGGATTTTTCCAACAACTTTTATATTCATAGACAAATATGTAATAGCGTAAATTTACCGCTATTTTACGAGCCCTACGTTGCTAAGCGCCAAAATATCTCTATGCGACAACACAAATTACTAAACTATTGGCGCATAGGATATGATAGTATGTGTATTTCAAATTACAAGTCTATATTGGAGGGTTTAAGATTATTTATTGTACAAACACAAGTTATAGTTTATATGGTATATTTGAAATGTACAGAATGTAATGTTTGATATAGAGTCTTTCTTTTAAAATGTTAAATAATGTTCATACGCAAGACGTGATACGTTACATAAGAAGACTCCCACGATGATGTTGTTGAAGAGAAAGGCCGGTCTTTGCGGTATAGTTGGTTCGTCAGGTGTGGCTTACAAATGACAGATGTTTCACCAGAAACGATTACAGCTGGGCTGGCGTCCTGTAACAGCTGGGCTGGTCCTATAACAGCTGGGCTGGTGTCCTATAACAGCTGGGCTGGTGTCCTATAACAGCTGGGCTGATGTCCTATAACAGCTGGGCTGATGTCCTATAACAGCTGGGCTGATGTCCTGTAATAGCTGGGCTGATGTCCTGCAACAGCTGGGTTGATGTCCTGCAATTCCCACGATGAATCCGACACTTCGCACACACAACGGTACTACGGATTTTATTACTCGCAAAACTTATATAGAGTTTAAGACCAAGTAATATCTCAGGTGACAGTGAGTTTAATCTAATAACGGTATATTGAGCTTATACCTCTCCGGCTTCTTCAAGTGTTCTCGCGAATACCAAGGTCTACCGCGATCAGCAGACCACCCTATGAGGAAATCTTGCACTAGCACGGAAACGTCTTGATGGAACTATTGCGTAACAATTAATGATACTGTCACTGCGGAAAATCTCGCACAGTGATACAGTTACACTCACTTCTTACACACGTAATACTACAATATTAATATCGTGTGTAAAGATATAAAATCAATTGTTATGCGTCACACGCGTTACTATCCCCGAAAAGTCTTAACAGATCCTTGCAAGCGGTAGAGTCTTGTACAAGGATTGTATGTACCGTTCGCGGTAGCAGCAGTGAAGAACTGCTTGTAAATTTTCGCGCAATGCGTTAAAACACTGATGTGTGCAAATGTATTACACACACAGTTCTGAGTCTTCCCGTTTCACTAACGACGAATAGTTTTTACAACACCTTGCAAGCGGTAGAATTCTTGTACAAGGAGTGCACGTCCCGTTCGCGGTAGATGGCGTAGAAGAACTGTCGTAATTATACGCGCAATGCGTTAAAACAATACTGTGTGCAGATGTACTACCTACACAGTTCTGAGCCTTCCCGTTTCACTAACGACGAATAGTCTTTACAACACCTTGCAAGCGGTAGAATTCTTGTACAAGGAGTGCACGTCCCGTTCGCGGTAGATGGCGTAGAAGAACTGCCTGTGTAACGACAGGCTTAAGAAAATTTCCAACCACCAGTCAGCATTCTATTGGTGGATGGAAGTCACATGGTTAGTATAAAGTGACCAAGCACTTTTCATGCAGTAGAGTGCATTTACTTTGAAACAGCATGCATAGCGGTAATCAGACTACTCGTATCTCATGCATGACTGCCTACATACTAATAATATACATGAACGTAAACAATAGTCCGACAGGTATAGGGATTGTAGCGATACACATGTCTCAGTTCAGCTAATGTCAACACAACGATAATACTTCACGCACCGCCCGGGAAACGTTTCCCACTCGCGCACGCGCGCACATTTCCACTAACACCGTACATGAATAACCATAAATAATAATGCACAGTTTTTCTAAACTAAACCCTTAACCTTACTAAATACAATTGATAACAACCAAACTTAACCATCTACCAATATAATATGAATGTCCATTGTCTCTGTATATATGAACTTGCCCCGCCTATCATGATCCTGTGATTCGTTGCAGGATTAACTCCTTCCCGCATAAAAAAAAAATTTTTTTTTTTTTTTAGTTAACTAACAAAAAATAAAAATTTTTTTTTTTTTTTTCAATATACCAAAACAACTTCCTAATCCTGAAATAATAATAATACCCTCGAACTAAAATCAAATAAACATCCTCAATTAATACTAACATTTCCAACTGTCACTTTGACAGAAGCATCAAATCAAGAGGCACGTGGTAACCTTCAAACCAAAACAAACACACATGTTCTTGACACACAGATAACGAAATCTCATGCAGGGTCACAGGGTACACAGACAATATTCCTTATCAAAACTAGATTATTGTTCATTCACAGAGCCATCTTACATACAACATTTAAACCTGAATTGACATATTTAAATCACTACACATTCTTACCCCTATATCCTGACATTTATTTCTGAGTTTTTTGTATAAATTTTTCTCAGCTTTGAAACGCACACGTTTACTTGGAAATACAGATTTGAATTTGTTTAATATACGCCGTAATTGCCTTATCTCGCAACCCATTAACTGAACCTTGGGGGTCGGTGAGTTATTCGTTATCTTATCTTTCGAGCGTCCCAGTCTGATAACGTGAGGACGACAATCAACTTTAGCTGGCAATAATTCTTTCTGAACTTCCAATGCAGCATGCCGTTTATTCAATTTATCAACTTCCCAAATAATATTATGTCCGAGTTTTTTAACTCCAAGGACGGTCGCATCTACTTCCGTACCCTGTTCGTATGTTGCTTTAATTGCCTGTTTTTCAATTACCTGCGACTCACACGCTCCTGATTTTATCCTTGTGTGACATACCGGCAGAATCGGCCTTTGTATAAAGTGGGTTTTACACCTCTTTAGCAACTGCTCGTCCAACAGCGATATTCCTGTGCCGCTGTCAAACAATATCTCGCCAACATAACCCCTAATTTTTGCTTCGACCACAAGATCGGTGCCATTTTCAATATTAATATTACCCTCATATCTACTACTATTATCATTATTATACATTAAATTATCCCTAATTGCTGCAGGATACAGGCCATACATAACAGTTCTATTCTTATAACTAACATTTTTCATACTTGATTGATTGAACTGCTTTTCAACTGAATCATTTTCAGTAACTGTTGCTAATAAGTTGGTATTAATTTGCTGAGTTGTATTTTTATGTTGTTGTGATTGCGGCTGAATTTGTGGTGTTTGAACATGAAACTGATTACGCGGCGGTTCATTATTATTTACCATAATTGTTGTCACCTTATTGTCACCAGTATCATTCACCTCTCCATCCTCCGTAAACACCTCAGTACCTGATATAGATTCATCTAGTACCTCATCATTAGGCCATGTGTCATAAATACCTGCACCGTTAGTATCCCTACTAGTTCCAGGCTCTACTACTGGTTCGGAATTTTTATGTGTTATGCATACACTGTCCGCATCCATGATAGCTTCAGATTCTATCATACGTTCACGGTTCTCGCATGCTATATCCGTTACACTATAAAATATCACTTCATCACAGCACTTACCTGAAGTATGTTCCAGATTAATAGTGTTGTTACTACTAATTTCATTGCTGTTATCTTCACTACAATCCGATGCAGAATCTAAATACTCGACTTTACCGAGATATGAACTACTAGGCCCTAATAAGGTGGTTTCTGTATAATCACTTTCAAGTTCACCTGCTACGCTACTGTTCTCCGTTAATCCTTCAGATGTCACATCTTGGTTAACTTCCATATTACTTTCGTTGAGAGTATGTTCCACAAGGACATTTGGTACTTCAAAATTATCACAAGGTACAATATTCTCAACAGGTAAATCTACTTCAATATCAGCTGACATTTCCTGAAGTTTCGCCATCCTCTCCTCTCTATCAGCTTCCATTTCTTCCCAAAATTTCTGCATATTAGCGTCATGTTCTTCTTGACGGGCTTTATTTTCCTCTGAAATTTTCTGTATACTCACTTCCATCTTTTCTTCCATGGTTTTCATCTTCGCTAATATGGCCGCTAAAGCCTTCTCTATCCCTTTTGACTCCGCCATAGTGACCAAATTTCAGTTTAAAATTTAGTAAATTTAAATTTATTGATTTATACGCAAAGCAAGTTATTATTATCACAACAAGATTAGAACATATGGTAACCAGTTTATATGCACGCAGAAAAAGCAGTTCAAAATATCAACATGTAAATACCTTATCTAACATACAAAAACTAATAATCTACCTCCAATATACTGATAAAATCTGTTCATATATGATATACAAGAGAATATGCACAATTGAAAATTTATATCCTCAGCTTTTCATATGAACAATACACATACAATTATCACGTTAATTATATTTATACGTCGGATTTTTCCAACAACTTTTATATTCATAGACAAATATGTAATAGCGTAAATTTACCGCTATTTTACGAGCCCTACGTTGCTAAGCGCCAAAATATCTCTATGCGACAACACAAATTACTAAACTATTGGCGCATAGGATATGATAGTATGTGTATTTCAAATTACAAGTCTATATTGGAGGGTTTAAGATTATTTATTGTACAAACACAAGTTATAGTTTATATGGTATATTTGAAATGTACAGAATGTAATGTTTGATATAGAGTCTTTCTTTTAAAATGTTAAATAATGTTCATACGCAAGACGTGATACGTTACATAAGAAGACTCCCACGATGATGTTGTTGAAGAGAAAGGCCGGTCTTTGCGGTATAGTTGGTTCGTCAGGTGTGGCTTACAAATGACAGATGTTTCACCAGAAACGATTACAGCTGGGCTGGCGTCCTGTAACAGCTGGGCTGGTCCTATAACAGCTGGGCTGGTGTCCTATAACAGCTGGGCTGGTGTCCTATAACAGCTGGGCTGATGTCCTATAACAGCTGGGCTGATGTCCTATAACAGCTGGGCTGATGTCCTGTAATAGCTGGGCTGATGTCCTGCAACAGCTGGGTTGATGTCCTGCAATTCCCACGATGAATCCGACACTTCGCACACACAACGGTACTACGGATTTTATTACTCGCAAAACTTATATAGAGTTTAAGACCAAGTAATATCTCAGGTGACAGTGAGTTTAATCTAATAACGGTATATTGAGCTTATACCTCTCCGGCTTCTTCAAGTGTTCTCGCGAATACCAAGGTCTACCGCGATCAGCAGACCACCCTATGAGGAAATCTTGCACTAGCACGGAAACGTCTTGATGGAACTATTGCGTAACAATTAATGATACTGTCACTGCGGAAAATCTCGCACAGTGATACAGTTACACTCACTTCTTACACACGTAATACTACAATATTAATATCGTGTGTAAAGATATAAAATCAATTGTTATGCGTCACACGCGTTACTATCCCCGAAAAGTCTTAACAGATCCTTGCAAGCGGTAGAGTCTTGTACAAGGATTGTATGTACCGTTCGCGGTAGCAGCAGTGAAGAACTGCTTGTAAATTTTCGCGCAATGCGTTAAAACACTGATGTGTGCAAATGTACTACACACACAGTTCTGAGTCTTCCCGTTTCACTAACGACGAATAGTTTTTACAACACCTTGCAAGCGGTAGAATTCTTGTACAAGGAGTGCACGTCCCGTTCGCGGTAGATGGCGTAGAAGAACTGTCGTAATTATACGCGCAATGCGTTAAAACAATACTGTGTGCAGATGTACTACCTACACAGTTCTGAGCCTTCCCGTTTCACTAACGACGAATAGTCTTTACAACACCTTGCAAGCGGTAGAATTCTTGTACAAGGAGTGCACGTCCCGTTCGCGGTAGATGGCGTAGAAGAACTGCCTGTGTAACGACAGGCTTAAGAAAATTTCCAACCACCAGTCAGCATTCTATTGGTGGATGGAAGTCACATGGTTAGTATAAAGTGACCAAGCACTTTTCATGCAGTAGAGTGCATTTACTTTGAAACAGCATGCATAGCGGTAATCAGACTACTCGTATCTCATGCATGACTGCCTACATACTAATAATATACATGAACGTAAACAATAGTCCGACAGGTATAGGGATTGTAGCGATACACATGTCTCAGTTCAGCTAATGTCAACACAACGATAATACTTCACGCACCGCCCGGGAAACGTTTCCCACTCGCGCACGCGCGCACATTTCCACTAACACCGTACATGAATAACCATAAATAATAATGCACAGTTTTTCTAAACTAAACCCTTAACCTTACTAAATACAATTGATAACAACCAAACTTAACCATCTACCAATATAATATGAATGTCCATTGTCTCTGTATATATGAACTTGCCCCGCCTATCATGATCCTGTGATTCGTTGCAGGATTAACTCCTTCCCGCATAAAAAAAAAATTTTTTTTTTTTTTTAGTTAACTAACAAAAAATAAAAATTTTTTTTTTTTTTTTCAATATACCAAAACAACTTCCTAATCCTGAAATAATAATAATACCCTCGAACTAAAATCAAATAAACATCCTCAATTAATACTAACATTTCCAACTGTCACTTTGACAGAAGCATCAAATCAAGAGGCACGTGGTAACCTTCAAACCAAAACAAACACACATGTTCTTGACACACAGATAACGAAATCTCATGCAGGGTCACAGGGTACACAGACAATATTCCTTATCAAAACTAGATTATTGTTCATTCACAGAGCCATCTTACATACAACATTTAAACCTGAATTGACATATTTAAATCACTACACATTCTTACCCCTATATCCTGACATTTATTTCTGAGTTTTTTGTATAAATTTTTCTCAGCTTTGAAACGCACACGTTTACTTGGAAATACAGATTTGAATTTGTTTAATATACGCCGTAATTGCCTTATCTCGCAACCCATTAACTGAACCTTGGGGGTCGGTGAGTTATTCGTTATCTTATCTTTCGAGCGTCCCAGTCTGATAACGTGAGGACGACAATCAACTTTAGCTGGCAATAATTCTTTCTGAACTTCCAATGCAGCATGCCGTTTATTCAATTTATCAACTTCCCAAATAATATTATGTCCGAGTTTTTTAACTCCAAGGACGGTCGCATCTACTTCCGTACCCTGTTCGTATGTTGCTTTAATTGCCTGTTTTTCAATTACCTGCGACTCACACGCTCCTGATTTTATCCTTGTGTGACATACCGGCAGAATCGGCCTTTGTATAAAGTGGGTTTTACACCTCTTTAGCAACTGCTCGTCCAACAGCGATATTCCTGTGCCGCTGTCAAACAATATCTCGCCAACATAACCCCTAATTTTTGCTTCGACCACAAGATCGGTGCCATTTTCAATATTAATATTACCCTCATATCTACTACTATTATCATTATTATACATTAAATTATCCCTAATTGCTGCAGGATACAGGCCATACATAACAGTTCTATTCTTATAACTAACATTTTTCATACTTGATTGATTGAACTGCTTTTCAACTGAATCATTTTCAGTAACTGTTGCTAATAAGTTGGTATTAATTTGCTGAGTTGTATTTTTATGTTGTTGTGATTGCGGCTGAATTTGTGGTGTTTGAACATGAAACTGATTACGCGGCGGTTCATTATTATTTACCATAATTGTTGTCACCTTATTGTCACCAGTATCATTCACCTCTCCATCCTCCGTAAACACCTCAGTACCTGATATAGATTCATCTAGTACCTCATCATTAGGCCATGTGTCATAAATACCTGCACCGTTAGTATCCCTACTAGTTCCAGGCTCTACTACTGGTTCGGAATGTTTATGTGTTATGCATACACTGTCCGCATCCATGATAGCTTCAGATTCTATCATACGTTCACGGTTCTCGCATGCTATATCCGTTACACTATAAAATATCACTTCATCACAGCACTTACCTGAAGTATGTTCCAGATTAATAGTGTTGTTACTACTAATTTCATTGCTGTTATCTTCACTACAATCCGATGCAGAATCTAAATACTCGACTTTACCGAGATATGAACTACTAGGCCCTAATAAGGTGGTTTCTGTATAATCACTTTCAAGTTCACCTGCTACGCTACTGTTCTCCGTTAATCCTTCAGATGTCACATCTTGGTTAACTTCCATATTACTTTCGTTGAGAGTATGTTCCACAAGGACATTTGGTACTTCAAAATTATCACAAGGTACAATATTCTCAACAGGTAAATCTACTTCAATATCAGCTGACATTTCCTGAAGTTTCGCCATCCTCTCCTCTCTATCAGCTTCCATTTCTTCCCAAAATTTCTGCATATTAGCGTCATGTTCTTCTTGACGGGCTTTATTTTCCTCTGAAATTTTCTGTATACTCACTTCCATCTTTTCTTCCATGGTTTTCATCTTCGCTAATATGGCCGCTAAAGCCTTCTCTATCCCTTTTGACTCCGCCATAGTGACCAAATTTCAGTTTAAAATTTAGTAAATTTAAATTTATTGATTTATACGCAAAGCAAGTTATTATTATCACAACAAGATTAGAACATATGGTAACCAGTTTATATGCACGCAGAAAAAGCAGTTCAAAATATCAACATGTAAATACCTTATCTAACATACAACAACTAATAATCTACCTCCAATATACTGATAAAATCTGTTCATATATGATATACAAGAGAATATGCACAATTGAAAATTTATATCCTCAGCTTTTCATATGAACAATACACATACAATTATCACGTTAATTATATTTATACGTCGGATTTTTCCAACAACTTTTATATTCATAGACAAATATGTAATAGCGTAAATTTACCGCTATTTTACGAGCCCTACGTTGCTAAGCGCCAAAATATCTCTATGCGACAACACAAATTACTAAACTATTGGCGCATAGGATATGATAGTATGTGTATTTCAAATTACAAGTCTATATTGGAGGGTTTAAGATTATTTATTGTACAAACACAAGTTATAGTTTATATGGTATATTTGAAATGTACAGAATGTAATGTTTGATATAGAGTCTTTCTTTTAAAATGTTAAATAATGTTCATACGCAAGACGTGATACGTTACATAAGAAGACTCCCACGATGATGTTGTTGAAGAGAAAGGCCGGTCTTTGCGGTATAGTTGGTTCGTCAGGTGTGGCTTACAAATGACAGATGTTTCACCAGAAACGATTACAGCTGGGCTGGCGTCCTGTAACAGCTGGGCTGGTCCTATAACAGCTGGGCTGGTGTCCTATAACAGCTGGGCTGGTGTCCTATAACAGCTGGGCTGATGTCCTATAACAGCTGGGCTGATGTCCTATAACAGCTGGGCTGATGTCCTGTAATAGCTGGGCTGATGTCCTGCAACAGCTGGGTTGATGTCCTGCAATTCCCACGATGAATCCGACACTTCGCACACACAACGGTACTACGGATTTTATTACTCGCAAAACTTATATAGAGTTTAAGACCAAGTAATATCTCAGGTGACAGTGAGTTTAATCTAATAACGGTATATTGAGCTTATACCTCTCCGGCTTCTTCAAGTGTTCTCGCGAATACCAAGGTCTACCGCGATCAGCAGACCACCCTATGAGGAAATCTTGCACTAGCACGGAAACGTCTTGATGGAACTATTGCGTAACAATTAATGATACTGTCACTGCGGAAAATCTCGCACAGTGATACAGTTACACTCACTTCTTACACACGTAATACTACAATATTAATATCGTGTGTAAAGATATAAAATCAATTGTTATGCGTCACACGCGTTACTATCCCCGAAAAGTCTTAACAGATCCTTGCAAGCGGTAGAGTCTTGTACAAGGATTGTATGTACCGTTCGCGGTAGCAGCAGTGAAGAACTGCTTGTAAATTTTCGCGCAATGCGTTAAAACACTGATGTGTGCAAATGTACTACACACACAGTTCTGAGTCTTCCCGTTTCACTAACGACGAATAGTTTTTACAACACCTTGCAAGCGGTAGAATTCTTGTACAAGGAGTGCACGTCCCGTTCGCGGTAGATGGCGTAGAAGAACTGTCGTAATTATACGCGCAATGCGTTAAAACAATACTGTGTGCAGATGTACTACCTACACAGTTCTGAGCCTTCCCGTTTCACTAACGACGAATAGTCTTTACAACACCTTGCAAGCGGTAGAATTCTTGTACAAGGAGTGCACGTCCCGTTCGCGGTAGATGGCGTAGAAGAACTGCCTGTGTAACGACAGGCTTAAGAAAATTTCCAACCACCAGTCAGCATTCTATTGGTGGATGGAAGTCACATGGTTAGTATAAAGTGACCAAGCACTTTTCATGCAGTAGAGTGCATTTACTTTGAAACAGCATGCATAGCGGTAATCAGACTACTCGTATCTCATGCATGACTGCCTACATACTAATAATATACATGAACGTAAACAATAGTCCGACAGGTATAGGGATTGTAGCGATACACATGTCTCAGTTCAGCTAATGTCAACACAACGATAATACTTCACGCACCGCCCGGGAAACGTTTCCCACTCGCGCACGCGCGCACATTTCCACTAACACCGTACATGAATAACCATAAATAATAATGCACAGTTTTTCTAAACTAAACCCTTAACCTTACTAAATACAATTGATAACAACCAAACTTAACCATCTACCAATATAATATGAATGTCCATTGTCTCTGTATATATGAACTTGCCCCGCCTATCATGATCCTGTGATTCGTTGCAGGATTAACTCCTTCCCGCATAAAAAAAAAATTTTTTTTTTTTTTTTAGTTAACTAACAAAAAATAAAATTTTTTTTTTTTTTTTTCAATATACCAAAACAACTTCCTAATCCTGAAATAATAATAATACCCTCGAACTAAAATCAAATAAACATCCTCAATTAATACTAACATTTCCAACTGTCACTTTGACAGAAGCATCAAATCAAGAGGCACGTGGTAACCTTCAAACCAAAACAAACACACATGTTCTTGACACACAGATAACGAAATCTCATGCAGGGTCACAGGGTACACAGACAATATTCCTTATCAAAACTAGATTATTGTTCATTCACAGAGCCATCTTACATACAACATTTAAACCTGAATTGACATATTTAAATCACTACACATTCTTACCCCTATATCCTGACATTTATTTCTGAGTTTTTTGTATAAATTTTTCTCAGCTTTGAAACGCACACGTTTACTTGGAAATACAGATTTGAATTTGTTTAATATACGCCGTAATTGCCTTATCTCGCAACCCATTAACTGAACCTTGGGGGTCGGTGAGTTATTCGTTATCTTATCTTTCGAGCGTCCCAGTCTGATAACGTGAGGACGACAATCAACTTTAGCTGGCAATAATTCTTTCTGAACTTCCAATGCAGCATGCCGTTTATTCAATTTATCAACTTCCCAAATAATATTATGTCCGAGTTTTTTAACTCCAAGGACGGTCGCATCTACTTCCGTACCCTGTTCGTATGTTGCTTTAATTGCCTGTTTTTCAATTACTTGCGACTCACACGCTCCTGATTTTATCCTTGTGTGACATACCGGCAGAATCGGCCTTTGTATAAAGTGGGTTTTACACCTCTTTAGCAACTGCTCGTCCAACAGCGATATTCCTGTGCCGCTGTCAAACAATATCTCGCCAACATAACCCCTAATTTTTGCTTCGACCACAAGATCGGTGCCATTTTCAATATTAATATTACCCTCATATCTACTACTATTATCATTATTATACATTAAATTATCCCTAATTGCTGCAGGATACAGGCCATACATAACAGTTCTATTCTTATAACTAACATTTTTCATACTTGATTGATTGAACTGCTTTTCAACTGAATCATTTTCAGTAACTGTTGCTAATAAGTTGGTATTAATTTGCTGAGTTGTATTTTTATGTTGTTGTGATTGCGGCTGAATTTGTGGTGTTTGAACATGAAACTGATTACGCGGCGGTTCATTATTATTTACCATAATTGTTGTCACCTTATTGTCACCAGTATCATTCACCTCTCCATCCTCCGTAAACACCTCAGTACCTGATATAGATTCATCTAGTACCTCATCATTAGGCCATGTGTCATAAATACCTGCACCGTTAGTATCCCTACTAGTTCCAGGCTCTACTACTGGTTCGGAATTTTTATGTGTTATGCATACACTGTCCGCATCCATGATAGCTTCAGATTCTATCATACGTTCACGGTTCTCGCATGCTATATCCGTTACACTATAAAATATCACTTCATCACAGCACTTACCTGAAGTATGTTCCAGATTAATAGTGTTGTTACTACTAATTTCATTGCTGTTATCTTCACTACAATCCGATGCAGAATCTAAATACTCGACTTTACCGAGATATGAACTACTAGGCCCTAATAAGGTGGTTTCTGTATAATCACTTTCAAGTTCACCTGCTACGCTACTGTTCTCCGTTAATCCTTCAGATGTCACATCTTGGTTAACTTCCATATTACTTTCGTTGAGAGTATGTTCCACAAGGACATTTGGTACTTCAAAATTATCACAAGGTACAATATTCTCAACAGGTAAATCTACTTCAATATCAGCTGACATTTCCTGAAGTTTCGCCATCCTCTCCTCTCTATCAGCTTCCATTTCTTCCCAAAATTTCTGCATATTAGCGTCATGTTCTTCTTGACGGGCTTTATTTTCCTCTGAAATTTTCTGTATACTCACTTCCATCTTTTCTTCCATGGTTTTCATCTTCGCTAATATGGCCGCTAAAGCCTTCTCTATCCCTTTTGACTCCGCCATAGTGACCAAATTTCAGTTTAAAATTTAGTAAATTTAAATTTATTGATTTATACGCAAAGCAAGTTATTATTATCACAACAAGATTAGAACATATGGTAACCAGTTTATATGCACGCAGAAAAAGCAGTTCAAAATATCAACATGTAAATACCTTATCTAACATACAACAACTAATAATCTACCTCCAATATACTGATAAAATCTGTTCATATATGATATACAAGAGAATATGCACAATTGAAAATTTATATCCTCAGCTTTTCATATGAACAATACACATACAATTATCACGTTAATTATATTTATACGTCGGATTTTTCCAACAACTTTTATATTCATAGACAAATATGTAATAGCGTAAATTTACCGCTATTTTACGAGCCCTACGTTGCTAAGCGCCAAAATATCTCTATGCGACAACACAAATTACTAAACTATTGGCGCATAGGATATGATAGTATGTGTATTTCAAATTACAAGTCTATATTGGAGGGTTTAAGATTATTTATTGTACAAACACAAGTTATAGTTTATATGGTATATTTGAAATGTACAGAATGTAATGTTTGATATAGAGTCTTTCTTTTAAAATGTTAAATAATGTTCATACGCAAGACGTGATACGTTACATAAGAAGACTCCCACGATGATGTTGTTGAAGAGAAAGGCCGGTCTTTGCGGTATAGTTGGTTCGTCAGGTGTGGCTTACAAATGACAGATGTTTCACCAGAAACGATTACAGCTGGGCTGGCGTCCTGTAACAGCTGGGCTGGTCCTATAACAGCTGGGCTGGTGTCCTATAACAGCTGGGCTGGTGTCCTATAACAGCTGGGCTGATGTCCTATAACAGCTGGGCTGATGTCCTATAACAGCTGGGCTGATGTCCTGTAATAGCTGGGCTGATGTCCTGCAACAGCTGGGTTGATGTCCTGCAATTCCCACGATGAATCCGACACTTCGCACACACAACGGTACTACGGATTTTATTACTCGCAAAACTTATATAGAGTTTAAGACCAAGTAATATCTCAGGTGACAGTGAGTTTAATCTAATAACGGTATATTGAGCTTATACCTCTCCGGCTTCTTCAAGTGTTCTCGCGAATACCAAGGTCTACCGCGATCAGCAGACCACCCTATGAGGAAATCTTGCACTAGCACGGAAACGTCTTGATGGAACTATTGCGTAACAATTAATGATACTGTCACTGCGGAAAATCTCGCACAGTGATACAGTTACACTCACTTCTTACACACGTAATACTACAATATTAATATCGTGTGTAAAGATATAAAATCAATTGTTATGCGTCACACGCGTTACTATCCCCGAAAAGTCTTAACAGATCCTTGCAAGCGGTAGAGTCTTGTACAAGGATTGTATGTACCGTTCGCGGTAGCAGCAGTGAAGAACTGCTTGTAAATTTTCGCGCAATGCGTTAAAACACTGATGTGTGCAAATGTACTACACACACAGTTCTGAGTCTTCCCGTTTCACTAACGACGAATAGTTTTTACAACACCTTGCAAGCGGTAGAATTCTTGTACAAGGAGTGCACGTCCCGTTCGCGGTAGATGGCGTAGAAGAACTGTCGTAATTATACGCGCAATGCGTTAAAACAATACTGTGTGCAGATGTACTACCTACACAGTTCTGAGCCTTCCCGTTTCACTAACGACGAATAGTCTTTACAACACCTTGCAAGCGGTAGAATTCTTGTACAAGGAGTGCACGTCCCGTTCGCGGTAGATGGCGTAGAAGAACTGCCTGTGTAACGACAGGCTTAAGAAAATTTCCAACCACCAGTCAGCATTCTATTGGTGGATGGAAGTCACATGGTTAGTATAAAGTGACCAAGCACTTTTCATGCAGTAGAGTGCATTTACTTTGAAACAGCATGCATAGCGGTAATCAGACTACTCGTATCTCATGCATGACTGCCTACATACTAATAATATACATGAACGTAAACAATAGTCCGACAGGTATAGGGATTGTAGCGATACATATGTCTCAGTTCAGCTAATGTCAACACAACGATAATACTTCACGCACCGCCCGGGAAACGTTTCCCACTCGCGCACGCGCGCACATTTCCACTAACACCGTACATGAATAACCATAAATAATAATGCACAGTTTTTCTAAACTAAACCCTTAACCTTACTAAATACAATTGATAACAACCAAACTTAACCATCTACCAATATAATATGAATGTCCATTGTCTGTGTAATATATGAACTTGCCCCGCCTATCATGATCCTGTGATTCGTTGCAATATATATATATATATATATATATATATACATATATATATTTTTATTTAGTCCCTTTCTGCTACAGTCCGTTTCTTGATGTATATAATACATTTAATATTTATAATTAAATTTACCTCAAGATGGTTATTTTTTTCCTTTTTTGGAACATGTTTCTTGTACCCATCCTCAGCCTTCCGATTTTTTGTCTGGTGAAGTACATATGTGTTGTTGGTTGACTATTATTATTGTGGCTTCCTGTTGGCTCACACAACAAAGATAATACAACAACTAACGGCATATACAAAATTGAATGCCAAGATTGCAATAAATGTTACATAGGACAAACAAAAAAACAGCTGAAAAAACGTTATTTTGAACACATAAATGCATACAAAAAACCAGAAATATATAAATCTAATTTAGCCACGCATGCAATAAACACAGGACATGAATTCCCAGATATAACCAATGTAACACTAATAAAACATATACCACACAAAAGTACCATAATGAACATTTGGGAAAATTTACAAATATACAAACATAAAACAGAATACAAACTATTACCTGAACAAATACAAATCAATACAAAACATGGCACAATATTCAAAGCACTCAGCATTGAAAATACACAAAAAACTAACACATACACCACAATCACACACAATAAAACCAATTTGAAATACCAGAAGCCAACAGGAAGCCACAATAATAATAGTCAACCAACAACACATGTGTACTTCACAAGACAAAAAAACCGGAAGGCTGAGGATGGGTACAAGATAGTACCCGAAACATGTTCCAAAAAAGGAAAAAAATAACACCTTGAGGTAAATTTAATTATAAATATTAAATATATTTTTATATATATTTAAGGAATAACTCAAAACGTTTATCTGATAAGGGTATGTAAACACTTGATCACCGTGACGTATAATCTTGCCGCTTAATTCCAGTGAGGGTTTTTTTTCCCGGTCGTGTGCATGCGGTTGGGAAACGCATTGAATTTAACACACAGGCGGCAATGAAATTGGTCAAACGGACGTGAAAAAAACGCACGCGTCGTCAACTGTGCTGCGTTTTCAAGGTTCCCCGCATTGAAACACAACCTGCTGCGTTTTTTGTGCGTTTTTAACACGCACGAGGGCGATCACACGGCCTGTTCAAAGATGCCGCTAAAATAGCATTTGTTTATTTACTTGCTACTATGGTAATTAATTTTGATCTCCAAGGCGTTGTTGACATCTTTATGAAAAAAATAAGTAATGTAAAAAATTGTCTTAATAAAGATTTATTTACTATTGATAACCAATGTTTTCTTTAATCTGAACACAGACGTTTGTGTGCAGTTGTGTTTTAGCCTTTATAGCCAAAGCTTTGGGTATGCGCTTCCAAGACGTCCCAACGCTGCCGTCCGATTATAAGCCGCCGTTTCCGTCCGTGCACGTATGAGAAAAAACGTACGTGTGACCACTGTCCGTTTTTCTAACTCCACGCGCGTGCACGGCTGGAAGAAACGCTCGTGTAACCGTACCCTAAGAAAGTTAGATATACTGTACATCAGAACCTTTAAGAACACGACTAACATTATAATGTTGTTAGACACAATGCGGTAGATTACAGTAGGCATTGAAATGTCTAACATTCATAAATTATTCAAAGAAGACATCGTTATCAATTTATTAACAACGTTTTTCTCTCGTTTCCTTCAAATTCATTCATAAAGGTTCCTATACAGGGTCTGCACGATCCCATTCGTGTCTACATTCAGAGTCCATCCGTGGCATCAATTTACCATAACACGTTGTGGTATGTAACAAGCAATAAAATTAATACCTTGCGTTTCAGGACTTTGGATCAGTCAAAAGTTACATACCAGAGAGGTACATACTCAAGGTTTATCGGGTTTCGTCACAGCAAACTACAAGTAAAATGAATAACAATTACTTAACACAAGGCCTAGTACTAGAATCTGCAAAGACTCTGGTTACAAACTACCACACGTAAGACTAAGGTGATGGCTTTCCGTGGAACTGGTCCCGTACGGGCAAAGAACTGTTTAAAATACTTCTTCTTGGTAACCTGTTCACATAATTTGTAAAGAATAAATCATTCCGCGTTAGTAATGTAAATATGAGTAGTGAAGCTCTCAAGCCAAAAGCGCTCGCTGCTTCCCACAATAATGTTGTTACGCCGGTCTAACTGATCGCCGTATGGTACAGTGGAAAACAAAATACAAGACACCAATTCAATCACTAATCACCAGCTTTAAGTATCACAATTAAACAGTTTGTAATCTACAAGATAGTCTCTTACAATAAATAAAACAAAAATTGTTTACGCGTAAAAAAATTGTCAACTGATATAAAACACAATTGTATTACAATTGTCCCGCACGATTATAAAACGCATAACACTTCGCTACAATATTTCGAACCGCACTATGTAATCGCCACTCAAACGCACTGTGTAATCGCCCGTCAATAACTCAACTTAGCGCCGCAGAAGCCTATGTATTTTCACACACCAAAACATTCCACATACTCCGCATCAGCGCTACACTAGGACGTAATTGATTGCGGCCTTGACACAGTGCGCGCGGTTGGCAGCGTCTAGGAAAGTCTTGCGAACGCATGTTGAAATCACGTACGCACACAACATTACAGCAGGATTCCTCTGGAACATTCGAGAAACATGTAGATTGTTCTGTAATGTCGTAACACTATATATGCCTAATATTGGCTTGTTTAGTAGTATACTCCGCCCATATTTCTAATTTTTTAATCTTTATGTTGTAGTGGCAATAATGTGTGTTGTCAGATTGCCAGAAATTTTTCTTTCCTGTCACAATGAATATAATTTTACCTAGGCCTACCTTTCATATCACTTATACCAAGTAACACATTTACTGATTACTTGTCATTGGATGTCATTGTATTACTTGATATTTACGATACATGCCAAGCAATTCGTTGCTGTAGAACGTAATTAAAAGTCAGAGAAAGGACTTCAAGAAAATAACGGAGGCCGCTTCAGCAGAATCCTCCGTCATCGTGACGGAACAACACGAGTAATATGCGTGGAATTTTCGCAAAAAATGTTTTCTTGAAGTTTTCGTTAATTAATTTTAATTAGTATCGGTTGTCGTTCCCATATTACAAAAACTAACAAAAATAATAATTATGAAAGCAGATCGCTAATTAATTTTCAAATATTTACGTGACGCTAAATAAAATTATTTTTTCGAGCAACACGAGCCCAATTAACACAACCTGCTGACCCCTATCGTAATCAGGTCTGCAGTCCTCTCTCTCTATAGCACGTTTAATGTTTCATGAAAAGCCTATTAACCAGTGAGAATATGATGTATATAGTGACAGCACCTTTACTGCTAATTTTGAAACGAAATTATCAAAGTGATAGCTACTAGAACAGACAAACTTTTGCTGCTGATTAATCCTGGTAAACTCAAGATCGCGAATGTCCATCGTTGGAGTAACCACTCGAACGTTATATAAGCACCACGGTACGCGTGACATAGTTAAAAATTGTGTGTCTTCGGTTTTGCTTTTTTTAGTAATGGTTTTTAATACAGGTTACTCCCAGTAACCAGCTGGTTGCTGGGAGGAGACTAAAAAAATGTAATGTAATGGCAAAAGCATCTGTGAATTCTCTGCGAGAATAAAGCAGAATAACAGCATCACGATACAGGAAAATAAAATTTTAATCCATATAGGCCTATTAGCATCCTGTGTGTTTCCATACTTAGGAGAGACCCGGATGATACTAGCAATTGAAAGCAACCAAATCAATGTTTTTGATCGTGCAGCAAACGATACTTATTTCAATGAACCAAATTGTTGTATAAATATAATTCTTGTATTCTTGATTATATGAACATAAACCAGCGGTTATCACCTACTATCATCAATATCATTTATCATTAGCCACGTCTGTCTCTCCATCAATATCCTCTTTAAATTTCAGTACGACAGGAAGTTGATCTCCTTTCCCACGTTTTTGAAGAACACTGCTCTTGGTCGTCCAGTCGGTTTTCCCCCAACACCTTTCCTTCAAAAATGTTGCTTAAGAATTGATTGTATCGTAACACATTGCCGATCAATTTTGCCCTTCTTCTTTCAATCATTTAAAAATGATCTATCTTCGTTCGCTTCTGCGAGAACTTTCTCATTACTTTCCTTATTCACCTAACTCGTCCTCGACCTATTCTCAAACTCACAACTGACAACTGGGCGGCCGTATTCAAACATCTTTATAGTGAGCCGGTGTGTCGAGTCACACGTGTCATTTTGTGGCGCCACGCCGTGGCACGACTCAGTCGCGCTCGTGTGTTTTCCGTAGTTTTAAATTGTATCCTTTCACATGAGCGTCAGTGGCAAGCGACTGTGGCAGGAAGAAGCCGAACCCCGCGCCTCGCCACTAGTGGCGACACTTTGTGGCGTTGGAACATTCACACGGACCACTTTCAGTCGCGCCACAGACTAGCACTTTCAGTGTTCACATTAATGTTGTCAAGGTTGTGTGATTGAACTGCTATTTCTTTACTATAGCTATTGAACTGCTAGAGTTAAGGTTTATTTACTATTTCATGAAGTCGAATTTTTTATTCCTTTTGATTTATAAGAGAAGTAGAGCTACGACCGGCAATCAGGGACTCAAGGTGCTCTGGTTATTCAAGCAAATTCAAACATTTACTCTGATTACTTTAAAATTAAAACTTGTATTTTTAATTTTTAACAGAATTTTAAACATTAAATATAAATTTCAGTGTTTGTATATATATGAACAAAAATATTATGAGTAATTTTTAATATTATTCAAACCTTTTAACGTATAAATTAATTAATTGATCTTTTACACTTAGCAATACAGTTTCTATTTTTTCCTTATAACTCGCGCTTACGTACGTCGGAGTTAAACCGCGCGCACGCGCGTGTGTGTGAATATTATAACTACCATCAAAGTGATTGGAGGCCTCTCTTCAGTAGGCACACTTCGTACTTCGTCACATTTTTGTGGTTTTCTTCTACACATGAAATTCCAGTAAATTAAGAAGCCGATTGAACGTGTTTTGTGACATTCTAAAGTAGCTGAGAAACTTCTTATTGTCAGCTTTCGTATCATCCATTAACGTATACTACTAACCGTTCACATATCATTTGACGCTTCAGAATCGACGTTGTCTACGACGCGACGTCGACGTTTTCGTACGGGAATGTGAAGGAGAAGAACTTCTTCGCCTGAGTCAATGATTAAACTGATGTAAATAGTAAATAAAACAATCTTCTGAATGAAACTATTTTTTATTACTGTGCAAATGGACAGTCGTCTCTGAGGCAAACCCATTCATACGAGCCACTTAGTGGTGCCAATGCGTAATGCCACAAAGAAGCGGGTACAAGCGACTCAGTAGCGCCACAGCGTGGCACCACAGAGCGGCCCGTCTATAAGCGGCCTAAGGAGCCTAAAACCACGAACTGTCCCAGACGCTGGCGCTGGTAGAAGAACCGATTACCGACACCAAAAGTTCTGAACATGGTATCTCTATCTGCCCATCGTAACACCATTTAGAATGAAGATATTATAGTATACCTATATTGAACACGACGATTCAGGCATGATGTGATGAGGCTAAGAAGAGGTCAGATGTATATATAAACTTTGTTTACTATTATAACGCGTTCACGATTCGATGCGAGTTATGTTCATTAACTTTCCTTTCGAGAGAGCAACAGCTTCAAGAAGAGACTGCCATTAACAGTGCACTTCTCCAGTTGAGATCATGGGCCTATACACCTGGTCATGACAGTTTTGCGGGTGTCTAGCGAGCGTGGGTACAATAATGATATTGGGTACCTAGTGAAGTAAGCAGTTATGAAATGTGAACGAATTGCGAATCCTAGTTAGTATACTTATCGCCAATTACACATTACCCAACCACTTTATTTCCCATATAACACCTGACGTAAAACTGTTTCCACTTTTCTTCAACGCAACCGCAGTAAATGTTATTTTGTGCAAATATGCAGTATAGCACCCATAATATGCAGTATTGCACGCATAATATGCAGTATAGCACTCATAAATATGCAGTATAGCACGCATAATATGCAGTATAGCACGCAAAATATGCAGTAAGTTATAGCACGCATAATATGCAGTATAGCACGCATAAATTTTACACCTAAATTCCTTATTCACGATTTCATTAAAACGTCGTCGTCGTCATCCTTTACGGCTTAGGCTAAGTAGCCTGTTTGTTCCAGTCTCAATGGAAGTCATCCAACCATCGATTACCTGGGTCTTACCACACTTCTCTTCCCCCTTGGATGATAGTCCATAGTTCATTAAAACAATTTTACATTTTTAACTGAAACGTTCTCCCTTTTCTGCAGTACTCCTACTCTAACGCCACTGCCAATGTTGTGATATGGGCAGTTACAATTTTGTTATCCTCATACTAATAAAATTTGTATCCTGTTTATAGGCACTCAACATCTTCGTGTTTACAAATGTATAGGAACAAGGACAAACAAACTGTGCGTCCTCTGAGCCAGAAGAATTACTAACGTCTTTTACTTATAATTGTAACAAGCTAATTCGTTGGATTATAAACCGATCTTAGTTGACTAAGATTACATGATAATTTAGTATGTGCATTTGGTCTAGTGATTTTCAAAACCTCAAATCGGGTTCAAATGGTTACGTTGATTTGATTGAGTTGTTTTCTAAGTTTTCATCAAACTAAAAACATATATTCTTTTTAATTTTGTTGGCTTTTCTGCACTTACGATGGTTATATCTTTTCTCCTGGATCTAACCTGAAAAAGTTGATCTCTAAGTTTCCGTTGCTGCATGGCTCGTGGTTTCCACTTCTTAAGGCTGCTGTAGATTCTTTCTGCTCAGCAGAGACCACTCAAAAAGTTTTAATCATCCAATACACCACTATAATACCGGTAAACGTAGACTCTTAAGACGAGGTGGTAACGCATTGTCTTACGACACTATGTGCACAGTCACAAGATCTCGAACAGTCTGGAGGTTACGTCAGTGTACGACCTTGACACAGACGCGGCACGCGCTAGGCTAGTCGAGAAATGTGTAGAATGACACTCTTGAATTTTCGGGAGTGTTACGTAATTTTCGTATCAGTATTGTTTAAATTCTTTGCATAAAAATCAAATAACATGTACTTTTCCTCAAACCATAGGCTATAGATTATCTTCACTTCGGCTTCATGATACAGGTGGGGGGGGGGGGTAAAGCAAAGATTACTACATTTTAAAATCGTCCATGGATTTATGGATTTACTAGTATATTTCATGGACGAGATATCAAAGAAGTGAAAGGACATTTTAGGAAAATGAGGGAAAATGGTTGTTCAATTCAGTTTAGTCTAATTGAACGTGAGAGAACCCAAATCGTTGCATGTTTGCGCGGGCTGGATCACCCCGTGAATTTAGGTTCATAAATTCATGGTAAAACGTGAATTTAGTTTTCATGAAATAAATGTAAAAAAATACACAGTTAGAAAATATTCACAAAAAGTACACAGTTAGGTTAGATCCCTAACCTATAAAGTGTGTCCTACTTGTTTGCTTTAGTTTTAGTCGCTTCAAAGACAGGATTGGACATGGATTCCTAAAAGAGAACACTTGTATTTGGACCTCTTCATTTTTAAGCCATACCTGTACTCACACATTTCTGCGAGAAGTTTTTAGTTTTAAACGTATAGAGTTTACTTCAACAAAGCTAGTTTTCATATGCAGCTTGAACTATAAGTGGAAGGTTGAGTTTATCTAAGCAATAAAGCTAGTGTTCATATGCAGCTTGAACTATAAGTGGAAGGTTGCGTTTAGCTAAGCAACAAAGCTAGTGTTCATATGCAGCTTGAACTATAAGTGGAAGGTTGCGTTTATCTAAGCAATAAAGCTAGTGTTCATATGCAGCTTGAACTATAAGTGGAAGGTTGCGTTTATCTAAGCAACAAAGCTAGTGTTCATATGCAGCTTGAACTATAAGTGGAAGGTTGCGTTTATCTAAGCAACAAAGCTAGTGTTCATATGCAGCTTGAACTATAAGTGGAAGGTTGCGTTTATCTAAGTAACAAAGCTAGTGTTCATATGCAGCTTGAACTATAAGTGGAAGGTTGCGTTTATCTAAGCAATAAAAGAGATTATATTTCCCTCGATGTGGCTAACGGTTTAATAAACCGATGGGAGTAATTTTTTGAGGGGAGGGGGCAATCTTAAAAATGTTCAATGCTAAATTGAACTTCATCTACGTATTTCAGTATTTGTCGCGTCCACATGTTATACTGTAACTACATATCACACGTATAATGTAGATAGTGCTAAGTACGTGTATATGTTTGTGTGTGTGTGTGTGTGTGTGTGTGTATTTTTACGATATCACATAACAATCTACGTGTTTATCGAATGTTCCAGAGTAATCCGGCTGTAAAGTTATGTGCGTACATGAGCTCGCGAGATTTTTCTAGACATTGCCAGCCATGCGCACTGTGTCAATTGATGCTGATGCGTAGTTAATGGATGTTTCTGGATCTTCGGCGGGGTTTCAATACGAGTACTCAGAGACGTTCAGTTAAGTTTGAGTTGCGATTTATTGGGATGCGGTTCGTAGTATTATAGTTCATTTAGGCCTATTGTCGGGCGAGTACACAGTGCGTTTGAGTGGCGATTTACACAGTGCGGTTCGATGTATGGTGGCGAAGTGTTATGTGTTCTATAATCGTGTGAGACAATTGTAATACAATTGTATTTTATATTAGTTGACATTTTATTGCGTGTGAACAATTTTTACTTGATTTGTTGTAAGAAACTATCTTGTTGGTTAGAAACTGTTTAATTGTTATAATTAAAGCTGGTGATTAGTGACTTAATTGATGTCTTGTATTTTGCTTTCCACTGTACCATACGATGATTAGTAGACGGTCGTAACAATATATATATATATATTGTAATAAACCTTTTTCACCTCTCTTAAAGCCACAAGTTGTTGTTATCAATTTGTAACATGTGCACTCTTATCGTCTCTATTACAGTGTGTTTAGTCGTGTGTTAGCCCCACACGTTGTAGTCGTTACTTTATGTTTAAAAATAACAGTCGTACTGTTTCTAACTTCTCACGCTGACGATGTCCGTTGCGAACTCACGAATTACCAGTACTAATATCTCACGAGTGCAATCCTTACCTGTCCTTTAATGAGTAAATTTGTTTCCCGGGGGGCGCCAAATTGTTTATGAAAACAATTAAAAATGTTAATCTGAGCGGTCGTTCTATGCGGTGTTGACTAATTCAAATTACCCTCGCAACTGGCGGGCATTTCAATCTCGCTTGTAGTTCGTCGTGCTGCCGACGTCTAACGCTGGCAGACAATTTTGCTCCTCGCTAAAGTACACAAACTTTATAATACAATTTATAATGAAATAAAGGACGATTATTTCTACTCAGTACTAGTTTATTAACGTGAAATAGTTAATCGTTATTCAGTTAGATACAAAATTATATACTGTTATTAAATAATGTTGCTCCGGCAATAAATAGACAATATCCCAAGGTTGGCTAAATTTGATTGAAACGCTTCTAAATCAACATGGCTGTCGTTAAAGTTTATTTTATACAGTTCGTTTAATCATTGAGTTCTTTTGATTACGAAAAAATATTAATAAGATGATAATAAAGTACACTACCTTACATCAATGGTACTTATATACTATTAGAGTTAAATACAATTCGTTTTTTAAGTGTTAAAAAGTGTGTTTTAATAATTCGTAATTTGTACATAGGTTAATTTATGTTTACATACAAGTTTAGTTTTTATTATCAATCAATCCTTGAAAGAAATTTAGTTATCAGTTCGGAGTGAGAGTTATTTGTGTTGTGAGGAAAGTTAATTAGAATTTATTTCGTAAATTCGGGTATTTCAGATATACTTAACAAATCTTGTTGAATTCTGGTGAAGAGTCACTTAGTTCTTAGTTAGGTTGGGTCTATACGATCATCAATCTTCCATCGTTTATACTTTGGATTGCATCTGGCTTCTTTTTCAAATAATTTGGATAAAATAATTAATTTTGAATATTAAAATCTGGTCTATTATCTCTGTTGGTTTGACTAATTCTTCATTAGATTTCTTGCATCCTCATTTCGTTAACTTTTGAAGTATTTATTATTATTTTAATTGAAACTTGAGTCGAATATGGTTTGGCTTCTGTAACTCTTGATCGCCAATAATGGACTAATGTTTTATAACGGAATTAAATTAAATAACGTTCCGTTGCTATGGCAACTGTCTGTACTCTCATTGGTTGATTTCATTTAAGTCTATTGTTGTAATATTTGAATTTTAATTCAAAATGAATAAATATTTTCTGACGGATATTATTCTTCTGTCTTCTTATCTATGTATTAGATATTATCACAACTGTTTATATTTTCTTTCAAAGATCATTTTGACATCCCACAAAGCTGGGTTTGTTCATGTATTAAAGTTTTGACAAAAATGATATTATGATGTTATTACATATCTTTCTTATTTTATGTTTTTATTCTAACTCTGACATCTTAATATGGTTCACTAATTGTACGTAATGAGTTACTTGCCCTGAATTTTCTAATACAATAGTTAATTTCTTACAATTTGTTTATTTTGGATTTATACAGTTAGGCATTTTATAGGCCTAAGTAGTAATTGGCTATATCTTCTTATTTTACACAAATTAAAGATTATTTTTCATTTACATATGTTTTGCTTGGTGTCACTTATGACTTATTTATATTTTGAATTCATTTGGGCTGTTTTGCATTAATTGAATGTTCTTATTATTTTACCGAAATCATTTCTTGTCTTTTATTCTCTTATTTTTTTTCTGTCTTTACTCTAATGATTATTATTTTTGTAAAATTTTATCTCCTTACTCATATCTATTGCCATTTCTTATAACTTGTTTATCATTTAATATTACTTATAAAACATAACACAAAAATTAGGTTTATGGTCTGTTTACTTTTCAGCCATATTCCTTCTTATAAACTTAACTCCTTTTAATTGAACAAATAACTATCTTGGTGAATAACATTATAACACCATTTATTCCATCTTGCTAATCATCCCTTTCAACATTTTTATTAATATAGGATGTTTTATTTATTTTGCACTCATATTATTTAGTTTATTCTTATTTAACACTAGTATATTAGTTGTCTATCCATCTTTTAACATTTACTATATATTTTTACTATTTAAACATTGTAACAATAACATCCTTAATATCATTATGGGATTTTTATCATCAATACAACTGTATTACTAATCTACTGTTAATTATAACTATAATAACAATATTCTGGTTATTCTTATTTTTTGGTACCTTTCACCCTTAAACTATAGTGTTAATCACTGGTTTTGGCGTCTTTACCTATATGTTGTGTTTTATATTTATTTGTTCACTCTCACTTCTATATGAGTTCTGATTTATAATTCTGGTTGTTTATCTCTATCTTGGGTTACACTTGCACTTTGTACTTTTTTACTGTACTTTAGTGTTAGTAGTGGTTATTCCCTAATATTGATTTCTGTTACTCACTTCTAACACTTACACTGCTAATCACTTTCACTTCCTACCTATCTCTCACTTTTGGGTATTTTATTGCTTTATACACAATTTGTTAGTTAGTATGTTAACAATTTTATGTTTTGATTTACTTATCATCATAGAGTTATTAATAACATATAATATCTATTACTCTGGTTAGTGTACTTTAACTGAGATTATTTTATTTTATTCTAATACTTGTTATTAAACATTTATTATTTGTTTGTGCCTTTTTCTTCAATTATTTGAGTTTATATTTTCTCATTTTACTTCCTTTATTGGGTCAATCACTTGGGTTGGGTCATAGTCATTTGTCTCGTCATAGTCATTTTATTTTCATTAGTTAATATAGTTAAATCATTATAATTTTTTCCTTTGGTATTGGGGCGGCTTTTTGTGTTGTAACATAATGCCTCTCCTTCAAAATTGATCATTTTGGTAAAACACTAGCATATTTTTTTTATGAAATTATCAGTTATATATAATTTTTTCCTTTTTCTTCTTGTTTATGTCTTCCTTCTTGTTTCTCTTCTTACTTGTTCCACTGCTTTTTATTTAGTTATCTTTTAGATCTGTTTTTACTTCTTTCCATTAGTGCGTTCCCCCTGTTATATATATAATTTCCCTAACTTTTAGTAGCAGGTTTCATCCATTACTACCTTTTATTCTGAGATCAGAGGAACATCATCTCTGCTCAGTTAATTGATTGCTGGACCTATTCTCAGTCAATCTTAAATACCTTTTTGTCATCTTGTGACTTTCATTAATAATAACAATAATATTTTGGGGATTGTCCACTTCATGGTTGTTTAGATCATTTTAACTTTTTTCTACTCTTTCTTCCTTCCGCTATACCTTTGCTATATTCTGTTATATATTCACACAGTTGTTTGTTTTTATTTATTTATTTGTTAATTTCATTATTTCTAACTTTTAATTAGTTTTTTATTTCTTCTTGTGATCGTTTTAGTTATTTTAGACATTTTTTATTTTCTTCTTCTTTGTTGATTACCCTTATTTTTGCTTTAGCCACTTGCTGTATATTTGCTTTATATTTTTTCTTGTACCAGTTCTTTTTACTTTCTCTGAATCTTCTATATTCTTTACAATTTTAAGTATTTGTCTTGGCAGGTCTTGCTTGGTTCTATATTTGATTATTTTAATTGATCTCCTTTCTAATTCTCTTGCATTATTAATTCTTGTTCACTTCGTTTGTTTATTTTATTTTATCTCACATATTTTCTAAATATTAGTGTAACTTGGTTGTACTTACTATTTAGGGATTTTGTAGTTTATTCCTATATCAATTCTTGTTCACTTCGTTTGTTTATTTTATTTTATCTCACATATTTTCTAAATATTAGTGTAAGTTGGTTGTACTTACTACTTAGGGATTTTGTAGTTTATTCCTTTATTTATCTCTTATCTCATATGTTTCCTAAATGGTGGTGTAAGTTGATCTTACTTACTTTTTTGAATTTTGTAATTTATTATTATGATTGTTCATCCTTCCTCGTAGAAATTTTTGATGGAAACTTGGTTATATACTCCCTTGATCTTTTTAGTTATTGTATTGCTTACTTCATACGTATTGTTGCCATTGTCTTTTGTTATGATATAAGGTCCTACGTATAACAATAATAGTTTCTTGGCTATACCTTCGAATGTACTAAGTAACTCACGATTTTTTATTAAGACTTTTTCTCTTAAGTGATAGTTAATTACTTTTGTCTGGTTTAGTGAATATTTGGTTTTTTGTTTTTCTATCTTCTCCATGATCCTGTTGTAGTATTTCTTTTCTTCACACCGGTCTTCTGGGTTAGTTGGAAAGTTAATCAACTCCTGTATCTCTCTATGTGGCTTTCTTCCAAACATCATAGAATGTTGCGTCTTAGAATCTCTTGAATAATCGTAAGTTGTTCTTAGGAACGTTATTGGAGTTGGCTGGTTTGAGATGAAATAATTGAGTGGACTGTATAATGTTTCCAGAAAATGATGATTTATAGAGTTAAAGAGACATATTTGAATGCTTATTGAAATTTAAATTGACATATTTGATTGCTGAAGCGTGCATATTTTAACACGGCATAAGTGCCGGAGAATTAAATAGAAATAAAGTGGAGGCGTGCATTACAACACGTAAGCCGAAATCGTCTAAATAAATAGTCTCATGGTGAGCATGCTACTAGTATTAAATACTGAAAAAACTTTAAGTAGCCGCGGCGGCGAGTGAATACGAGTGATCAGCTCGGAGTCTTGAGTAGAACAGAATTAAATTTAACTGTAGTCAGCCTGTCTGAATCCCGGCTGCCGATAACAGCGAACAAACGTGACGTCATCTACACGCTTCGCAATACAGTATTTAGAATACAAAGTACACATGGGTACAAAGTTTGACCATACTGCCCGCACAAAATCGGGGCGATTTTGCAACTTACTTAACTGTGAAATTACATGGTAAATGACATTACATGATAATAAATTCAATAATAAATAACCATTACTAATATAATAATAACGACATAAAAATTGACATGTATAACAATAGAGCAATAAAAACCAGAAAATTAATAGTAGATAACAATATGATTCACATATTAAATTCATGTGCGGATTACAAAATACATAATGATTTACGTTACATAGTTATTTACGTTACGTTACACGGTAACGGAGCAACAATAATAAAATTCCATGACATACAACACATGGCAATAATACATGAGAATACAACAATCAGGTATAATAATTAGTAGTACATAATAATAAGATAATGATCACAAAAGATTCAACAATCTGTTACAGGTAACAATACAATGACAAAGACATAATAATTTACATGCATGATATTGGAATAACAATCCCCACAAATCCAAAAATACACAACCATAGAGTAAGTACAATTGTGAAAAACATAATAATTGATACAATAATATTATAACAATTCCCAAAAAATTCAAAAATACACAACCATAGAGTAAATACAATTGTGAAAACATAATAATTGATACAATAATATTATAAAAATTCCCAAAAAATTCAAAAATACCCAAAAACATGATTGTGATACACAATATCACAATAAACATAATAATAGTGTATTAATCATAACAATACAATTCATGTGATCGCCCCGGGAATGCCCCGGGCGTGAAGTAGGGTAATGTGATAAAGTTCACATTACTGATAAATGTCGCATGATGCTCATGCGACTAATCTAGTGCCACCGGAAGTGGGCACAACTTATGAATGGGTCGACGTAGAACCAAGTGAGGTGCGAACGTCCGCGACGCGCACTATTGAGTCCTGACCCGAGTAAACATTCGTGACTACCCCGCGTTTCCACTGAAGTGGGGGGGAATTGTCATCTAGAATAAGGACTAGTTGTCCGGGAGTCAAATTTTTTGACGTAATGCGCCATTTGTTGCGCTGTTGCAACTGGTGCAAGTAATCTTTTGACCACCTGTTCCAAATGGATTGGGTGAATCTTTGGAGCAGTTGCCATCTGCCCAAACGAGTAATATTGATTTGGGAATAGTCAGGTTCCGGGAGAGCAGTGAGCGGAGAACCAACCAGAAAATGAGCTGGAGTTAAATGTTCGGGGTCCCTAGAGTCATTGGATATGGCGAACAAGGGGTGTGAGTTAAGGCAAGCCTCTATCTGGGTTAAAATGGTGTAATACTCCTCGAAGGTAAGAATGGTTCCGCCTACCACGCGTCGCAAATGAAACTTGACGCTCTTGACTCCGCTTTCCCACAGGCCGCCAAAATTCGGTGCTGAGGGAGGAATAAAGGACCAATTAATGCCTTGGGCACTGGTAAAACCCTGGACGGACTGCTCAAAACCCTTAGACTGCAAAAGTTTATATAATTCTTGAAGCGTGCTACTTGCACGACGAAAATTTGTGCCGTTGTCGGAAAATATCTGATCAGGGATACCTCTACGCGCAATAAACCGTTTTAGGGCAGCTATAAAGCCGCTGATGTCAGATCTGAGACAAGTTCCAAGTGAATGGCCTTAGTGGTCGTGCATATTGTTACAACACAAATAAGCCACGCCAATATCAGGGATACAAAAGATGATTCTGAATATAAAATAATACTTCATATAAAATAAAATGTTTAATATAAAGAAAATAAAAAGACAATGACACGACAAACGACGACATGACCTAACCCAAGTGATTGACCAAAATAAAAAGAACCAAAAGAAGAAGGGAACAACAAAAAACAAACAAGAATAAAACCAAAGAAGAAAGTGATTGACCCAACAAGAGAAAACCAAACAAGAAGGAAAGAAACAAACCAAATGAAGAAGCAAGTGATTGACTCAACCAATATAAGGAAACAAAAGAAGAAGGGAAAAAACCGAAACCAAGCAAAAATGAAACCAATTGAAGGAATTGAACGACTCAATGCCACTTATTAAAATGAACCCAAAGGAGAAGATGGAAAAACAAGATATAAAGGAAATAAACTGAAAATGAAGAAGGAGGAAAATGAAAAAGAAACAAACCTAAGATAAAGGGAAATAAATAAAAAGAAAACCCAATGATAAGACACAAACAAGTAATAAAGAAGAAAAGTAGGAGAAATGATACACTCAATGTAAGGTTGAAACAGAAACCAATAAATAACTTAAGTAATAAATAAATATTATAATCAAGTAATGGATAATAAAGTAAATGACAATTGAAAGAAACCCAATTAAAGAATGTTAAATATAAAAGCAAACTAACCCACATATTAGAGTTAGAAGTAATGTTAAAATCAATAGAGACATAAAATTGTTAATATTGCTAATGATGTTTGTAATGAAAGAGATAGTACGGTAGTGAGAAGGTAATTAAAGGGATGACCCATTTAGAAACACGTAAAACCAAAAACATTTTAGAAGTGCAAAAGTGGAAGTGTAAGAATCCCAAAATAAAGTGATATAGAAAAAACACTAAATAAATTATAATCAACAATAAATAATTTAAAAGTGAAGGTGATGATTAAATGATAATAATGCATAACAAAGAATGTTTGTATAGTGAAAAATAGTGAAGGATAATAGCATAAACACATAGTAAATCAATAAGAAACACTAAAAGGTTAACAGTGAAAAATATTAGTAATTAAGAAAGTTGTTAAGAATAGTATTAAGTGTAAACAGTTAATTAAGGTATAATGAACACTAAAAAGTGATAAAGACAGTATCAATTAAGAAAGAACATTATTGTTAAGTTTAATTGAATACAGTTATAATTAAAAGGGAGAATCCCATGAAAGAGAAAACAGATAGTGTTAGCATGGAGTGAAAGGAAAGAGTAGTTAAAAATTAAGAAGTTAAAACAAATCAATAAACACCCCATGTTACCAGGGATCATTATTAAAGTAAGTTCAAAAACGGTGATGTTGTTTATCACACAAAAAATGATATAAAGTGAAATGAACTGTAAACAAATGTTATCAAATAATTATTAAATAATTGTTTATGAATAGGATATGGCTGGAAGAATTATACAGACCATAGACCTAGATGTTGTATTTTATGTGAACAAAAGTAGTAAATAATGGCCACATTGTTTTTATTGGCAAATTAAATGAGTAGAAAAGTAAAGAAATGTAAACGAGAAAACCAGATAGTAAATAATTAGCAATTCATGATGTATAAAATAATATTAACATAATCATAACACTACAACAGAGCCAAAACAAATCAATAAATAACACAACCAAATATAATAACAAAGCTAAGCTCATTAAGCTAAAAAGAGACATAATTTGTACGAAATAAGTAAATACAAATAATGGCTACTTAGGCCTATGAAAATGCCTAACTGTCAAGAACAAACAACTACAAATTATAATAAGTTAATAAAGAAATTAGCAAATCCGAGGCGAATAATTAACCAAGGATAAATTGTAAATCATTTTTAAAGCAAAATATTATAATAAGGATTTAAATTAAAAAAGAAATGTAATTAGCAAGTATTAAAATAATTGTAAAATCATAAAACATAAAATAACCCAAACTTGTGGGGTATCAAATTAATCTATGAAAGGAAATACGAATAACAGTGATAATAGTTAATACTTAGGAGGGAAGATAGAGGAATAAAAGCAATCAGAAGATATACAAGGATTTTGAAAAGAATTCAAATTTTGATAACAATGGATTATATCAATCTAACCCAATCAAATTTAATTGGTAACCATAGCAACTGCCGTTAGGGACGGAATTACGGTTGAATATCGTTACTCGTAAAGCGTCACTCGTGCAGAACATAAGCCGAATTTTGAAAGACCAATTTTTAATAAAAAAAAAGTAAAATTAATGAACGAAATTCAAAACGATGATCGAATAAGAAGCAGACGAACAACTGGAACAGTCAACTGATGCCAACGACCAAAATTACCAGGAAATTAAAGGAAAATATGATCACATCTAATATGAAAAGGACGCCTGACCTACTTAAGTCCCAAGAGTAATGAAAACAGAAAACGATTGCAGCCCAATCCTCTTCCAACTCAATGTTTGATAACACCAAGTCATCTGATGTGTTAAGTATCCTTAATTACCCTATTTCCAAAAAATAAACTCACTTTAAATATTTCTGAAAGTAAAATAAACTCTCACTGTCAACCGAATATTCTCTTTCAAAGATTAATTAAGAAAACATAACACACTGAAAATTTGTTAACATAATACATAAACTGTTGTGTGAATACGAACTTTATAAACACATTTAACGACACTACAGAACAGATTGTAACCACACACCTTATTATTCAAGTACACATAAAGTAAGGTAATGTACTTTTTATTGTAATCATAGGAATTATTTGTCTTGTAATCAAAAGGATCCCAGATTTTGGAACGAAAATAATTGTAATAGCTAAACACCTCAGCGGCCATGCTGATGTGAATACTTCGTTACCAAAATCGATCCGTCATCCTGAGAATAATTGTTTCATGTAATAAGTCGGTGCAAATTTATTAATCAACCAATATAATTTAATTGTCAAACTGAAAATTTATTTATCAACCATTAAAATAACTAGTACAGGGAGTAACCATTGTTATTATTTCATAGGGAGTGTATCATATAATTTGTGTTTGTTAGCGAATTAGCTTTGACGGTACAGCGCTCACGTTGCAAATCGACACACTACTTGATCGAATCAGCCGTCTAACCAAGGCGGGAAGTATTTGAATGCTCCGGCCGTCACAGCTGTGAACTTAGTTAAACCATATTATCTAAGAATTTTAATTGTTTTTAATAAACAATTTGGTGCCACCCGGGAATCACAAATCCCTATTTACTAACAGGTAAGGTTACTACCGCGTTGTACTGGTAATTACAACATCGCTACGGACATCGTTAGCGCAAGAATAAATGTAACGACCCCAGTGCGAGACGAACGCACTACACACATATACAATATATTCGTCGTTTACAGACGCGACAGAGTTATTCGTTACAGATTGGCGCCCATCACGGGGCTTGAATAAGACGGACGTCCCACACAATTCGTTACAATATAAATAAACCAATATAAGCCTTGGAAGTTGATTTTTAACGCTGCCCGCCATGACGTACAAATATCGGACCGGCATAGTCGACTGCCGATTGGGAAAATGGTTTAGCAGCCGTAACACGGGAGGGGGGTAATTGTCCTAGTAATTGGTTTGCGCCCCTAGCACGGAATCTAAAACAGGTGATACATTTATGTATTACCGAACGTATATAAGATTTGTCATTAAGTATCCAATATTTTCGTCGTAAAGAGTACTGAGTCAGTTGTACACCAGAGTGTAATAAACGAAGGTGCTCGCTTTGTATAATTAATTTACTGAGTTGAGAGTGTGGGTGTAGTATGATTTGGTGTTTGCTCTCGTAATTGAGCTGAGAGTGCTGAAGGCGTCCCCCTACGCGTAGTATTCCTGATTTGTCCCGAAAGGGGTGAAGAGAAAGAATTTTACTGTTATTAGGGATGCAGCGTTGTTCCTCAAGTTTCTTAGTTTTGACGCCAAAGTGCGACTTCTGGGACTGGCGAATAAAAACCAAAAGTGTACCATGTAACTCATGGGAGGTTAAAAAGGAAGTGTTCCTATCCTCTGTGGGAATCCTAGAGTTTCGGATGAATCGACGACAATACGAAAACACGCGAAGGAGTTTTGAGAGCGATGAGTAGTTCTCAACATAATTAGATGTGGATAATGCGACAATCAATGAGGTTTGGACCTGTTTCCGTTTTTCCTGCTCAAGCTCAGGATGAGTGCATGGAGAATGGGCATCGAAGGCACAGATAGGCCATGATGATGACTCGTGGGATAACCAGGATGGACCATGCCACCATTGTGGATGACTGTGTAAAATCCGAGGGAGACAACCACGCGATAAAATGTCGGCAGGATTGTCCAATGACGATACATGATGCCAGGTACCCCTTGCAGTGAGGCGCTGTATCTCAGCAACACGGTTGGCGACGAATACCTTCCATCGGAAAGATTGCTGGTGGATCCAGTGTAAGGCTATCATTGAGTCCGAGTAAAAATATAATTCGTCGAATTTGTAATTCACGGCGTCTATAACCTTGGAAGCTAACTGAGCCAACAACAGACAGGCGCACAGTTCAAGTCTGGGTAGTGTTATCTGTTTCAATGGAGCGACTCTAAATTTAGAACATAACAGGTTTGATGAGATGGCGTGGTTTGAATAGACCGTACGCACGTAAATACAACACACGTAACCCTTAGCTGACGCGCCGGCAAAGCCGTGGAGCTGGAATGCAATGATTTGCGAATTGTTTAAACTCTTTACAGACCTCGATATTTTAAAGTAAGTGTCTGAAACCAGCTGAGAATAAAGTTCTAACCACTGATTAGACAATGAATCTGATAAGGGTTCGTCCCAACTTGTACCCGTTAACCACAATCGCTGCATAAAATGCTTACACCAGAATGTAACAGGGCTAATGAGACCCAAAGGGTCGTAAATTCCTGCGATGACTGATAGTACACTTCTTCTGTTGACCACCTCGGGATTGGCATGTCTCTGGATACTATATAAGAAACTATCTTCGTCCATGTTCCATTGAATGCCTAACGTACGCACAGTTTAATTTTTACTAAAGTCATGGGAAGAATAAGCGTGCGAGGCTATAATTGTCTGATCATTGGAGAACCATTTGTGCAATGTAAAACCGTATTGGCTTAGTAACTCTGTGAGTCGGATTTCATTTTGGATAGGATGTGCGGGTTGTCTGAACCGGTCATAAGATCGCCCACATAAAAATCTTTCGCGATAACTGAACAAGCTATAGGGTATTTAGTTTTATTTTCCTTGGCTATTTGAGCCAGACATCTTGTAGCAAGAAATGACGCACTTGCAGTCCCATAGGTGACTGTCCTCAAGGCGTAATGTTGGAGTTCCCTATGGGGGGCATCGCGCCAGACAACGCGCTGCAATTTGGAATCCTTAGTATTAACTAAAATCTGCCGATACATCTTCTCAATGTCCGAAATGAGGACATATCGGCGAGTACGAAATCGAGTCATAATAGAGAACAGATCCTGCTGGACCGTGGGCCAATCAACAGTGTCTCGTTCAAGGACAAATTATTTGTTGTTTTAGCGGAGCCGTCGAAAACAACTCGCAATTTAGTAGTTATGCTAGAGACTTTAAAAACTGAATGGTGCGGCAAGTAAAATGTATCTGACTGGTCTACCGATAAATCGTACGCATCAAGTAAAGACATGTGACCGAGATTTAAATATTCATGCATGAATGCGCTATAATCCTTGTGAAGAGCAGGGTTCTGCTTGAACTTGAGCTCCAGTGATTGGAACCTGCGGATAGCGCCGGAGAGAGAATCGCCTAAATGACAATTATGTAACCTGCGTGGCAGGGATACCACAAATCTGCCATCCTTATTACGGACAGTATTCGATACAAAATGATTCTCGCAATCCGAATCCTCAATGGAGGGAGCGCGAATCGCAACGTCCTCTAACTTCCAAAAGTCCTTTAGTTGCGAGGAAATGGCATTATCATCTTCACATACCATGAATGATGAAACCGGTTTTGTCATATCGACACTAAATGGCAAGTTACCTGCAAGAATGAATCCCAACTTAGTCTCCTGTATTATGGGGAAATGTGGGCTGCGGATAAATTTGACAGGTTCAATTAACTGCAAGTAATACTGAGCACCGAGCAATATATCGATTTGCGACGAAAAGTTCAGCTGCGGGTCAGCTAGAAAAATGCCCTTTGGTAAGTTTAGGGAGGAGAGGTCAAATGACTCAGCAGGGAGATTATTAGTGATACTGGGAAGCACAGCGCAATGTATGTTCAAATTAAAATTTTTATAACGTGAATGCAATCTTACTCTGGTACTCAAATCAGCTTGAGATAGTGAACTATTTATACCCGTGATGGGTAATTGAGATTTAATCAGTTTTAGACCCATGCGGCGAGCGAAACTCATGGTGCAGAAATTAGCTTGCGATCCTGAGTCCAATAAAATCCTAACTGGGTGCTTCCTACCTGCTTGGTCAGTTGTCATGCAGACTGCGGTGGACAATAATATCGATCTGTTTGTTTGCAATTATAACTAACACTAATTGTTACTGGACGAATCGTTATTGCTAGATATATGGATCATTGTGTGGTGGCGTTTAGCACACGTTCTGCAAGAAATTTGGAGGGACAGTGTGCAAGGTCGTGGCCTGGGCGTATGCAGTTTAGGCAAAGTTTATTTTTAATTAGGATATTTTTTCTCTCGAGAGGAGTAATCGCTACAAATTGCGGACACTCAGTAAGACGGTGTCTAGCCTTGCACAGCTGACATATGTTATTGCCGATATGAGCATGGAATGCAGTTCTATTAATATTAAACGGTTTAATTGCTTTGCGATATGGACTCTTATCGCTAACGTGTATCTTGTTTACGGCGCTGGGCACGCTATCTAAGTTTTGTAATACCTGCCTTCGGTTATTTAAAAATTTTATAAAATTACTAAAATTAGGAAGTCGCTCGTCCGACAAGCCTTCTTTCCAGAGCCGACACGTATGAGTATCGAGTTTCTGCGTTATGTGTTGAACTAAAATCATTTCTATTTCTTTTATAAATTTGCTAACTGCTATAATTTTTATTGTTCGACTAAGCTTTTCGTCATCACTGACATCATCAGGTCTTAAACAACAGTTGTTTAAGACCTGATGATATCAGTGATGACGAAAAGCTTAGTCGAACAATACAAATTATAGCAGTTAGCAAATTTATAAAAGAAATAGTAAGGATGGCTGCTAATTTAAACAGGTTGTTTAAGACCTGATGATGTCAGTGATGACGAAAAGCTTAATCGAACAATAAAAATTATAGCAGTTAGCAAATTTATAAAAGAAATAGTAAGGATGGCTGATAATTTAAAGAATACAAAGAATAAAATCATTTTAAATGTATTTACGGGTAGATTTAATGAATTTAAGGCATTTATATTTGCAGTGATCTCGTCAATGAACCTAGAAATGATAACCCTTGACTCTTGTTGTACGGACTTGACGCCCAAGACATTCCCTATGTGATAGGCTGATACAATTAATTTGCTATCGTATCTGTTTTTTAATAAATCAATGGCTACTGCATAATTTTCATGAGTTATTGGAAGAGATGTTATTACATTTAATGCTTCGCCACTCAATGAAGAGTGTAAGTAGTGTAATTTTTGAATATCTGTCAGATCAGTTCTGACGTGTATTAACTCCACAAATATATTGTAATAGTGTCGCCAATCAATAATGCTTCATGAGAAGGAAGGCAGTTTAATCGGTTCTAATTGTATCGGGGGGGTTTTAATTGGCGTAATTTCGGTTTGAATTAACGGTTTCTGGTTCACCTCTTCTACTTGTTTCAATAAATGGTGCAATTTGCATTTGATATTGCAGAGATCATCCTCGGTTTGAACTCTGTCAGTGACTGGAGAGAAATCTGTATCGTCAGCCTTGATTTGAGTCTGAATATCGTCATATTTAGCCGACAATTCCATCAAATGGCGGAGCTTTATTTTTAACGCATGATGATCGCTTATGTCTGGATTGAAGTTATCCGCGAAAGTATTCACGCGAGATATGGACGCCTTGATTGTGCCGCGTTTCTTTATTAAGGCCTTCACATCAGCCATGACCGAAATTTTAAAATGCAATTTGAAGCCGAAAATTAAATGCAGGGAAGGTGAACAGTCGTTGGAATTTAGAATAATTTACTACAAATTGATATAATGCGGGAGCCAGTGATCTATGTACACCTTAATATATAACTGATTATAATAGGTACTTAATTTACTTAAAACTATTGGTGAATGTTATCGAAAATATAAATCATTCGACCTGATAATAAGCTTATGGCCACTTGACAATGACATCTGCTTCTGTAGAACTTAATAATTATGTTGTATTAAATGTTATTAACTGTGTACCAAAAAGTTACTTAGATTATCATAATTATGTAAAAAGATTATAAAAAATAAAAGTTCATAATCACGTGGACGCTGATCCAGGCGTGCTGAAGCTGGCTTCGATCCCGTTGCTCGATCCTGTTAGGAGTTGTTGCAACTCTTGTCTCTACCGGTCAGATGACGCCTGATGTTGCAGCTCTCCATAATTTTAAAGCTGTGGAACTTTTTTGATGTAGAATAACTAATGCTGTCCTGCCGTGTCCCGTCGTCCCTGGTTTACTGCTCTGCAGAATCTTGTAGTGTTGATTGTGACGTAATTTTTGAAAATAATAGAGGCACGCAACTGTCAGCAATCCAAAGTTGAGAATGTTGGGGCTTGAACCAAACGCCGTTTGGGCCCATTAAATGAAATATTAATGTTGTCGCTGTGGACAAAAAATGTTGCCCGTAAGGCCAAAATAAAATCCTGCCTGGAGGACCAAAAATGCGGTCGCTGTGGACCAAGAAATGCGGTCGCTTGTGGACCACAAAATGCGAAATCCGGCCCGGAGGACCAAAAATGTTGCGTCTTAGAAGCTCTTGAATAATCGTGAGTTGTTCTTAGGAACGCTATTGGAGTTGGCTGGTTTGAGATGAAATAATTGAGTGGACTGTATAATGTTTCCAGAAATGATGATTTATTGAATTAAAGAGACATATTTGAATGCTTATTGAAATTTAAATTGACATATTTGATTGCTGAAGCGTGCAGATTTTAACACGGCATAAGTGCCGGAGAATTAAATAGAAATAAAGTGGGGGCGTGCATTACAACACGTAAGCCGAAATCGTCTAAATAAATAGTCGCATGGTGAGCATGCTACTAGTATTAAATACTGAAAAAACTTTAAGTAGCCGCGGCGGCGAGTGAATACGAGTGATCAGCTCGGAGTCTTGAGTAGAACAGAATTAAATTTAACTGTAGTCAGCCTGTCTGAATCCCGGCTGCCGATACTGTTATCTACAAACGTGACGTCATCTACACGCTTCGCAATACAGTATTTAGAATACAAAGTACACATGGGTACAAAGTTTGGTCATAGAATATGGGGTGTTTTCAATGAAATGGTGGTAACTTATGTTTAAAACTTTTTCTGTTGATATTAAATATTTTTGCCATTCTCTTTGTTTATCATGACAGTATGTTCTCAGAATGCGTCCTAACTCTCTCAATATCCTTTCAGCGGGATTACTGCTTGGATGATATACGGACGTTTTGTATGTTTTTATATTTATTTCCAATAGTTTCTCTCTCCATCTTCTTCCTTTAAACTGTGTTCCGTGATCGGTTATTATAGTATATGGTTTTACAAATTCAGGTATGTATTTGTTTTTAATTATTTCCAAGATTTTCTTTGTGGTTGCTCTGTTGATAGCGTATAATTTGGTGTATTTAGTGTAATGGTCAAATAGAATTACAATGAACTTGAATCTATGCCTCCCTCCGCTATGTGGGAATGGTCCACATATATCAAGAACCACTTTTTCAAGTTTATTTGATGTAATGGGTATCATCATTCCATCCTTTCTCTCATTATTGGTTTTAACCATTTGACATATAGTGCATGTTTTGATATTTTTAATCACTTTTCGGGTTATGCTTTTAATAAACATTTCTTCTGCCAAAGCTTTGACTATTTTTAAAGCTCCCATGTGTCCGTACCTGACATGGTAGTCTTTGGTTAATTTATTTTCTAGAGATGTTGCAACTACTAGCTTCCAATTTCCATGATTCCCTTTAGTTTTAATGAATAACACATCCTTATGTATGCAATAAAATTTGTTAATAATTTCTTCTGATTCCATCACTCTCCTTCGTATGTTGGCTAATTTGGTATCTTGTTTCTGCTGTTGTACGATCTCATTGACTATCTCTTCCAGGTCCTTTCTATCCTTCAATATATAATACAACTTGGCGATTTTCTCCTTTTCTCCTTCAAATATCTGATTGTCAACATTTATTCTGGATAATACGTCGGCACCTACTTTCTTTCTACCTGGAATGTATTCCCATGTGATGTGGTACTCCTGCAGAGCGAGGATCCAACGGGTGAGTCTACCATGGCTTAATTTACGTTGTTTAAGAAATGATATCGATTTATGGTCGCTTCTGACCGTGATATGGTACCCTAGGATGTACGTTCTAAATTTACCGCACGCGAACACTATACTTAACAACTCCTTTTCCGTAACGTTGTAGTTACGTTCGCAACTATTTAACACTCTGCTGGCAAAGCTGATGACAAGGTGGTGTCCTTCTTTATCCTCTTGATACAGTTCAGCGCCCAGACTGATGTTACTGGCGTCGCAATTCAGATAGAAGGGTTGCTCAAAGTTGGGATGATGCAGCATCACTGTTTCTCAATTTTTTTTCTTTATGAGGGTTAGTACAGCATCCTGTTCGGTCCCCAGGTCCACTTGTCCTTAGATGAGAGTTGTTTTGAAAATTTGGCAGTCAAATGGGAGTAGTTATTCTGAAATTTACGGTAGTAGTTGCAAATACCTAGGAAGGATTGCAACTGCTTCTTATTTCTTGGAGTAGCGAATTTCTGGATGGCTTCTACCTTTTCTTGGGATGGTGATATTCCCTTCTCTGTTAGATTAAATCCCAGGAATTTTACTTCTTCCGCTATAAACTTGGATTTATCTAGCTTCAGAGTGACATTGTTAACAGAGAGTTTATTCAGTACTTGTTCTATTCGGGCACAGTGTTCGTCACAGTCCGATGATGTTATTAGTAGGTCGTCCACATATATAGTTGTGAATTGCAAAGCCTCTTGACCTAGGACTTGGTCCATGCACTTCACAAACACTGCGACGGAATTGATGAGGCCAAAAGGTAAACTCTTAAATTGATAATTCCTCCTTCTGAAGTTAAAAACACTATCCCTTGTTGTAGGTTTATTATGGCTGAGTGTTGTCGCAACACGTCGCACCCTATAAGCTTATTGAATGGTAGTCCACTTGCTAACAGGAAAACAATTGTTATAGTCATGTTCTGGCTGGTTATTTCCAGTGAGACTTGCTTTCTGACAGTTTTGTTCTGTTTTCCTGTTGCTCCTATAATGATTATGTTATTAATTGGCAACGTGAGTATTGGTAGTTTGAAGTTAGATTGGATCAGTTCTAGTTCGGTCTGGTTTATTAGGGAGATGTTTGACCCTGTGTCTATCATGATGATGGTTATCGATCCATTTGCTGTGGCCTGTATGTAAACTATTTCATTATTGGTTTTTGGTAGCTGGTTGTCCTCTTCTTCCAGGAGTTCTTCTCTTATGTTTTTTAAATAGTTATTAGAGACAATTGTTATAATTTTATTATGATTTCGTCGCGTCATCTGTCTTAATAACCCAAGTGATTGGTCATGTGAAGGGTATTCCTCGGTTCTCACTGACCTTGTTAGTTTAAATTTTGCGGTTCGGTGTTGGCCCGATTATCTGACTGGTTCGTCGATGTTTCAGGTACTGGCTCTGGTCGAATATTCATATTATTTCCGGACCCTTCAATGGTCCTATTTTCTTGGTACTGATCACTACTTGATGCTGATGCATAATAACTGGAGTTTGCCGGTGTATTCGGGCAGTACCTCCTCTGGTTTGTCTGACATCTTCCATTTATAAAATTGACCTGTCGTCGATCATCTCTGGGTCGGTTATTCCCGTTTCCCCTATTGTACTGGTAATTCGGGTTGTAATTGTTCCCATGGTAATTACTGTTGTTGGGGTGGCCGTTCGGACGCTGGTTTGGTCCATTTCCCCGGTAATTATTGTTGTTGGGATTGTTATTCTGATTATTCCCGCTATACGGTTGATTAACCTGGTTGTAGTTTGGGCGATTACCCCTGTATTGGTTGTTGTTGAAATTCAGGTTTGGGTCATTTTGGTTGTTATTCTGGGGGTTGTCGTTTGATGGATTGTAATTCGGTGGGTTACGGTTCTCATTCCATCGGTTTTATTTTAAATTGACCATCCTATTGCGTTTGTACAGTCCGTCATTCTTATGATCTTCTAACAAGCTTGCCATGCCTTGTATCGTTTTGATTTGGCCTTGTCTTCTGGCTTTTTGAACGGCATCCTCATAATGGTACCCCAATTGTATGACTAACGATTCTTCCGGGATTCTTGGTTCCAAATTTCGTGCTAGGCACACCTTGCCCAGAAAGTATGAAGTTAGGGTGTGTCCTGCTTGTGGTTCATACCTCCCATCACTTATATCGTTCCGTACCACGTTCTGGGTCGACTCCGACCAATACTTGTCGCGAAACTGCGTTTTAAAATCCTGTGTGTTGGTTATTTCCGGTCTTGTTGCCGTCCACCAATTGTCGTGGGTGTCTCGGAACATCTCATCAATCATGCTGCGCACCGTTGTCCATCGAGTTTCCCTATTCTTTTCTATCATCTCCTCGACTCTTTTTAGGAACTCCATCGGGTTGCGCCGGTAGCTTCGGAACTTTATCAGCTCCCGGTTCTCGCTGGTTATTATGTGTGTGTTGTTACAGGGTTTGTCTCTCAATGCATCTAGTTCTTCCTGCATCTGTCTTTCTCGTTCGTTGAGTCCCTGGATCTTCTCTTTGTTTTCCTTGATTTGCCCGTCTACTTGGTTGAGGTTGCTATATACTCGTTCCACCCTTTCATTTACATCGGTTTGTATTTATTTGTGCTTTTCTTCCAGCTTTTTGAGCACTTCTTGTTTGTTTCTTGTGCATTCTATTGTCGAGGTTTGTGGAAGTTCCTTGATCCTATGCTTACCGTCGTCCTCGACTGCTTTAATTTTGCTTAATATTTCCTCCTGGGCCTTCGCTACCGTTTCACTGGTTGTTTTTATTTTTTCATTAGCTTCTGATACATTCCTCTTAATATCCTCACATTATCCCTCTAACTGTTGTTCTAATTGTTGTTTCAACTCTTCTTTATTCTCCGCATGGTGCTCCTTCAATTGTCCCCTCAATTCTTCCTTCAGTTCTTCATTACATTTTTGGATGTCCTCCGTTAATTGCTGTTGTAGGGTTTCTTGGTTCTTCTGTAAAGTATCACTGTGTTCCTTCATTTTCTTGTTTATCTGTTGCTTTAATGTCTCATTATTGCTTTCGATTTTATTGTTCAGTGTCTCAATATCTTCCCTTAGTTGTTTCTTTAATTCTTCACTTAAAATCTCATTTTCTCCTTTGAATTTTCATTAATTTTTTCCTCCATTTTGTCTATTTTTTCATTTGTTTTCTTTAATTCTTCATTATTTTGTCTTAGGAATTCCCTGTCTTCCTTTCTTTGTTCTTTTAATTCTTCATTGTTTTGTCTTAAGAAATCCCTGTCTTCCTTTCTTTGTTCCTTAGTTTCTTCCTTATTTTTATCGAACTTTTCATTCATCTTATTCATTAATTCCATTGATTTTAGTAGGTTCGGATCTCCTCTAACTTCTCCCTTGTCACCCGCCTGTTGTTCCATTTCTTTGTCTTGGGTTGGTTTCTCTGGTTGTTTGCCGATTATTACCTCTATTTCAGGTGCTGGTTGGGTTGGTTCCTCTTGTTGGTCTTCTTGGGCATTCTCTTCGATCAATTCCTCGATCATTTCCATTCCTTCAACCTGTGTTGTCTCCTTGTCTTCTTTGTAGGTGTTTTCAGCCCTATTCTTTGGTCTTCCCCTGGTGATCATCTTGTTGTCTTTTTATTTTTCGTAACCGCCGCTAGTCTTTAATTCTAGCCACACTAGTTGGTCGCCAATTTGTAATAAACCTTTTTCACCTCTCTTAAAGCCACACGTTGTTGTTATCAATTTGTAACGTGTGCACTCTTATCGTCTCTATTACAGTGTGACTAGTCGCGTGTTAGCCCCACACGTTGTAGTCGTTACTTTATGTTTAAAAATAACAGTCGTACTGTTTCTAACTTCTCAGCTGACGATGTCCGTTGCAAACTCACGAATTACCAGTACTAATATCTCACGAGTGCAATCCTTACCTGTCCTTTAATGAGTAAATTTGTTTCCCGGGGGGCGCCAAATTGTTTATGAAAACAATTAAAAATGTTAATCTGAGCGGTCGTTCTATGCGGTGTTGACTAATTCAAATTACCCTCGCAACTGGCGGGCATTTCAATCTCGCTTGTAGTTCGTCGTGCTGCCGACGTCTAACGCTGGCAGACAATTTTGCTCCTCGCTAAAGTACACAAACTTTATAATACAATTTATAATGAAATAAAGGACGATTATTTCCACTCAGTACTAGTTTATTAACGTGAAATAGTTAATCGTTATTCAGTTAGATACAAAATTATATACTGTTATTAAATAATGTTGCTCCGGCAATAAATAGACAATATCCCAAGGTTGGCTAAATTTGATTGAAACGCTTCTAAATCGACATGGCTGTCGTTAAAATTTATTTTATACAGTTCGTTTAATCATTGAGTTCTTTTGATTACGAAAAAAATTTAATAAGATGATAATAAAGTACACTACCTTACATCAATGGTACTTATATACTATTAGAGTTAAATACAATTCGTTTTTTAAGTGTTAAAAAGTGTGTGTTAATAATTCGTAATTTGTACATAGGTTAATTTATGTTTTTTCATACAAGTTTAGTTTTTATTATCAATCAATCCTTGAAAGAAATTTAGTTATCAGTTCGGAGTGAGAGTTATTTGTGTTGTGAGGAAAGTTAATTAGAATTTATTTCGTAAATTCGGGTATTTCAGATATACTTAACAAATCTTGTTGAATTCTGGTGAAGAGTCACTTTTTTCTTAGATAGGTTGGGTCTATACGATTATCAATCTTCCATCATTTATACGTACTTTGGATTGCATCTGGCTTCTTTTTCAAATAATTTGGATAAAATAATTAATTTTGAATATTAAAATCTGGTCTATTATCTCTGTTGGTTTGACTAATTCTTCATTAGATTTCTTGCATCCTCATTTCGTTAACTTTTGAAGTATTTATTATTATTTTAATTGAAACTTGAGTCGAATATGGTTTGCCTTCTGTATCTCTTGATCGTCAATAATAGACTAATGTTTTATAACGGAATTAAATTAAATAACGTTCCGTTGCTATGGCAACTGTCTGTACCCTCGTTGGTTGATTACACTTATGTCTATTGTTATAATATTTGAATTTTAATTCAAAATGAATAAATATTTTCTGACGGATATTATTCTTCTGTCTTCTTATCTATGTATTAGATATTATCACAACTGTTTATATTTTCTTTCAAAGATCATTTTGACATCCCACAAAGCTGGGTTTGTTCATGTATTAAAGTTTTGACAAAAATGATATTATTATGTTATTACATATCTTTCTTATTTTATGTTTTTAATCTAACTCTGACATCTTAATATGGTTCACTAATTGTACGTAATGAGTTACTTGCTCTGAATTTTCTAATACAATAGTTAATTTCTTACAATTTGTTTATTTCAGATTTATACAGTTAGGCATTTTATAGGCCTAAGTAGTAATTGGCTATATCTTCTTATTTTACACAAATTAAAGATTATTTTTCATTTACATATGTTTTGCTTGGTGTCACTTATGACTTATTTACATTTTGAATTCATTTGGGCTGTTTTACAATAATTGAATGTTCTTATTACTTTACCGAAATCATTTCTTGTCTTTTATTCTCTTATTTTTTTTCTGTCTTTACTCTAATGATTATTATTATTTTTGTAAAATTTTATCTCCTTACTCATATCTATTGCCATTTCTTATAACTTGTTTATCATTTAATATTACTTATAAAACATAACACAAAAATTAGGTTTATGGTCTGTTTACTTTTCAGCCATATTCCTTCTTATAAACTTAACTCCTTTTAATTGAACAAATAACTATCTTTGTTATAACACCATTTATTCTATCTTGCTAATCATCCCTTTCAACATTTTTATTAACATAGGATGTTTTATTTATTTTGCACTCATATTATTTAGTTTATTCTTATTTAACACTAGTATATTAGTTGTCTATCCATCTTTTAACATTTACTATATATTTTTACTATTTAAACATTGTAACAATAACATCTTAATATCATTATGGGATCTTTATCATCAATACAACTGTATTACTAATCTACTATTAATTATAACTATAATAACAATATTCTGGTTATTCTTATTTTTTGGTACCTTTCACCCTTAAACTATAGTGTCAATCACTGGTTTTGGCGTCTTTACCTATATGTTGTATTTTATATTTATTTGTTCACTCTCACTTCTATATGAGTTCTGATTTATAATTCTGGTTGTTTATCTCTATCTTGGGTTACACTTGCACTTTGTACTTTTTTACTGTACTTTAGTGTTAGTAGTGGTTATTCCCTAATATTGATTTCTGTTACTCACTTCTAACACTTACACTGTTAATCACTTTCACTTCCTACCTATCTCTCACTTTTGGGTTTTTTATTGTTTTATACACAATTTGTTAGTTAGTATGTTAACAATTTTATGTTTTGATTTACTTATCATCATAGAGTTATTAATAACAAATAATATCTATTACTCTGGTTAGTGTACATTAACTGAGATTATTTTATTTTATTCTAATACTTGTTATTAGACATTTATTATTTGTTTGTGCCTTTTTCCTCATTATTTGAGTTCATACATTCTCATTTTATTTCCTTTATTATTTGTTTGTGTCTTTTTCATCATTATTTGAGTTTATACCTTCTCATTTTATTTCCTTTAATATTTGTTTGTGTCTTTTTCATCATTATTTGAGTTTATATTTTCTCATTTTATTTCCTTTATTGGGTCAATCACTTGGGTTGGGTCATAGTCATTTGTCTCGTCATAGTCGTTTTATTTTCATTAGTTTAATATAGTTAATTCATTATAATTTTTTCTCTGGTATTTGGGCGGCTTTTTTGTGTTGTAACAATATATATATTGTAACGGTACATATCTTCACCGTACATTTAAAAACAACTATAAGGAATGAAACATTCATTAACTAACACTAGAACACCCAAGAGATGAATGATAAATGAATAACTGTGTACTAAATGTTATATCCGGTTCACGAACTGATTAAAATAATTAGATCAACAAACGAAGAATAATAAATAATAATGAAGAAGAAAAATAGAAGACAACATAGTAATGTGATTAACCAAATAACCCAATAGATATGGTAAGTGAGAGGACAAAACCAAATTATAATGACAACAAACACTAACAAGATACAGAAGACAATATGAATAAAAACAAATAAAGTGATAAGCGAAGAAGAGTTAACAAATCTATTATACAATGTGCCAATAAGTGTACCAAGAGATAATGAAACAAATAAGGCAAGGAGTCTACAGAGTTAAGACACAGTAAAGAGACACAGACATGGACAAACTATTACTAAAGACTTGACCATGACTAAAACTCTTTATTCTAAGTTGAAAATATAATTAATCAAAAAATAAAAACAATTAAATAAGATATTGGAATATAAGAATGAGTTAGTTATCATAGTAATAACAGAATACCATGCATGCTTTTAATACAAGTAAACCCCATTAAAATATATAAAAGAAAACCTAGTAATCACCAGTAAACATGTAAAGATAACGTGAAAAAATAATACGTAATGGTTAACAAGAGCAAAAGTGTAAAATAATAACCTTAAAACATTGAGATCAGGGATAAAAACATTGACCATTTTTTTAAGACAAGGGGGTTCCAAATAACCTCAATTCTGGTACAAATTCACTTGTAATTAGAATAATCTAAGAATAAAACATTGTAAAACTAGTTTAGGTTAAGCAATAATCAAAATAGACATTATAAAGACAAACCTAGTGTTATGATTTAGTAATTAAGAGTGACATGTGTGGTGTTAAATGTAATTACACAGACTGAAATTGTACAGAAAGATGTACCCATAAACACACTCAGAATTTCCACAATATTGTAAACCAGAAAAGAACAGTGACATAAATGTGTACTGCAATATGTAATACTACTATTATAGTATAAAGTAATTATAATGAAATATTAATTAAACCATAATTATGAAAAATTAAGGTAACTGTCTGACTACACTAGATGCAAAACGTATTAGTGAACTATTCACAATATCACATATAATAATGGGAGGCTAACGATTATTAAACACCCTTTAGACTATAAAGACCATTTGTAAACAAAAGAACCACTTAAAATTAAGAATATCATTAACCATGAACCAAATCATAATGACACATGGCATACTAAAACTATGAATAATAAAGAAAACTAAAAACAAGAAATTAATTATATTTGAAGAAAAGCTGAGATATCCAGAAGTTGTAATGGACATCTCAGAATGACTATATCACAGTAAAAAATGGACAGAGCAAATTATTTAAATAAAAAAGAGTGAATCAAATTAACTATGCTCTAGGCCAAAGAAAGCATAGACCAAATATTCTATTAATTTTATACAATTATTGTAGTACAGATTATCATAAAAGGACTTGAGAGGAACCATATGGTTGAAATTTAATCACTATTTGTTCGATTTCCATAATTAAACATGTAAAATCATAAGAAATATGTCATAGTCGTAAGTAAAAAACATTAACTTTTTAATTAAAACACCAACATATGTCTTGTGAGGACTTGCTTTAAAGAGCAAATCAATTGTAATAACATGGTGTGGCTATATAAAATATTACTAGTAACGCAAGGACGTTAAACCAATTTAAAAGATATTCTGTTTATTTTGGGCCAAACGAGAGCGTCATAACGCTACTCTCCACACCAAAAGCATTAACAATTTTATACAAGTTAATTATTTCGCCGAGGGAGTGACCTCGCTCTAAGGAACAGCAGCAATCTCTCAACCAATGAAATCGATCAAAATCGACAGGGGGGTATGTAATTCCAAAATTGGAACAGCGGAGAGGAACAAATTTCTACACACTTCATCTCTGACTAGCGAAGCGATACGACGGCCATTTTCTGTGCGTGTAAAAGTTGATTTCGGAATCAAATCAGCTGTGCCAGTATAAATGTAAACATTTTGGTCAACCTAACCAAAAAATTTTTAAGTGGCGAGTTCAACGAAAAAACGCATATACAATAGCGAATCATAATTGCAGAGTGTATAATAAGCTGCAATAAAGTGAATTACAGGAAGTATGGTGTTTTATTGTACTTACTGACTTTTAACTTGGAGACAGAAATTTTTATGATTTTTGACATTCAGTCATGGAAGCAACCATGAAATCTCATAGAGTTTAAACGTGAATAAATAAGTTAATTGACATTAATTTATCAACATTAATGAACATTATATGAATTTTTTTATAGAAAAAATAAATATATTTCTACCTACCTTATGAAGTTTAACCAACTTAATGAAATAGACAATGAGTTAATATGAACTCGAGTATAGGTTATCTAACCTTATGATTATGATTCTTCCAATTCATAAACAATCATTGAATATTTTAACTAAAGTTATTTAAGCAATATACCGTAATTGTTTACCTGACCAGAGTTCAGCATTCAATGGACATGCTAATTTATAACGAACTTTAGATGAATTTATAATTACAATTATTTATGTATTTCGTTACGTATAGGTTAAGGAGCTACATGATATTTTTGAATAGATAATACTTTGTATCAACTCAGCATGCCTGAAATAACTTTAAATGTTGACAACAGTCAAATTTATAATTCCATATTAATAATTTTAAAAAACTTTTAATGTCGTTTTGTTTATAAAAATCAGTTCAGTATGCCTGAAATAATTTTAATGTTGACAATAGTCGAATTTATAATTCTATATTAATAATTGTAAAAAAACTTTTATTGTAGTTTTGTTTATACTAATCAGTTCCAACTACTCATTTTAAAGAGTAGTTCAGACATTTTCTGTTATGTATCTTGCAGTTTCAAAGGAACCACGAAAAATTTGTAAAACTAATGAACAAAGACTCAATGCTATATTTAAAATTTGTTTTAACCAAAAATAGTTTAACTACCCTGAGAGTAAGAGTTAATAAACAATAATGTCAATGATTAACGAGGCAAACAGCCAGTAATAAATATAAATTAATAAATTCCAATTTTATTAAAAAATGTTAATAAAATCAAATAGTGTAACAGAACAAGAGTTGACGGCTTTCATTTAATAGACAATACTGATACGTGTTAGTTTACCATTACTATTTCAACAGGTGGCACCATTTAACTCTGCTATATTAAAATCGAGTTACCATTTTCGCTTGTTAACGTGTTTGTTAACGAACTAGACCTTAGAACTCAGTAAGTACATGGTGAGTACATAACTTGTGTTTATTTCAGCAACATTAGAATCTACGGCGAATTACACCTATCCATGTGCGCCTGCGAGGGAATCAACCCGCCTAATTCGTATCTGAGCTTCGATTTAAACGAATCACTCAGTGAAAAGAAGCGCTATTAAAGAAGTCGTTATAAAAATCAAATTTTTTATTACACATTATTAAACTAATTTTACAAAATTAACTAATTCGAACAATAAAATACGAACGAGCATAATCACAACATCATCATAATTCAAATCGTTACAATATATATAAAGTCAAAGAGTGGACAGGTCGTTAATCAATCATACGTTCTACTAACCAGCAAGGTATACGTAAGTCGTTATAAATCAATGCAGAAGCAAAAAATATTGAAGGTTAATTTCTAACATAAGATTTGACAAGAGAAAGTGTTACATAATTTTATTTACTTTCGTGGAAATCTGTGGGGATGGCAATCTGTGACTGTGACAATCGTCTCTACGGAATAGCTCGTTCCAACGTCCTCGTGAAAACTGTCCAAATATAGATATTAGATCCCTAACCTATAAATTCGACAATCCTTCTAACAAACTGTCGTATAGTTTTGCCCTTATTCTGTCCGTGTTAAATTTAACTATATGATTATTATGTTAACAATTATCCTAAATAGTTTTTCTCTAACCATGGAAAATTGTACCCAAATTATGTGGTATTTACTCGAACTGCAGGAATATTGTAAACAAAGTTATAACGATAAGCAAATGTTCACATATTCTGGAGACTTGATTGAAGGCTGTCACGTAATTAAGTAAGCGTAGACCAATCAACGTAAGAGTGGCTATTCAGGTTGTTTATATATTTATTATTATTTGTCACCATTTGTGAGTGTTTCATTGTCTTTTACGTTATAACTAATGCATTACCTTTCAACGTCAATTATGGTAAATATATTGACAGGCGAGTAAATATTTAGCTTTCTTCTAAATCGATGACTGCAATTAATGGCACACACCAGAGAGTCTCTCGTTTTAGTAAAAACTTTAGCGCAGGATGGTTTTTGGTTGAAATGGAATGTTTGTTGCATTACTAGACCTGCAATAGATTTCTCAGAAATTGTAAAATGGGGAACACCGTGCACAAACGAATGTCACCGCTATCAATATGCACCACGTTGTGCGGTTTCTTCTCTGTCGATTGTCGCTACGGGGGGAGACTCAGAACCGTATTACAAGCGTACTGTTGGGCGGTCGCAGTGTCTCACTTTGCCGTCTGCACACTGTACTTGTTACAGAAAGTGCTCAGTATGGACGTATCCTACACCAGTGTCACGTTTCTCTCCATGGATACAGTGAGTACAATGGCGTTCAGTTACTACCGCGCTAAATATATAGAACATCACGACGATTACAATGAAGTATTTAATAACATTGATTATGTAGACAACTGTCTCCTAAGTCTTGGCATCAGAGTGTCCCATCTAAAACATCAAACTGTGACTATCGTGTACACTACAGTTACAATAGGATTCCAGTTATACAGCACGTATATATATTTACGCGATGACAAAGATAGCTTTGGAAAAGGGAAAAAGCTACTTTTCGAAATGGATACTGTTTACTCGGAAGCGGTTAAACGGTCATTTTTTGTGTGCGGGCTGCTCAATTCAACACAGTATCTTTATCTACTGTACATGATACACGAGAGGTTACGTGGTGTCCGCGATGCTGTTCAAATTTTAGCAAGATTCAATACGAGAAACATCGCCTGGACTGGTAACACATTAACAGCAGTCGTAGGTAGTTCAAGAGGATCTCACGATTTGGTGGAGATTCGAAGTTACGTCAAGAAAATAAATTTAATGTGTACTTCTAATAACGATTCACTAATCGCGTTAACTAATTTTTATAATGTTTTTCTATGTTTTCAATTCACCTTATGCCTTTTTTTAGGAACGTATTTTCTTTTATTAGCGTCAATAGGAATACATTCGCCCTACTTCTTGAGTCTTTTGATATGCCTGTTACAAATATTAATTTTGCCAATTTTCTTTTCTGAAGCGATGAAATTTGAAATCCAGAAAATACGGTCGTCTGTAAATAATTATTACTACATGAATGAAATGAGAGTGTCAAAGAAAAGGCAACGAAATTCCGTTCCGTTGAAAAGGGATATACAAAGGTGTATTCGGCAACTAAATTATGAAAACATGAAGTTTGATTGCGGTTTTTTTGAAATCGATGTCCAGCTAATTGCGCCAGTATTGGACTTTGTCTCATTATTTGTATTTGCTATACTCACTTAATATTTGTGTATAATATTGTTTTTGAATAATCATTTTTGAGTTTCCCATTCCTCTACCTACATGAAGTTTAAGTGTGGTCTATACAGGTACCTTGCTATGTGTCATGTGTTGTTGTTATTGATTACATTACTAAATATCACTCACAGGGTCAGAAATTGTTTGTGTTTGTGTAAATGTGTATGTTAAGAGAAACGGAGACCAACTGTTTGAGGATTGAGGAAAATATCATTTTCTTTTATTAAAGTAATTTAAATGTTTAAGTTGTAAACATTACTAAAAAAAAACTATAGGACCCATTAAGGAGTAGAAATGTGCGTTCCATCTAACCGCTGCGTACACTAGCCTACTCCCACAGCCATCTTGCCACCAACGTTTTTTTAAAAAATTGCTCTAAATGTGCTGCAATAGGTGAAATTTGCATATAAAGTAGTAGGCCTAATTTAACTCTTAGCGTATGATAGCATGTTGCAATGAAAATTTGTTTAAGTAATGACTGCATGTTCAGACATTGTATAATATATAATACGGTACATGTCAAATTTGTTAGTTTAAGTTAAATTTCAACAGTAAAAAAAATAAATAATTAGTGTTGTGAAGTAGTGCGAACATATGCGTAGACATATGGCGAATGCGCGTGTGCGGGTTATAAATGTATAACTATGTTACGGGATAATAATAAAAAAACATAGATTAAAATAAATAACGTTTGTGAAAATAAAATTTCTGACTTGAGACTTACACCAGAATATGCGTAAAAGACGTATCGAGTGGTAATATTTGTTCATAAATTAAAGAACAAATAAATATATGGTTTTTTTATAGAAAAAGTTTTATAACCCTGAAGAAAAGTAATAAAATTTTCATGCTAGCTTTTGTCCGTAGACAGAAATTTATAAGAAGAACGTTGTCTGATCTTAAGCCCAAGAGTGAGGGAACTCGTTACCCAATGAATGCTCGAGGTATTGACTAAGATCTAATTTCATTTTATTCTTCGTATGATATAATTCAGTCTCGCTCTTAACTCAGTAATGTGTTGTCGTTGCCCCCCGTATAGACGATTGGTCTACAAAAGCGCACGAGCACAAGTCAGAAAGTTCGCTAGTATATAAAACATCGAGTGCTAAGTCCGTATAGTACAAGATTATCCGTATAGGAATTTAAAAATAACACTTCAAGTTTACTGAAGTATTCTGTACTTTTAATACAGAGAATAAACCACTATTACAATTTAGTTCACTACAAATTGTAGAAGGACCCAACCCGAGAATGACCCTGAACGCCGGACAACAGGAGGAGATCGCCGTCTATGCAGAAGACCGCTACCACCGGACCGGGTGGTAACTGTCACCGCTTACCAGGACCGGAGCAACGACATCGCATCGTCCATCATAAAGGGAAGTGAAATTATTTCTATAAACTATATTAAAAAACATTCATAAACTTAAAGACAAAAAACTGGTATAAATTAAATCTTTATGTAATTAGAATATAAGAGAAAATTATTTTAAATTTTTAAAAGAGGGTCAACAAAGACAGTTAATTAATTTTATTTTATTATCAGAAACAATATTAAATTACTAGTGCAAAAAAAAACAAGGCTTTAATAAATCTGTATCATTCCAATATTCGATAACCGACTACTTATTCTATGCAACCCTTGTACATCGCAGTACATATGTGATACGTATGTGCAGTAATGCTTTGCTGACAATGTATAAAACATTCATTTTGCTAACATTATTCTTTTATATATTTATTATTACTATTATTATTAATAATAAATAAAACTTTACTTACACGAATCATCATCAGATGATCACTACTAATATCATCAGAAATTAAAAAATAGTAACATTTAAAAATTAAATGTTCAAAACAGCTGTTTTATAAGTAGACTAAATCTATGTTTTTATCTTATATAAAAATGTAAAAATGCTAAATAGTTCTTTTAATAAAAATACACAGAACATTCAAAATATTGAATACCGGTACCTATATTAGTTTCACATACAAAGGCACTATGCATTACAAAATTACAAAATTATCCAAAACCCAAAATATAAAAATTACCTACAATAGTAGTAAGACAGATTTTGATACAATCAAACCTAAAGCACATAATTTAGTTCATAATTTAAATACAGTATATAAAATTGAATGCCCTAACTGTAAAAAGTTGTATGTAGGCCAAACTAAAAAAAACGTTTAAATGAAAGCTTTATTCAACACCGTAATTCATATTTAAAACCAGTTATATCCAAATCTAATTCAGTTAATCACTCAATAAAAAATAATCACATATTCTCAAATTTAAGTAATGTTACTTTATTAAAACATATTTCAAAGGTCCAAAAATGACCTTATGGGAAAACCTATTTAAACACAAAACAAATAATAAACTAATACCGGATAATAGATTAATACAAAAAATTATAGTATTTTCAGAATTACTAATTTTACAAAATAAAAATTGTTATATTATATTTTACACTGTTATATAACATATTTTATGTACATAAATAAAAATATAAATTTAGTCTACATATAAAACAGCAGTTTTGAACAATTGATTTTTAAATTTTTTTAATTTGTAATTTCTGATGATAGTTTAAATTATCAATGTAACATACTCAAAAAATACAAAAAAAAATGTTTTGTAAGAAAAGATTTACTTATTAATTCATATATAGTGTAGTATAGTATAAAAGTTTATTAAGAAACATTTCGATGAGTCTAATATTATGCACGCGTCTGTAGTTTGTAACGGTACATATAACACCACATCCACCAACGTACCAAAAATTCATTTAAAAGCCACCACTAGTAAAAATACATTAAAAGGTCTAGAACACCACCATGGATACAGAAGAAGAAAGTACCATAGTTTAAATAAGTGAAACATCATTGAAAAGAAATCACTAGTAAATGCACCAATAAAGAAGAAAAGAAGAATAAAGACGAGACGACTGACATACTATATCCAATAGATCAGTGAGAAGGACACAAGACAACAAAAGAAGAAAGAAGAATCAATGAGAAGAACAAGACAACAAAAGAAGAAAGAAGAATCAATGAGCAAGACAAAAGACAACAACAGAAGAAAGAAGAATCAGGGAGAAGAACACAACAATAACAACTTCAAGAAAGAAGAAGGAAGAAACAATGTGAAGAAGACAAGTGAAAACCACATCATGTATAAAAATGAATAAGAGTGAGAAAGAGATCAGTGAAGAAGGAAGAAGGAAGATATCCAGACCAAACACAAGAACAAGGGAAGGAAATTGAAGTATAACAAACTAACATAAACCTTTGAAAGAATAATTGTGTTAAGAAGAAAGAAGAAATGTTAATTAATTACATGATATAAATCCCTAAGCTGTATGGTAAAGTCAACACTGACCACAACTCATTTAATGAATACATTCATTGTCTATGTAAAACACATAATTATAAATAAGGACTAAATATTGTAAATAAAGAGTCACAAAAAAACTGAATAAGGACAAGATAAGTTTATGGTAGCTAAATGATGTGTAGTTATAAAATAAACAGAAGACTAGGTTCCAAAATAATGAATGACCAATTGTACCCTGGGAGTGATGTTAGTACAAACCCACTAATTAACAATAAATAAGACAATTCAAGTGTAAACTAAAGGTGCAATAATAATCACCAATAACCAATGTACAAACACTGAATGAAAACCAGTCAACAAGACTAATGTAGAAATACACAGCCAGCAGCAACACATTACTGCTTATTGAACCTATAACATAACCTAATCTGGGCATCCAGTTTTCAATAAAACTTAATGAAAACTAAATCAAAACAATATTAAACCAAAATGTATTAAGCTAGGAAGTAACTATATAATATAAGGAATGTTTTGTACACAGTAGATAATAGAATAACTGAATATAAAAGCTATATTTATGTAATGCAAATATGACAATATGCTTGTAATGGCAAAGATACATTATGCAACCAAAATTATGTTATAAACACATTATACAAAGATAGTAACTCAACCAACAACCTGAGGTCAGACAGAATACTGTTCAGATGAACAAATGCAACCATAATAACTATCTAAATAATCCATATAAATGTAATTACAACAAAACTATTGTAACAGTTAGCTGCAAGTAAAGTTTACAGCTACTAAACCTAGATAATAACAGAATCAAATGCAGAATGAACTGCATCACAATAATAACAATACCATTGTGACTATTTTAATTATCATTTGGAGAATAATCCGAATAATATATGAAGAATACCAAACATACAACAAGGTAACTCCATAAAGATATGACAAGCCTAATTAATAAAAGATAATTAAGCCACTAAACCAATAATGTAGGGAAAAAGAACACTGCCAGTAGTGACTTAACCCATCAATGTTTAAACATACCATGTTAGAATTTAATTAAATATTATTATTGTTAGAGAATAAGAAACACAAAAATGTATAATCATAGGCTTAAGTTCGAATCTATGAAAACGGACATAGTGTTAATATTAAGGCATAGTTTTAAGTGAAAATTGTACAGTAGATTAAGAACAAGTTATTACCATGGAAGATGGAATAAAAACAATATATTATTAATAATTAATGGCTTAATGGACACTAAGTACAAATACCAAGTGCAAATTCAGCAACCCCGAATCAGAAATATATGATGAGTGGATTCAAATTAATCGTCATAAAAAATCATGAACAATGAGGGTAATCACAATGTCATCAGTACAATTATAAGGAAGATATTGGACTTCTAAAAATAATTGTATTATGCTGTGCCCTTTCGCGTGGGTATGTCGACCACGAATTTTTAATCTTGTTCCCAAAAACTGACGCCTTTGTAAGCGTCTGTTTTGACGAAGCCCACCGGAGATAGACGAATTAAAATAAATTGACCAATCAGAGCTTATAAAAAATCCGAGATTCATCATTCCGACAGAGGAAGCCAAGACAGTCTTTCAACATCCACGAAGCGAACTGCATGCTCGTCGTAGCTCCATAAAAACGTGCTTTTGACAGCAACCTGATGTAAACAACGTTAACCTCAAACCGAGAATATAGGTTATATATATCGAAGAAATAGTGCAGTATATTTTTAAGTGCACCTAATTCGGAGTTCATGCGCATAGGAGTGAGTGAAGTGCAGTGATAAAATTTAATTAATTAATTAATAAAAAAAGAAATTTTAATTAACTAAAAAGTTTTAAAGAAAACAAGTGTAAACCCTACGAACGACCAGTTACGCAAGTATCAAATACCCACAGCTATTATATTATGATTATATGATAAGAAAGATAACTGAAAGCTCATAGCGATTTGAATTAACATACGATAAACAAGTAAATATCCTATTCTTAAAGGAAGGGATCTAAAAAATACAAATAAACAATGTCAAAGTTGAACGATATAAGTACCGACAATTTTAACGATTTGTATAATATGAATGTTTAGAATAAGTAAAGACATTGCATCATCAATGAAAGGAGTATGCGTCCTAATGCTATTAGCCAAATAAGAGTGTCAAATATTTTGTTGTTAAATTTAAGTAAGAGTTACACCGAAGAGTGATAAATACAATCAATGAATTTCCGTTACCTGAATTAGGCATATCCAATTTTATAGATGATCATAATCCTTGACACTGGATTATAACGATTATCATCAATTATTAATAAGACTATGCAACGTTTTAAAACTTTTGGTACGATGTTTTACGACTGTAAGGTTATTTTAAAAGTATTTTTCATGCTGATTTCAAATCTGGTTTTAGTTTTTCTGTATCACGTAAGATTTTTATACAATTCAATTTCGACGTTTTAAAAAATCGAATTTTGTGAACATGGAAAATTATTATTATTTGATTGTGATTTCAAAATTGTTTATGTTTTAATCCTGCATAAAATCACAACACATGGCGGTGCAGTAGACAGTGGTATACACTCACTTAAAAATGTTATAATTATTACGAAAACACAACACATACATGACAATTTAATTCCTCTTCTTCGCTAAATCCACTGCTTCAAGATCTTTCTGACGTGGATTGAAACTTCTCTTCCGTGATTGTCTCCCTTCACCAGTGCCGTCTCTTTTTAGCATAAAACAGTAGTCGGCCATCATGTTGGCATTCCACCTTCCCTGGTATCTCTTTTCCATGTCCTTGATATCCTGGTGGAAACGTTCGCCTTGTTCTTCACTGACATCGCCGAGGTTCGCAGGGAAAAAGTCAACATGTGAGTGTAGGAAGTGAAGCTTTACACTCATGTTACATCCTAATTTCATGAAACTCTGCAACATTCTTTTAACCATGGTTTTGTACTCTGGATGTTTGTGGTTGCCCAACAACTTCTTTAAACGAAACCCAGGCCCTTTTTTCCACTGGATTCATTGTACTTTCAAACAAATTGTCTTTCATTAACTTTCTTATCTGCGGTCCCACGAAGATCCCTTCTGTAAGTTTCTCATAAGATACTTTCGGAAATCTTGTTACCAAGTACTGGAAACAGTCACCATCTCTTGGAAGAGCTTTAGTGAACTGTTTCATTAATCCGAGTTTGATGTGCAGAGAAGGTAATAGTATCTTGCTTCGTTGAACAAGTGGTACATTTATTATGTTCTGTGAACCGGGTTGGAGGGTTTTTCTTTTGGGCCAGTCTGTCTTCTTCCAATGTTTGTCTCTGGCTCGACTATCCCATTCACAAATGAAACAAGGCATTTTTGTGTAGCCGGATTGTTGACCAACTAACATACCTACTACTTTTAAATCCCCACAAATTGTCCAAGAATGTTTTTCATAATTCACGTATTTTAGCAGAGCTTTGAGATTTACATACGTCTCCTTGAGATGAACTGAATGTGCAATGGGTACTGAACCAAACAAATTTCCATTGTGTAAAAGTACACCTTTGAGGCTAGTTTTAGACGAGTCTATAAATAACCTCCACTCACTTGGATTGTAAGTGACGTTAAAGAAATTCAATAAACCCTCAATATCACAACAATAAACCAGAGAGTCTTCTTCTTTAAAGAATTTCATTAATTCCTTCTCTCTGGACCTATACCAAGAGAACGTAACTCCGGGTAGTAGAAGATTTTTTGCATTCAATCTTGACCCAAGCAATTGGGCGGCATCTTTTGTCAGGTTCAAGTCACGAGTAATATCATTAAGTTCATTTTGACTGAATAATTTTGGTGCAGAATCTTCTTCCGGGTTGTAATCATCAGCATTATCGCTTTCATTTTCTGGGCTGCTCGCCATTGGCACATCTTCAAGAACGGGAGGTGGAACTGGGATAGGGAGAGAATTACAATGCGTAACTGGTCGTAAGGTCGAAGGAATGTTCGGATATTGTATATCCTTCTTACTTTTTGCGTTATGACCTTGAATTTAACCATACAAAAAAGCAATCGTTAACATGATTTTGTGGCTCCCTCCAAACCATTGGGATTGCAAAAGGCATTGATTTTTTTGCACCATTTTTCCACAGTCTCAGTCCCTCAACACATGTACTACATACCTTGTGTGGTGCCCAGCTTTTGTCTTCATCACCAACCTTATGCCGAAGTACGCGTAATACACGTTTCTCACAAAACTATTAATGTCCTGTCTTTGCTTACCAATTATATAGCTACCACAAATATAACAAAACACGTTTGGGTTATTCAAACACTTCCGGGAACTCATTTCTACAGAAAGTTCACAAACTATATATGACAGCACAAATATAACCTCACAGCACTATAGCATGTAAACAATGAACTACTGTTTCCCGCCTAACAGCCAGCTGGGTGTAACAAGTGTGGCCAACTAATCCTTCCCCCACAATAAAATTTCCCCTTGTGAAACTTACGTGTAAATAAAAGATGAGCTCATTTGATTTGCAAAAAAAACTGTACGTGATAGAAAGAAACGGATTGCAGATCTGGAATCAGCGCAAAAAAATGCTTTAGGAACACCTAACACTACAGAAACATAGAAAATCATGTTGCATAGTGTAACTTTTAACCAAACAAGGTTGCACTAAACGATATTTAAAGCCTATGTCTAACCATGAACAGTCGTTCATATTTTATATTTTTTAATTAACAATCCATGAATTATTATCTTATATGTTTGTTATAGCCGTAGCAATTTTATCAATTATGTGTATTTTGCAGACTCAAAGAACCTACTACTACTACTACTATTATTACAATTATTAAAGACATTACAAGTTTAATAATACGACATAACCTGTATGTTTGTCAACACACATTTTGTGACTAACCAAAGGCAGTCATGCCAACTTGAGCTTTTCAAATGTTTTAGAGTCCATGTTCAAATTTAAATATTAATTGTTAACCAGAAAGAAGAGCAAAACATATTATTGTACTAAAATTCATTGTCTTAGAATTGAATAAATCACCATTATTATTATTTTTACCTTTGAAAGAGTTGACTTTTATTGTAATCAGTAAATACAGCTTAGAGGAGAAGAACGAGACGGTTGGTACCATACTTACAGTGCGAATCATTCAAATTGAGTGATTTTATTTTTGTTTACAACCGTACTGACCTATATATATAATATTATAAAGTATTAGTTATCTGAATGTCATGTTTGTGTATGTTTATGTTAGTGTATAGGCAGGACACTACTGATCTTCTCATCACAGCTGATCAACGGAGAGTCAACGGAACTTCGATTGGAACAATTCTAAGCAGTGAATTAAATACATTTAATTAAACCATTTAAACTGACAGTTAGAACGTCGAAAAGAGTGTAAGTAACCGACTTATTCATTTCTGGATTCAACAATAGGTTGAATTGAGTGGAATAAGTCACTAAACAAATATCTAATAATAAAATACGAGATTGAATAATAATAATCAACCAATTGCAAGACCCATTTAAAATAAAAACAACCCTGAGATTAATACTTATAAATAATTAAACCATAGACGGATCTCGTCTTATCATAAATTGGCTTCCATCGCGGGGCTTAAAAGAGGGAAGGACCTCGTCTAAGTTATAATATATATATATATATATATATATATATATATTTACGGAATGACAAACATATACTTAGAAAAAGAACAAAGCTTCTTTTCGAAATGGATACTGTTTACTCGGAAGCGGTTAAACGGTCGTTTTTCGTGTGCGGACTGCTCAATTCAACACAGTATCTTTATCTACTGTACATGTTACACGAGAGGCTACGTTGTGTTTGTGACACTGTTCAGATTATAGCATGATTCAATACGAGAAACGTGACTAATCACACATCGACAGCTGTTGTAGGTACTTCAAGAGGATCTGACAACTTGGAGGAGATTCGAAGTTGTGTCAAGAAAATAAAGTTAATGTGTTCTTCGATTAACGATTCGTTAATCGCGTTAATGAATTTCAATAACGTTTTTCTGTGCTTTCGAGTTACCATATTCCTTTTCATATAAACGTATTTCCTGCTATTAGCATCGACAGGAATTAATCGACCCTACCTTATGAGCGTACTGTTACTGCAGTTAGAAATAATAATTTTGCCGATTTTGTTTTGTGAAGTGATACAGTTTAAAATCCATAAAATGTGGTTATCTGTAAATAATTATTACTACAAGAACGAAACAATAGTATTGAAGAGAAAGCAAAGAAATTCTATTATGTTAAAAATGAATATACAAAGATGTATTTGGCAATTCACGTACAAGAACGTGAATTTCGAGTGTGGTTTATTTGAAATGGATGTCCAACTAGTTGCGTCAGTATTGAACTCCGTCATTATTTATGTTTGCTATACTAACATAATGTAAAGTCAAATAAAACGAATTTGTGGGTAATTATGTTTTCGTATATTCATGTTTATGTTACTGATTAGTGGACGTGACATGACTTGGACCCGTAGCGTACAGGTAAGTTGCTAACTGACCGAGATTTTATTTCGAAAGACACGGAAACGTTTGAACACACTATTACAATCAAGTCTCACATACTTTGCATATTTTGTAAATATGACTCTGAGAACGAGTGATTGTAGTGTTTGGGTAACGGTGTGTGTTAAGGGCAAAGGGATGTCAGGATTGTAAAAAATATTATTTTAATTTGTTAAAATAACTTAAGTGCCTTAGTTCTAGCCACTTACAACAAATTACTCTATCATCACTATACTTCGTGTCTTCTTCTTCTTCTTCTTCTTCTTCTTTAGCACTACAGCCAAACTTGAGCCCTGACTTCCACCACCAATGTCTCCTGCTATCCATTGCCCATTCCCATTTCAGTGTAACCTCTCACACCCATTCTTCTTAGAACTTCGAGCCCATTATCCACATATATATTATCATCGGTCACTCTTTCTGCTTTTATAGACTTGCGCCCTAAAGATTTTCTTTGCATACGCTGATCATCAATACGCTCTAGGTCCCCTAGCTATTGTATTCGTTGAGCCATTACGAATCTTACTTCCTGTAGTGTAAATTATTATTACATTAGGGTCAGTTAACAATTTAAAATGTGCGTTCCATCCTGCCTCCGTGTTCAGATCACTAGTTTATTCTCTTGGTCACAAAATCCAAGCCAATAAAGAAAAAGATTTTATAATATAAAAACAGACATTCATAAAAATTTGTAACAAATCGCAATGAATCCAATAATTAACACACGTCTGTATTTTGTATAGGTGGAAAAACGTCAAATCAATCAAGTCAAGAAGTTAGAACAAGCTTGTGTTCTCTTGCCTATTTTCTTTCATTTGTACGCGCGGAGAAACAAATATTCAAGCTGTTTCAGGTATAATCAACACAAGAGCTGCTGATGACAACAAATAAATACTGTAGATATTAAGAGTTCACAATTAATAGTAGAAAGAACTAACAGAGCCAATAATAAATGCATGGTCTCAATATCGACCTCATGGAGGCGAAATGTATGTTGCTCAGGAAAGCATGTTTATGGTTTATCAACGCTGATAATTAAACAGTAATCACATTGGTAATATCTTACTAACGTTAATCACAGTTAGTATCAGTATCAGTATCAGTATCAGTATCAGTATCAGTATACAGAAGAAAACTTAGCCAGAAGCATAACGGTAAGATTAGAAATGGCAACAACTGACAATATTTATACAAGTAAAAACGTTGGTCTCCGATGAAAACTTGGATCTAATTTTGAGATCGTACGATGTCACGATACCAAAATCTAATTTTGGTACGATGTCACGTCTATCCTGTCTTAGCCTCTGGCTCAACATTTAGTCTTAACAAACACAACGTAAATGCAACCGAGATTTTTTAATTTTGAATACAACAAAGACTAAAAATGCTGCGAATGTCGAGAGTGTTGATTAGTAAATCATAGTGAGTGATGGCTGACAAAAAGAGAATATAATTGTAGTATTCAGAAAAGAATGTTGGACTACCTAGGACAATTTTTGCCAGGACCGAAATATAAAGTTCTACTGTCAACACTTGAAAGTAAATAGAAAACAGAAGATTGTTGAGTGAAAAATCAACAGAAAGTGTGTTATATCTGACAGAAATGTTCCATGGCGGACGTTAAGGGCGGCTATATCCAAGTTTGGACAATTACCAATCTCCCGCGAAAGGTAATATCGTAAGAAAAAAAAATATACGTAGGCATATACGCATATACGTGATTGCAGGAGTATAGAAATAACCAAAATACTAATTATTTTTAATGTGAATTCAAAAATCATCACCACTCAAAAGCCTAGGCCTTAGATCTGTTCCGGAACCCATCTCCTCCTCGGTCTACCAACGTCTCTCTTCCTAGTAGGGTGATAACCAAAGGCAGCCACGGGTAGACGGATTTCGGGCATCCGATTCTAGTGTTTACACCATCTCTTTCTGTGGTGTTCAATCTTTTGGTGCAATGATACAATGTTTAAATCGCGTCTAATACCCTCGTTCCGTCTCCGATCCAAGAGAGAACAACCTAATAGAAATTTTATCTTGGCTGACTGATCCTCTGTACGTCCATTTTACCAAGAGTCCATGTCTCTCTAGCATCCATGAATGTGGGGATAGTCACAGTTTTATAAATTGTAAATTTAGAGATGAATAAATTTGTTGCAATTCAAACATTTGATGAAATTTACTGAAATTAAATTCGTAGATTAAGCCAAACCCAACAGATCAACCTCTAACCGCAGATTAGATGGGCTGCAACAACTAATGAATAGAGTGACAGAAAGCAGCTGTCGATATTGTTTATCAGCGTTAATAAAACGAAGCTAATGATTGTATTTAAGAACAAGTTCACAAACTGAACCCTTAGTATAAACCAAAGGCCAGTTGAACGTGTAAGTCAAATTACATATCTTGGCACTATAGTCAATGAACAAAGGGACCACTCTCAAGATGTAAAGAGCAGAATTGAAAAGGCAAGAGCAGTGTACACTAGAATGTGCAGTTTATTCAAAAGTCACGATTTAACAATAAACACAAAGATGAGACTTCTACGCTGCTACGTATTCTCGGTCCTCTTCTACTGTGTAGAATCTTGGACTTTGACTGAAGCGACAACTAAGAAATTGGAATCTTTCGAAATGTGGCTCTACCGTAGAATACTGAGCATTTCAGGGACAGCACATATAACTAATGTTAAAGTTCTTAGAAAGATGAAGAAAGATAGGGAAGTTATTAACACAGTAAAGATAAGAAAGCTTCAGTATATGGGACATCTCATGCGAAATGAACAGAGATTTTACTCATTGCAGTCCATACTACAGCGAAAATTACTTGGAAAGGGAGGAGTTGGGCGACCGAGAATATCATGGCTGAGAAATTTAAGGACCTGGTTTGGCATGAATACAACTGACTTATTCCGTGCAGTAGTACAGAAAGTTAAAATAATCTATATGATATTCAACATCCGAAACGGATAGGAACTATCAAAAGAAGAAGAAGGCAAACGCGGAGCCTAAACTGCTTTACCCGAAGTAAAATATTTAGTGGCTTTACCCGGATCAAATCATCAGCCCTAACCACAAAGTGTTCGATGCCAGTGTTTGAGCCATACACGTAATGTAATGAAGCTTTTTAAACTTTCTCTTTAAGTTTTAAACGAGTTAAATTTAACATAAATGTAATATTCGACTTATTGTGTTAAAATCAAATCAGTGATTGTGTGAGAGAGAATGGCAGAGTTTGAAATACTCTCCTTTTTTTCTATGCGAGAAGAAAAGTGAAACAACAAACAAATTTTAAAAAAAATAAGCATCTTGATGAAACAGACATAATCATTACTACTTCTGATTACTCTATCTTGTATAACAAAATAGAATTACACACAAGGTTTATATTATTTTTTCACATCACTACCGTTTTCCCAATTTACACTTTGTGTCTGTGAGCAGTTTGTTACAGCTTTTCCGTTGCGTATCCTTAAAAATAAAAAGAAAACAGCGTTTACACGTCGATTACTACTAACACAACGCTGCGCAGACGCTGTGCAGACAACGCTGCACTTACCTTATCACTAACGGAACGGAGAATATATATTTCTCTCGATACGTTTAACAGTGCAGCAAAGTTCATCACTCAGACTGATGTCCGGCTGACACGTTGGTTTCAAAAGCTACTGGATAAGGGGAGTTTGTTCTTGTTACTTATTACTATACGTTTACGTGCGTTTCATTTAGACCAATAATCGATCATTAACCATGTATGAAATGTGTAGAGTTGCATGTATTTAGCTTGTAAATAACTTCTTCTTCTTCTTCTTCTTCTTCTTCTTCTTCTTCTTCTTCTTCTTCTTCTTCTTCTTCTTCTTCTTCTTCTTCTTCTTCTTCTTCTTCTTCTTCTTCTTCTTCTTCTTCTTCTTCTTCTTCTTCTTCTTCTTCACTTTAACGATTAGTTATATAAACCTGTTCCAGCACCCGTCTCATCCTCGGACGATCCACGTCTCTTCTATCGATGACTTTATCGTTCAGTGCCGCTTTCTGCAATCGATCCTCTGTCATCATTTGCAAATGATCCCACCATTGTCTTCTGTAAGATAAAATAATTTCATTTATGTCCTCTACTTCGAGTTCTGCTCTGATATCCTCATTCGTTATTCTATATTGCGATGTATAGTTTAAAGTACTTTGAAGAAACTGCATTTCAGTACTTCGAATCTTGCAGCATTCCTTTTTTGTCGTGACACACGCCTCACTAGCATACGTCAATGTGAGTATTGCAATCGTCTTATAAAATTTAATCCTTGTGCTGTGTCTTGATTTATACATAAGGGGATCCACATCTTGTGGATACGGGTATGGCAATCTCGAGGCGCCTTAGTTGGATTCTCACTTTGCTTCTTGGGTGAGATCCCTTCCTTCAATGTTTCCTGTCTAGTCTCTCTTGACTGACTCTTGTTCTTTCTGACCCTGACGCTATTAGAGTACTCGATGGCTAAGGTGTCTTTCTTTTTTCATTCTAATTACTTAATTCTGGGTGGCTTAGCATCTTAGAGTGCTCGCTGATACCGATAGGTGAGGACTAGAAATACTAAGAAACGTTCAGTACCAGAATAACTGATACAAAGCCACCAAATTCTATCTCAGAAAAAGAAAGGTGAGGGCGAATCTCCTGCGCCCCAAAACAAGAACCTTCGGCTAAGGTATGGTAACCCTGACAGAAGAGTCTCTGGTCGCCCTGGTACGGGGTTGAGCAACATGCCAGTAACCTGTTGAAGTAAAACTTTATAATAATTGTAGTACCAAAAGCAGCCTCGGAATAAGGATTGGAAACTGTGGCAGTAGGGCCCGGTCAAAGGATAAAGATTTTAATATTTACGCTTACAAATAAATTATTGGAGGCTTAGATTTGTAGTGCGGCATACGAAAACGTGCATAATTATCGTAAATTCAGGTACGATAATCGAATGCACATTTCCTTGTGTCGCGTAGACGCTAATTAGAAATAAATCCTTATACTATCGTTATTAACTAAGATTTCGAGATGAGAGTTGAACGGAAATATAGCTCATCTTATTATAAACAATTTGCAATAATTAAATAAACTTCTCAGTGGTGTGAATATGTTTTCTTTTAATAATTCTACGTATTATTACGATGGTCTACTGATCGTCGTATACTACATTGGAAAACAATACACCGACACCAATGAAGTCACTAATAGCCAGCTTTAATTAATCACAAACGACAATTTATCAAAAAGTTATTCAACAAGATTATTCTCGTACAACAATTCAAATTAAATTTGTCCACACGCAGTAATAATGTCAACTAATAGAGTCCGACACAATAATAATAATCACTTTTCACTAATAACCTCTTGCGACGCACTCAGTAAATCGCCCGACATAAACTCCACTGACTTATAATTATATGCTTATATTTATACCCCGCTGAGATGCCAGGATAATCTGTCACTTTTGGATGATGTGTTAAACAAGTGCCTATTACAGGCGCTCTCGATAATAATTCTTGGCCTTGGACAAAGTGCGCCGATCGGTACGGTCTGGAATACCCTCGATTGTTGACGCATGATAAGGGTCACGTAATTTTCTTTCATCTCAAAGCAGAAATATGTACACACACAAACATTACAGCTGAGCTCTGTGCTGGGATAGCCGAGAAACACGTAGAACAACGTTAATCATTGTACGAGATAACATTATTATCTAAAAGATTTATAATAAATTTATGACAATAAATTGATTTCATTTAAGAGAAAATGTCTTTCATTAGTTACCCTTAAAGTTAGGAGAGCAGTAGATAATTTGTCATTACGTATTTGACTTTACATAAGAAAAGAATACATACGATGACGAAGAAAAATCATGGAATTATTTCACTGATAGATTTCAGTATAAATAATTTTTACTAACACCAGTCTTTTTAACGCGTTAATTGTTAAGTTAAATGTAAATTTATTCATCAAAATAAATTTGAATCATGCTCGAGGTTTACTTTTCCAATTCCCATGTTTTACACGTTTATGTTGGTTTTATTAGATGCCATTAATATATAGTGTACTAGCTGGATACCCGTGCCTCGCTACTGTGATTATCAGAAAATAGAAATAGGTTATTTGCGAAGCTTAGATACCGGTATTTTGAAACTAAGAGAAACTATTAAAGGTATTTAAGCTCGATCAATTTGAAGATGATCAAGATTGAAGATGATCAATTTGATCAAGCTTGATCAATCAACTATTAAAGCTTGATCAAGCTTGAGTTGTTAAAAATGACGCTGTATTATTTAGTTAGAGAGAGTAAGCTAAGTTTCAGTTAGAGATTAAGACAGTCCTTTATTTTAAGTCTAACAACAATAAAATAGATGCGCTTAAGTCCTTTGATCCCACCACCACCCCTGGTTTTTTGGTCTACGTAGCCAGGCTAATAACTTGCTTAGCATATACTTTCAGTTGCTCACTCAGATTAAGTGCTCAGGACCTCCCTGTAAACAACATTCCTGGTTTTGCTCTCTGGCTGGAGGATGACCAGGCTGTCAGGTGAACTGACTCTAGAGAACCCCACGTACAACTGGCCATGGGAGAAACAGTCACTCCTCAGATCCACACCAGCCACTGTCAAACTCTGCCCCTGTGTCTTATTGATGGTCATGGCGTAGCACACCTTAACGGGAAACTGCAGACGTTTGAACTGAAAGTGGTAGTCTGATGGGATCAGAGGATGACGGTTTCTCCCTTACCGACGCCTGTGAAAATCGTGGCTTCGATGACATGTTTGTGCAGACGCCTGGTGCCATTGCACACTTTCGGAGGGTTTAGATTGCGCAACAGCATGATTGGAGCGCCAACCTTGAGGTAGAGGACGTGAGGTGGCACTCCTGGTGGGTCGAGAGTATGCAAGAACCCCACAGGGTAATGTACAGCAATGTACTCGACCTCCACCACAGAGTCCACAGACTCGTACCTCATAATATGCACAATCGGCAGCTTCTCCAACGGAAAGTTGTTGATGGTGTTGGCTGAGTCGTTTGTTGGGGTGAGAATAGCACTTTCCCTCAGCCATGAAGTGCAATCCTCTCTAGCCTGATGAATGTTGGGGTATATTCTGTCACTGACGCTGATCAGATCTCCCACAACATCGCAAAGGTTACCAGGAATATTTATTCTTCCCTCCTCTTCCAAAATCTTCCCATCACCAATATCAAGCAATAAGTTAGGAAACTCCTGTGCCCTCAAGTCACGTTGGAGGTGGCCACGCATGTTAACTCTCAAAGACAGGACTTTGACATTAGGCCATAAGAGGGATGACTTAAGACAGGCCTTGACTTCATCTGCACGTGTCCCCCGTGGCACAACAGGCAAGGTCTGTGTGAAGTCACCAGCCAAAAGCACCGTAACTCCACCCATAAAACGCTTGCGGCCCCTAATGTCCTGGAGCGTCCTGTTCAGAGCCTCAGTACCTCCCTTGTGGGCCATGGTGCACTCATCCCACACAATAACTTTGGCTTCTCGAGGCACCTGAGCCATGTCAATCTGCTTAGAGATGTTACAAAGTGCAGACTCAGAATGATTCAGGTTGAGAGGTAACGAGGTAACTTGAAGGAAGAGTGAGCCGTCCTGCCTCCGTCGATCAAGGTAGCTGCAATACCTGAGGAAGCAATGGCAACGGCAATGTTCCTTTCGCCCCTAATTGTGGCTAGCAACAGATTGATCATGAACGTTTTGCCAGTGCCACCAAGAGCGTCAAGAAAGAACAACTGCCCAGAATCAGAAGCAACGATGTGCATGATTCCATTGTAGGCTTTCCTCTGTCCTTGATTTAATTTTGGAACATTCACAGCAACTGTTTCGGATAGCTGAACGGTATCATAAGACAGTTCTCTCAGGTGTTCACGGTTAGCGACAACAGCTGCTTGCTCTCGTGAAGGTGGTGAAAAAAAGGACTGCAGAAAGGATACAACTAAAAAAACAGCATTATCTATGTTGCGGTTTTCGCGTTTTTTCGCGGACAGGCGTTAAAGCTTTCAAAACTCTTTCATAGTGAGCACCCAGAAGCCAAGAGCGAATATATGGGCCGAACTTAGAACTCAAAATTAACCCTTAACGCCACATAGAAGGAATAGAGAGACAGGGTGAACTGTTTCGCGATTATTTTCGCGCCTCCTCGTGGTTATAGATTATATGAAAAAAATACTGTTTTAGTAACTCCCCAAAACCCTAAAGGAAAGTAAAAAAATAAACATTAGACTTTCAGGAAGCGTACAGTTGAAAAAAAGTGTGACGATTTAAATTGTAACTGTAATCGTAAATAAAAAAAATTAAGTTTGCGAGCGATTAAGTAATTTTAAATCTCACTATAATACCTAAAACCCCTGTATTTACTCAGTATGAGAATGAGAAGTAATTAAGAGATCCAAAGAAACACTAATAAAAAGGGCGAATTGTAAAAAAGTTATTATTATCATAATTAACCCTTTGCTTGTCATCATGCGGTGACCTGTTAGTTCCGGACTCGACGTGTTTACCGAGTCGTCTGTAATTTAGGAAGATATAAAAATCATAATGTTTATAATTAGAAATCTGAAGACACAAATAGTAGTTAAAATAACTCAGTTAAATTATATAAGTATAATTAAGGTATAGTTTTTGGTAATAAGAATGTTAACTTAAATAAAAATAGGGACTATATTGTCGCGGAGTAGTTGCCCCTCTCCTTTTTGTTAAGTACCAGTTGAAGCGAGCAGAAAGTCTCTCTCGCTATGTTGCCTTCACGCAGTACAGACGTACGAGCGAAAGCTCTACCTAAATGTTTTTAATTTGTTTGTTTATTTAAATGTAGTATATTAACTACCACTGCAAAAAGTGGAAAGCGTATGTCATGATCAATAACATAAATATGTGGTAAGAAGAAGATATAATATGTAACACAAAAACAGAACTAGTGGTAATCAAGATGACGACTCCCTTCAAGAGGTAACTCCATTTACAACATCACTCCTGAAGATGTGATCTGCAGAAACTTCATAAAGACACGTTTACCATGCTTAAGACGTTGCTTAGGACATCCGAGAATCTACATATACTTACACCAAAGAAGCTTCAATCTCCTCTGTGAACATCCGACCTATTCTTGCCGAAGACACGACCCAGATGATGACGCTGACTACAAGGATTCCCAAGACGGACACCCCAGGACGAGGTTTCTACGTTCAGTTGTAAAGGTGACTCGATAGCCTTGCTATCGAGAGTTAATCATATTTGTTACACTACTCACTTCTAAAAGAGACTTTTCAAAGACTATTAATTTCATGTAAACATTATAATGAGAAAATCTAAGAGTTTACTGTAAAAATTCAATTATCATACGTTGTAACGCTATTACCAACTTTAATTAGCCACAACAAGAATTTGAAATCAACAGAAATATTCTCAACAATAAATGAAGTTAATTTTGTACACACGCAATAATAAGTGTCAACTATTAGAATTACACACTAATTATAACACAGTAAACACTTTCCACTAATCTTCAAGCACCAATCGATCCGGACTAAGGAAATTGCTCAACGTAACTAACTGACAAAGCCAGCTGCTGTGGCTTATATAAGTAGCACAGGTGTTCGAGAACAACTTCCCATCCTTACTGCAGCTCCAGTATAATGCGTATTTCAAGTACTCTTAAACATTCTGGTAGGTACTTTAGTGTTACGTGAGATTCAGACGAGACACGCTGGGCTATTTCAGGTATCACAATACGTGTAATCAACAGAAGAACTATTAACAAAGTTACTATGGTGATGTCACTATGATAATTACTACAAGCATTAAGGATTCACAACTAATAATGGAAAGAATTCAAAGAGGCAAAAACGCTGTTGCTCACATAGATCCCGCAGAGGTTCCAGAAGAATGATCCATATTCCTGGTAGGCATGACAACATAATTTGCGTAACACAAGAGCTCGGACAGTCGAGAGTGCACGACTTAACACACGTAACTGACGTAGCAATACAATTATTGTTTGGTAAAATCGAATTAGTAGGCCTATATTTCAGTTTTTTAAAGCTGTGAATAAAGTTCTTGTATCTATGATTCTTAGTGTTAGTCGATAAACAGCGTGAGGAGTTGACCGTACGTGTACACATGCATTTACGTATGTCTCGATTGATGTATATAGATATTTTTTTTGTACATATAAGTACCGAGTTCGTATTTTGAATAAATCATCTAAAGGCCAAGTCTCGTCGAGTTAGCCATCTCTCCCTCTCTCTCTCTCTCTCTCTCTCTCTCTCTCTCTCTCTCTCTCTCTCTCTCTCTCTCTCTCTCTCTCTCTCTCTCTCCATCATTGTTCTCTTTAAATCGCATTACGACAGGAAGTGCACTGGACGTAGCCATATTTAACTTGGGAATCCTTACTAGGTTTGCAGTGAGGAATCCCGGTGCCTTATGCATCATCATGTCGTCGACCACTGTTGTGGTTCATCCGCCTTTGTTGACGATTTCTCATTCCCCGGTATAAGGGGGTAGTTGTCCCTAACCCTTACCCGCTCAACCGCCCTTCGAAAAGGCCACTGACAGCGGGGACTCCTTAGCGGCCACTGACAGGGGGGGTAAGCGGGGACTCCTTATACCGGGCCTCATAGCCCCGTGAGTGGAAACAGGGTGCACCGAGCAGCCTCAGCAGCTAGCTACTCGTGAAAGTGAGATTGATCGTTGAGTGGGAGAGGCTTTGAGAGACGCTTCACCACCCCATATTGAATAAAATCCCTCATAATTTTATGTCCCACATAGAGCCGTAAGAATTTTTTTTAAATTTTGATTTCCATTTTTTCGCACAGCGTTATTATGTTATTATGAAATTAAAAGTTTTCAAAATAAACACTACATTGATCTGATATCGTGAATTGACTTGTAAGAAGATTAAAAGTTTAATCCCTTTTGGACCCTGGTTCTACAATTTTTGAAATTTCTAAAATTGAGCCCTATGTTCGGATTTTGTTTACAAGTCTTAAGTTTGATAATCCGCCTTGAATTTTGTTTTATTTTAACTTTTGTCCTCCCATATTTCACGAAATAGGTTGATGCGATCAAATGTATTGTGAGACATCCTACAAGTAGACAGATAGACAGACAGACAAACGGGCGAATTAAAACTAAGTAGTAGCTTCGATCATTGAAAACTAAACTTTCCGTTTCACTTACATAAAAGCTTCTCATTATGTTAATGCACCTTTCTATTGTAAACTAAACCACACACTTCGATGCTGTTGACAATGTACACTAACTGACACGGTTCTGAAGAAGCCTACTTTATTGCCACTCTAATAGGGATTATTATCCTTCTCGACCTAATCTTACGTTAGAATCTTCGAAATTGGTGTCGTACTGATAGTATTTAATTACTCACTTGTGAAGCAACACAATAAACATTTAATTATTTATTTCATTACTTTAGCTCCAGAAAATCTGCTTCACTCTCATTCAATCAACTTCTTCTTATTATTCCAATCCTATTCTACCACAAGGTGTAGAGGTTGAGCAAAGGTCTCGCCACCGTGGTCTTTGCATGGTCGGGGGTTCATTTCACTCCACTCCCAGGCCCAGCAGAGAGGACCTCACATTGTCCTCCCAAGTCACTGTTCTCCGGCCTCTGGGACTTCCCCCAGTAATTCTTGGTTCATTCGGTTGTTTTGAAAGTCTATCCCCTTTCACCCCCTGAACGTGTCAAAATCAGCGCAACTTAATTTCATCTGTTACAGGTACTGCATTAAGACTCGCTCTTATAGTAGTGTTTCTGAATCGACCTCTTCTTGTCTTTCCTTCAGCCTTCCTGCGGTACTCATCTCCATAGCTTCGAGACAGTTTAGATGCTTTTCAGTTAGACCACAGGTTTCAGCCCCATAAGTAACAACTGGGATATATATGTTTTTGAAAATGATCCTTCAACCTATAACGATCCGGGCTACGTTATAAATCCAGGGAACCCGTAATAATTGACGCTAGCCAATTATACAGTCTGCCTACGTTGTAACAAACTGAAAATCAACACAAATCTTAGAACAATAATAATTTCTCTAATTATAGGACACAAGGGAAGGTATTTTAACTGATTTATGCACTCACTTCAATATGTAACAAGATGACATCTCTTTATTAACAAATTATATATATATATATATATATATATATATATATATAGATCCCATTACATAAAAATTTTCTCATACTGAAATAGTTAAAAGGGGTTTTCTGTCAAACAAACGATCAAACAGATCATGTATTTTACCTCAGATCCGAGTCTCTTTAAATCTAGCAAAGACGTCTGAAATTTACTTTACTTATCAAGAAGGTTGCATTGTTACATGAACACCATTTGAAGAATGGTATTATTTAGTTAAGGGATTAAAACTTATATCTCAAGACTAATGTTATAACGTATGATTTTAGAAATTACTGGTTACATTTTTCTAATACTTAATGCTTAGAGATTGTCATTTTAAAAGTCTCTGGCATGTATGAAAACTTATATTTTAAATGTACATAATTCTCGGTAGACGAGCTACCGAGTCACCTCTTAGATACGCTTTTGTTGTCCGTGTCCTGGGGCGTGAATCTTCGGTACTCTGTTAGTCGGGGTAGTCATCTGAGTAGTGTTTCCGGTGAAAGTCCTCTGGGTGTATTAATGAGGAGATGGATGTTATGCTGTGTGAAGTCGGGCTGATCCTCGGGGGTTCTGGTAAGTGTGGTTTAGGTGGTAGTCGTCCGTATCTGCAGTTGTGCACGTCACATATTTACTGGCACCGTAGTACTGGAGTTTGCATCTTCTTTTTACATTAATATCTGAATTACATTACTCGAACAATATTCGAGAGTTCTTTTTTTTTAATTAACTTGAGACATCACCTTATGTACTAATTATTTTTACATTATCACACTTTCTAACTAATTCCTCACTACATCTTCAATATATATAACTAGCTCTCCACGCTTTTAGTGGTAGCTAACACTCAATTAAAAAATCAAACGGAATAACAAAACATTTTATGAAGAGTCCTCGCTTGGAGGTGTTTACAGTCTGAAAGCCGCATCGTTACTTTTGCATTGTTACAACAGGTAGATTGCAACGACGCGGAGTGAGTACTCCGCCATAATATAGTTCCAACTCTTTATTAATAATACATTCTTATAGTAAGACAAAATAAACTATCTAGACTTATCTTGTTTACAGGGATTATTATAACTACTACTTGTGACTTTAAATTATTAATTATTTACATTACGATTTACAGATATTTCTAATTTACTGCCGGTTCGGTATGCACGTTGTGTCCGGAATAGGCAGGTCAACGCATGATAAATTTACTAAAGGATTAACTGTATTATTCTTAACTTTTACATTCAGAGTTTAATTACTTATTTAGTTAGATTTTCTTAATTTATTTTTCATTACTATTATGAGTTAGTTCACGGGTATTTGGTTTAATCGTGCGATTTAAAGTACTTACTTACCTTCGTTTTTTTTATATTTTTTATTATTAATTTTTTTAATTTATTTATTTACCATTTAAATCGTCACAAAGCAACTCATACCAAAATGGATATGAAGCGATTATTGGTTTTCATGTGATTGTACTTTATTTCTTATAGTCATTTTGCAGATTCTTTAGCAGCAGCCGTTACTCAGAAATAATAGTAAATTTATTTTTATGCAAATGGTTTATTTAAATATACGGTATGCGTTAATTTTAATATATAAGGACATGAAAGGTGAATTGTGTGTGTGTGTGTGTGTGTGTGTGTGTGTGTGTGTGTGTGTGTGTGTGTGTGTGTGTGTGTGTGTGTGTGTGTGTGTGTGTGTGTGTGTGTGTGTGTGTGTGTGTGTGTGTGTGTGTGTGTGTGTGTGTGTGTGTGTGTGTGTGTGTGTGTGTGTGTGTGTGTGTGTGTGTGTGTTAAGTACACTTCATGTTTTAACAAAAATATTTACATACTTCCTATGCAAGTACAAAAATTGTACTGTTACAAACGATACACTTTCAGTGTATAAGTCTGACGAGGTACCCAAAAATGATGTACATTATCAGATACTAAAAGTTCAAACAAAGAATGAATATGCCGCATAGTTGACAAAAACATTTTACATATTGTATCCAACAGCCGAGAGCGTCCTCCACCTGTCCATTAGTCGAGCAGGTCTATGTTCCAAATTGTTCCGGAAAGCACTTGAAATACCCATTATGCTGGCAGCTGCAGTAAGGATGTAAAGTTGTGCTACATATAAAAGCAAGAGCACCTGGCTTTGTCAATGTGTTTCCGTTGAACGATTTCCTTAGTCCGGATCGAGTGGTGCTTGAAGATTAGTGGAAAGGGTTTATTTTGTTATAATTAGAACTCTTAATAGTTGACATTATTATTGCGTGTGGACAATGTAACTTGGATTGTTGTACGAAAGTACCTTGTTGAATACAAACTGTTATTTGTGATTAATTAAAGCTGGTAATTAGTGATTTCATTGGTGTCTGTATTTGTTTCTACTCTACCAGACGACGATCAGTGAGACCGTCGTAACAATTTTTTAGGTATAACTTATGTGATTTACAATGTTTACAAGTCATACTGGAAGTACCTGACATATTTTGAACACAAATTCTACGGCTGTAAATAAATAAGAACGTCTATACAAACATACTTCCATAGACTCGTATGATTTTTTTTTAAATTCCGATTACTGTTTTTCCCACGGTGCCCTAAATTAAAAGTGTTCAAAATAAACACTACGTTGGTCTGATACCCTGAAGTTATTTGTAAGATGTTTAAAATTTGAATCCCTTTGTTGGCCCTGGTTCTAAAATTTTTGAAATTTCTAAAATTAAGCCCTACTTTCAAATTTTGGTTACAAGTCTTTAGTTTGATAATCCACATTGAATTTTGCTGTTTTTTTTTTCAACTTTTGGCCTCTCGTAGTTTACGAAAATTGCTTGATGCGTTCAAACTTATTTTGAGACATCCTACAAGTAGACAGACACACAAATGGTCGAGTTAAAACTGAGCAGTTTCTTCGTTCGTTGAAAAAATTAAACTTTCTGTTTCATTTACACAAACGCTTCTCATTCGGTCCCGTTTATATTAATGCACCATTTTATTGTAAACTAAACCACACAGTACTACTGTAACATTGCATGCTGTTGACAATTTACACTAACTGACAAGGTTCTGTCTCGAATAATGAAGGACCTACTTTCACCGCTACTCTAATAGGGTAATAATAGTTGGTAATAATATTAATAATACGGTAACAATAGTCGGCTTTGCCAGCCCAAGTTTGCTAGAAATTTATCTTTGACGTTATATTCGTGGTTTGTTTTTTGTTTTTGTTTTTTTATCTGTAAACCACGTCTGAGCTGTCTGCATAACAAGCTGTTGTTATATAAGCAAGTCTTGAAACCAGTTTGGGTGTATAGTGTACAGCTTTGGGGTTGTACTAAGTAATCTAATATTAAAATAATTCAGACTTTTCAAAATAAGGTTCTTCGCAGTATTGTTGATGCACCATTGTACGTAAGAAATTATGACATCCGTCGGGACCTGAAAATGCCTACGTTTGCTGACGAGATTAAACGGGTTGCGGATAAATGTGAAAGAAGGGTTCATGAACATTGAAGTGCTAGAACTGCTTTAAAATGCTGGTCTCGTTAGGCGATTGTAGAGACAGGAACCATTTGAACTAGTGAACTAAATGTGTATAGTAATTCTCAGCACATGAACAAAGTGTAACTGTACTGAGTTACAGTGGGAGCTTCTGCTACACACTGTTAACTTATGTATTACAATAAAACTGCTATATAGATTGTAAGTAATTGCAATGAAGTTAAAAAAATTTGTGAAACACAGGTATCTGTTAGTTCCTGAAAACTCTGTATACAATTTGTAGGGATATGTGTTCTGTTTGTTTAACGACACACAACAAGGTTGGTGAACACTTTTGCTCACACCTGTCCGACAAGTCGTATCTAGGGCTACAAAGCCGCCGTGCGCGCGTGTTGGGTAAATACGATGGGTAACACACGCCCTAACCATTGAGTAAACACACAATGGACGAACGTCCATGTGGACATGGACGTCTTGTGGACAAACCAAACACACCTAATGTAGCGCATAATGCTTGGGTAAACTGAGTAAGACTCGTATCTAAATGACATATAAGAAGATTCGTATAACACATCGTTGGTACATAACAACATAAGCCTACTTATTCTTCTGAGCGAAAATTTTATGATTTATTACGTAGTTTCAAATCTATATATATAAAACTCAAAGTATGATAATTTATGGGTATAAATGCACACATTTTACACAGGTAACCTTTAACACAAGGTGCAAAATACTGTCTAACTTGGAATTTGATATTTTGCCCCGTTCGCACGATTTAGGCCCTTTTAATTATGCCTTTTCGTTGACGTGTATAAAGATGTCAACAACACCATGGAGACCAGAATTAATTGCCATAGTAACAAGTAAATAAGCAAATGATGTTTAGCGGTATCAGAACTGTACCTTTATCCGTTCCTGCAGTTCTTAATGTTTTTAATATGGGATTGTATCGATATATTTTGCAATTTTGTATACAGATGTGTCTATATATTTTGTAATTGTCTTAAACGATTATAAATTTTATGTTTATACGTATTTCTGATGATGCAATTAATAAGTAATGAAATATATTAAATACTACTACTAAAGATGTCAAAAACACCATGGAGACCAGAATTAATTACCATAGTAACAAACAAATAAACAAAAGCTATTTAGCGGTATCGGAACTGTACATTTATCCATTCCTGCAGTACATTTTCGATGTTTTATATAATATGCGATTGTATCGATATATTACGATGTGGAAAGTGTACTACTTGTAAATTGTCCTATTACTTAATGCAAAAGCGAAAATACGTGTTGTTTTCATTTGTGATGTTAGGTGACAACGGTTTTTGGTTTTTAGTTTCCTGCTAAAATAAATATAAGCCATGGTTGAAGAAAACATAACCTTTAAAGTGTTGTACAATGCTTCTAACACAGCAACACCTAAAATAAAGAATTTAGTGTTTTTGATTTAACAGGTACTTTATAAATATCTCCAAAGGCTTTATAAACGGGTACTTTTAAATCTCCGAAGGCTGTTGCACCAACATAATAATTTAGTACAAGTTAAAATAGTACAAGCGTTTAAAACAGCTTTGGAGAGAATTTGACTACTGAGTACAAAATTGTTATACGAGCTGACAGAACGCCAGTTAGACATAGACAACAAAAATTATATTAAAATACTTATTAAAAGTCAAATATTCGCGTGGGAAGCCGCGGGTAAAAGCTAGTATGCTATATTATTCACATTTATTAAAAATTTATTTTACACGTAGGTTAAATTATTAGTTTGTTTTATATACATTTTACAAGGTAAAGACTCATCAACAGAAGCTATGGTACACTTAACGAATATCCCTTTGTAAATAACTCATTGAGTTTCTTGCAGGTCTCCCATCTAATATCTCAGATAATAAGTACTTCTGCGAGAAAAATTTACCTTATTTCCACCTGAAGTGCGTTTCACAGAAATTATTTGTTTGATATTTCACACACAAAAAAATATCATAAATATATGGCATACTTCATAAAAAGCCTCTGAAGATACAGAATAATTTCTGTGAAATGTACGTCAGGTGGAAATAAAATAAATTTTACTTCCAGAAGTACTCACTCTTTAAAGATATTACTTAACGAATAATAAATTTGAATTTCAATTGAAATATTTCGTTAGTTGTAATGTTTGTTCACTTAATTCAAAGTTAAGTTTAAACGGTTTTGTTGACAAATGTAACGTTTGTATTTTATTTATCAGAATATTTTTTATTAATATTTAAAGTCTTTAATCTTTAATTTTATCTGACTTTATTATTTAATGATTTTTGTTGCATTTTGTGTTCTTTCCGTATATCTTCTGTTGGTTCAACATTTTGAATATCTGGAAATTGGTCTTCTCCTTCTTCTTCAAGGATTAGATTATATAAACCTGTTCCGGTACCCATCTCATCTTCGGACGACCCACGTCTCTTCTACCAATGGCTTTATAGTTCAGTGCCGCTTTCGGCAATCGATCCTCTGTCATCCTTTGCAGATGATCTCACCATTGTCTTTGTAAATTGAAATAATTTCATTAATGTCCCTTGCTTCGAGTTCTGCTCTGATATCCTCATTCCTTATTCTATCTTGCAATATATAATTTAAAGTATTTCGTAGAAACTGTATTTCAGCACTCTGAATCTTGCCGCATTCCTTTTTTGTTATGATCCACGGCTCACTCGCATAAATCAATGTGGGTATTGCAATCGTTTTATAAAATTTAATCCTTGTGCTGTGTCTTGTTTTATTTCTAAGATTTCTAGGAATCGTACCACAAATATTTCTAAATTTATTAATCTTTTCTCTTATATCATATTCAGATTTATAGTTTACTGCACAGCCGAGATATTTGAAACGGCTCACTTGTTCTAAAGTGCTGTTGTTTATAAGTATCTTAGTTCTCACTGGATATTTACCTTTAATGGCATTGGTGTTGGTCTTTCTCACTGAATTGTCAGTGAGTATACTCTCTTGCCACTTCTTGTAACTGAAACATAGCTCCTTGTAAATCATCCTCATTTTCATGAATAAGAACTATGTCATCCTCATATGGCGTCATTCGAGGCTGTTCCAGACGGCACCTGGCGCAATTTATCAAGGTCGTGCACGGACCTAGCTATACTAGCGAATTCCAAGCCTTACGTAACACTTCTCGATCGTCGGCCGGAAAGTGGTAGGAAGTTCTAAGGTGTATATATGCGTCAGCGTCCAGCTGATCAGTTTAGTTACGCCTGGCGATTTCAGAAGTGCAGGTTTTAGCGATTGTTGCGGCTTACTGAGAAACGGGGAGAAGTGATAGTTGTGTTAATTTGTGCAAATATGTAATACGGGAACATTTATTGCTGGACAAGTTTAATTTGAATTATTGTATAGGAATGTCTTTGTCGATTCATAACTGCTGTTTGTGTCTACTTTAAGTTTGTTATTGTTCATTGCTGTCTGTTATTCTGTTTCCACTGTACCCAGGACGATCTGTGATACCGTCGTGACAACACATCTTAAGTGCATGTAATACTCCATTAGACGCAAACGTACACATAAGAGACGCAGACTGTAATAACTGGGGTAGTTGGAATTGTGGTAGTAGTTCTTAATACGTTTCATTCTGACATAGCCTTTTTAATTCTGAATTTCTAGTTATTAGTAGAACCTACTTAACAAATTGTCAAGTTTAGAAACGCGATTACTGGGGCGACAGTTGAGAGGACTATCACATTATAGAATAAAATTTGTTGGCGACGATTATTATAAAGTCTGTAATCCTCTGTCAACATCGCTGTCTACTGTCTACAATCCCCTGTAAACCACAGAGTCACTCCTACTCAAGACGATGGCTTTAAATGAAAGCGTTGGTAACTTTTCATTTCGTTCATCAATTTTGTAATCTTAGTAGTTTTAAATTGTAAACAGCCACTGTCTTATAAATTGCTTCAATGTTATTAAGCATAGATTAACAAGAATTACTGGTATATTATGTAACGCAAAAGGGCAGGAATCAATTAAAGAATTATAAGTGTAATGTGACAGATATACTTTCTTTAAATTGTATTCCCCAAGATACACTTTTACTTGTTCGCTGAGTAATCTATTTCTATCCTAAACCTGTCTTCTGTATTTTAAATTTATCTAGTTTCATTCAGTCAGTTTACTATCCAAATAGTTGCTTAACTTAACTTAGTGAAACTTAATTAAATTAAATTAGTGATTTCAGAATTAATTAAGCAAGAATATTTAATCGGCTGCCCTTTAGGCAGTAACACAATTTAAACTGTTTCATCATATTCTTTTTGTTAAACAAATGTCTTCTACTCTACTTAACTTTTAGATATATTTTGTTTAAATACTAATTTTTAAATTATTGTAGTTCATTGGTCAAGATATTGCATAATTCCCTCTAACGCATATGGAGTCCGTCCAGATTCAAAACCATGCAGCGATTGCAACGAATGGCGGGGTGAGTCCCTCTCATTAATACTCTTTGGACTCGAGTCGTGGCAGACCAATAATATTTTGCCTTTTTCTCATTGGCCAGCGGTATCAGACAGCACCCAAAAGTTTATAAATATCGGTGCCCAACAACCGCTGTTCAATGTTTGCTGACTGTGATAACTTGGTCAGAGTTACAGCCTTTTACTCTATGCATTGAAGATGGCCGCCGAAGGTAAGGCGAACCCTTTTGCAGCCAGCAAATTTCGACCACGGCTTTACAGACCGGCAAGCCAAAATTCTGACAGAGTTATTGTTAATTTTTTTATTACAGATAAATAGATTGGAAGCGAAAAGCTGACAAAATCAATTTCCTGTGGATTGTAATTGACTTATGGACGCTTTCATTCCTGTTCCATTTCAGGAGAAATTGAATTCTGTTGGCTACCTACAATGTTAAAAACAAACATGAGTTAGAATTTGTGGGAGACTAAAATTAGAGAGAGAGAAGAGAGGGAGAGGAGGATATAAAGGGATTGGGAGTTAGGGAGGAGAGATAAGATAGAGCAAATCTGATAACATAAAAGTTCTACATTCAATGTATCTAATACATGTTAAAATCGTAATAATATTGATCGAAGATTTAAACATCGAGATGATGAAAACGGTTAGAAAATAAATGTTACTGACCAGGACATTGCGCAGTGGGATGTCATTACTTTGTGAAGATAGAGTCGACACCATACACATAATTTTCTACAGTTGATTTTATATTTTCGCGCACAATTAAAATTGACTTTTGCGCCTATTAGACAATGTTTTAATTTTCGCTGAGTCCATGTATTCATGCACAACTGATTTTCCTTTACCTCCTGCTGCCTAAGGCATTCAGAAATTATCTGATTACTTTCAGCAACTACTGTAGATTTTAGTTCAATATTAAAATAACATTCAAACTCATAATAAAAAACTCAAATATTATAAACAGATAATTTAAAAGCTTACTTGATTACTATGTTGTTACTGAACAACAATAAGAAAATAAATGATTAAGTAGTATAATAATATTTGACAAAATACGCCTAAAGAAGTAAGAGATATTTTTCGTGCAAAATAAATGATACCTAAAAACATATGTATTAATTGTTTTATAATCCAGTAATGTGTAGATTAAACGTAGGATATATCCAGTGGCGTGGCGTGGGTACATAACAGTTGTTGACGGTTTTGATAGGCTTAAAACTTAGCCTACAAATTAATTCGTATTTTTTTTTGTACCAAGTGTTTTTAAAGCCAAATATATATATATAGTATTTTCTATTATTAGGTGGCAGAAGAAGAGGGCCCTGGTTCAACGGGATCTGACTGCATTATACTTACACAGAATAAATCAGGACACAAATAATTGAATTAAAAATAAAAAAGTCAAACAGAAAAACACATGACTAAACGAACAAAACACAAAGAGGTACGTAGTAACTGCTGCACGTCGGTTCCGAAAACGAACATAGCTGCTAACTGAGCGTTTTGCCGGTTTATACAGCGGCAACACATTGCGTGGACGAATGTGTCCCCCCTCCTCCACAGTCTGTACAGAGACAACTACTCGTATTACGAGGTCAATGACCATACGCAGTAAACCATTGCCGATCTCCGAGCCGGCAGCACAAGATGGTGCAAGTGCCCAGCAGTTTGAAAGCAATGCTACGCTTTTCTTCAACTTACCCTAGTAATATTGTTAGGATTTCAAATTATTCAATAACCAAAGTACTTATTCTGTGATATAATTAATATTATTTTCTCTTATTTTCAATACTGTTGCCGCCGGAAACAGCTGTTACATTGGACGCCACACTACTGCCATGTGTCTGCCACTCAGGTAACAACGCAGCTGACCTAATCGAATGAGACGTGAAAGTTCTCTGTACGTTTACTTACTTCGACGAACGTAATAGCCTATATTTAAACAAATATCCTTAGAAACTAGACTGAATACTTAAAGTGATTAATTTGAAGACACCTCTGGAAACTTGGTACGTAACTTCAAATGTATACTACTATTACTACTACTACTCCACGGCGCTACAGCTCAGATCGAGCCTTAGCCTCCAAAAGATATTGTCTCCACTTATTCCTGTCCTCAGCCATCCGCCACCAGTTCACTGCGCCCGGCTTCCTCGCATCACTGCCGACCTGGTCCAACCATCTGTTCTTCGGCTTTCTAATCTTCCTTTTTCCTATTGACTTGTGTTTCATAATTCTTTTTGCCGTACGTTCGTCATCTCTGAACGCGTCCTGCCCGTCTTAATCTATTAATTTTTGCTTATCGGACAACTGTAATGTCATTGTACTTAGCATACGATTCATTATTATTTCTCTTTCCCCAAGACTCAGTCCTGTTGAATTGGCCCATAAATCCTTCTCAGTATCTTCCTGTCAGACACAGCCATCCTCTGTTCATAAATTTTCTTGAATACCCAGCACTCAGAGCCATATGTCAATACAGGGCTTACCAATGTCTTATAAAGCGTGGCTTTAGTTTCTGTGGTTAATAGTCTTGATTTACAATGTTTATTCCGCCCGTAATAGCAGTCAGAATTTTTCTTTCAATTTCTTTTGTGCAGTTATTCTCAGCATCGACATGTGTCCCCAGGTATACGAAGCCTTTTTACTCTTTCAAAATTATAGCCATGTATTAGTATATTTGAAATATTAAGGATATTTGTACTACCGTCGAGTGTATACAAGATTCAAAATGAAAATAGCGCCTAAACAATATTTACTGTTTACATGTCCCCAGGGTGGAGTTAAACGGCACAACACGTATCTATTCCAAAATTTAAAGTACAAAATAAACTTCACACAAACACATACACACATTTGATAACCCAGGATTACTTTACTTTGACACCTGTCGTAATTTTAAATTAATTAATCAATATAAACTTGAAAAAATAGAATAGCAACTGATTACCTTTCTCTAGTCAACTTTAATGACAGTAACCGCGTGTATCTGTATAGAGGCTAAAACGAAGCTGACATAGGATTACCAACTTTATAATAATCGTTTCGTCGCCTCCGGATTTACATTTGACAGTTTCAGAAAATTTATCTCCTCCGACAGCTGTACTAACTCTGTTTCTGTACACATTATTTTGAATTTTTAAGTAAGCAAACAGAGTTAAAAAACTACAGTCAATACCCAACTATCACAGACACTCCACACACACACACACACACACACACACACACACACACACACACACACACACACACACACACACACACACACACACACACACACACACACGATTTCAGAGACTCATACTGTGTTCTAGTGATTTTAGATATTGTTACGACGGTCTACTGCTCGGCGTATAATACAGTGGAAAACAAAACAAAACAAGACATAAATAAAGTCACTAATCACCACTTTTATTTAATCACAAATAACAATTTGTAATCAACTCGTATAGCAATTCAACTTAAGTTTGTCCGCACGCAATAATAATGTCAAATAATAGAGTTCCACATTAATTATAACACAATAATCACTTCGCCACAATACTTACAAACACACTTCACTAAATCGCCACTTATAACTGAAACTTAGCGGCAGCTGTTCCCCATTTATAGTGTGCAAGGTTCCATAATATGCGTCCTTAACAAGCATTATAAAGTCTAGAGCAGTGGTTCCCAAACTTTTCAGTCCGCGCACCCCCCCAAAATAAAAAATTTTACGGACTCCGTCTGAGTTATGAAATAAAACAAATAGTAAATATTAGACATACTCTTATATTTTAATTAAGTATACGCAAGATCGCGAAGGCTAAAGATGAGAGAACGGGAGCTCTCGAAACATGTTCCGAATAGGAAAAATATAACATCTTGAGGTAATATAAACATAAATTTTAAATTACTTTAATTAAAATGTATTAAAATAAAAATTCTCTTAACTCGCAAAATTACAATATTAATGATATCAAACATAGTTTAATGTGAAAAAATAAGCTGCTTTTGAGCAATTAGCTTTGCAATATTAGGTTTAAACTCTAATAATTTCAATATTAGGTCGCTCTCGACATCAAGTTTATTTCTTAATTTGCCAACCTCGGCTCTATCTTTCCAGCCACATGTGTCAAAATCCAGCTACTTAGGCGTAAAACCAGCTACACGGAAAAATGTTATGCTTAGATACAGTGCTTATACGGGAGATACAGTGTTTATACTTGGACTAAAACAGCGCCATCAGTTCTGCGTTGATGCAGCGCTCTAGTCAGTTCGGTTGACAAACAGACCTCCTACACGACATGATTTAAAAGGCATTATTAAAGCCATTAGTATGAAATTACTTTTACAATTACAATTAGTGTATACGAAAAAATACTGGAATCTTCTACTAATTATTTTAAGATTGTAAAATTTAGATTTTGCCTATAAAAAATCGTCGAAAATTACGGTATATTCTATATTTTTCTTAAAAGTGTCTGCGGACCCCCTGAAACGTTGTCGCGGACCCTACTTTGGGAACCACTGGTCCAGAGGATACTTCAGCGCGGCCTTGGCAGAAACATGCACGTAGAGAAACGCGTAGAATAACGTTCTCCATTGTACCAGTACGTTCCGTATTGCGTAACAATACGTTACAGTTATATTCTTTTCCTATTTTATGTATTCATTATGTTGCTCGTTGGATATCGTATTCTGAAGTGGCGAATATATTGGTCATGTGCGAAGAGAATGGTTTTCAAGCTTTTATTTCAGTGGATTTTAATACCGTCAGGGTACTACTTATGACCAAGATAGAGATATAGAAAATAAAGTGACGAATTTCACAAGAATGTGTGGAACGATCAGGAAAACGTTGACAAATAAATGTAGAAAAGAAAGTCAAATAAAATTGTATAAAACAATGGCAATACCTACACTACCTACACTCCTGAAACTTGGGTCATAAAGGAAAAAGGTGAACAGAAGATACAAACAGCAGAAATAAAATTTCTGAGATCAGTTAAAAGTAGAGGGAAAGTGAGCGTTAGAAAACACTTCCGGGTTCCAGTTGAAAACACTACCGGGTTCCAGTTCATGACGTCATAGAGGCACTGGCAGCTGGTGTCCGAGCTGTCCATGTGACGTCACTGTTTTGTGTGTGTGTATGTATGTGTGTGTATGTGTGACTGAAACACTACCGTGTTCCAGTTCATGACGTCATACAGAGGCCCTAGTCGCTGGCGTCCGGATGACTAAAACCTGTTTCAAGACGTCACGGAGGCCGTGGTTTCTGCATGTCCAAAATTTGGTAGCCGAAAACAATGTGTAGCGGATGGGGGTACCCGGAATTCGGCGGTTCCCCGGACGCGCAGAGGCGATGTCATCGGGTACCGTTACTCGAAATTTTGGGGGTATCTGGTACCGTTACCCGAAATGTTTAAATCAACGGATGGGGGTACCCGAAATTTGTGGGTACGCCCTAACCGGGTTCCAGTTCATGACAGAGGCCCTGGCAGCTGGTGTCCGAATGTTAAAACACTTCCGCGTTCTGGTTTATTTTGATGTAACAAAATAATCGTTCTCTCTCGAAATTTTTAATGTCAGAATTTTGGTACCCTAAATGATTAAAACAACGGATGGGGGTACCCGAAATTTGTGGGTACGCCCACATGACGCATGTATAAAACACTGGTTACGACGAAACAGGAGGCTGGGTGGATATGATAGCTGGTTCGACGACGACGTAGAGGGCGTGATGTCTGAAATGTTTAAATCAACGGATGGGGGTACCCGAAATTTTTGGTGTCTGAAATTTAGTACCCGAAATGTTTAAATCAACGGATGGGGTTACCCGAAATTTTTGGTGTCCGAAATTTTAACACCGGAATGTACGACCACATGACGCATGTGTTCAACTGTAACAATGGTATGTCATTGGATATTAATTTTTACATAAAAATAAATTACGGCCCCTCCGGGATTTGAACCCGGGACCTCCGGTACACCAAACCGGCGTGCATCCACTACACCAAGGGGCCGTTATCGCTTAACTGTAATTATTTCTGTACTTATACTTCTCATCTCTTACTTGTAACCATGAGGTGGACGAGTGATATCTACTGTCGTCCTATGTGTAAAATCATAAAAGCACAATATAAGTTTATTTATTATTAAATAAATAAACATTTCGTTATACTTTTATTTTTTTACCTCTCATCCTCTTCCTAGCAGCCTGAGGGAGGCGAATGAGAGCCTGCTACGCTTTTTTTAACGTGGTTTCCCCAACTTTACAGATTCGTAAAGCAGGCCTACTCCACGTTATCTATCGCTGTACTATTGACTAGTACAGCGGTAGATAATAATAAAGATACATTATGCAATGCTAAGCCAATGTGTAAAAGCAGTACATATTTTTTTATTTACTTTTTTATTTATTTTTTTATTTTTTTAATCGGGTGAATATGTTGTTCATACATGATGCGTATTCACATTTGCTGTACCGTAATGAGTAATTTTCACACCCATACTGGTTCTTGACGAGTTTACAGGTATATCTACCGTGCCAGTGACCCGTCTCGAACTACCAGGACTACGTTTATGAGTATTTCTACCGCGACAGTGACGTAGTCAAGGTTAACACTCACGCACACACTACGGTACCTAATTCTACGTTTATGGACATTTCTGTCACGTAGCATTCACACTAACACCATGATGAAAACATGTTCACAACCGACTATATTTTATTTCGTTGCCGCAACCATTCTGCATAAAACAAAGCTTTGCGTAATGCACAGTGTAAGGGGGGAGTGGTAACGGGTTGACGATGAGGAACAGGACATTGTATGATGGGTACAAAGGATCTAGGAACTACAGGTGCTTGAATATCGTTTAAGTCAATCACCTCACCATGGTGATACAACTGTCGTAAGAAATTTGCCTTCTCAAACCCTTTTGTATAGACAACAGGATAATCTGAAAAAATGTCTGCAACGATGCGTACCATATTCTTGTACGGTACATTACCATCGTTCCATCGTATCCTGTGATAATGTGTTTCCAACCAGTCATTGATTTTTCGGAATTTCTGGTGCAGTCGTGCACTTTCGTATGGTGGAGCGAACAACACGATAACAAAACGTCCGGTTGTTATATCAACTGTAACGAACTCTTTGATTACATATTCATTTTTGTCACCGCGAAACGCTTCAAACTCGGCAATAACCGTCCTATTCAAGTTCATTTTTCCGAGTGACACATGTCCGCATCGAGTACGTTAATTTTTTCAAATTCCCCCTCTACTTTTCCTTCCAATACCAGTTCATCGTAAAGACGATCAAATGTTAGCTGTTGGTCGTGACGACTGCTTTCCAATCGAAAAAACGAGGGGAAAAAGAAGGATGGTGGTACATAACACCCCTTGGCTACTACCTGATTAATGTACGACTTGAAGTGATCTTGATCATAAAACAAGCGAACAAGATATTTCTTTAGTACTGTTAATAAACAACCAAAACGGATCCACTCGGGTTCTGTGAAAACAAATTTTTCGGTCTTACTACCTTTAATCCGAACAAACGTTTTCCCAAAGTTACGACTGATCATCACACTCTTCTTCTTTTCACGGTTTTCACCTTCTTCGTACAATAACATACTGGATAGTAACTGTTCACGAAAGATCAACAAGTAATTCCACTCAGAAAAGTCAAGTAATATACGTTTCTTTTTTCCGTTTGTAAACAAAACACCCGGTTCATAGTTGAGTTCTTTATACAGTCCGACGGTAACGAACTTAGAGTACGAGTTGATTGGATATGCAAGAGACAAGTAAACGTTATACTCACAATGGCTGCTGCTGCTGCTGTCACAGTCACCTTCCATCGTTGAAAAGGACTGAGGTTGTTGTTATGTAGAGATCGCTAATACCTATCTTTATAAACTAGTAGAGGGGAGAACAAGTTTTTTTTATGACAAACGATGAACAGTATTCGACAACGCTGTGTACTGTACTATCCTATCGTGTATAATCAAAGCGTAAGCGGTGGTTTTATCTGGAAAATTGTTACTGGATTCAAATTCTAAACGCACATCAACGGCAGACGACTTGATTGGTTCTTCTTGTCTGGAACAATCGATGACAAACAACGGTGCTTTCGTTATAAATTCATTAGGTGTCAAAAGAGGCGCTCTGTTGCGACGGTCGTAGTATGATGTTTGGAAACGTGTATACATGTCGTAGAACAGGGCGTAACGTTTTTTATCGATATCCTGGTTCAGGTTATCGTACGGATAGTATTTATCGTTCAGAAAAAGCTTGACATTCGTTAAATTGCAGTGATCAAATTCCGACGCGTTTTTCGCTATATTGTTCTTCCTATCCGTCTGAAATATTAATATTACATACCGAGGTTTTTCCAACTGTGACGATGTCTTCAAGGTCCACGAATGTCGATTTGTCGTCGGTAGAACGGGATACTCGTGCAATTCCCAACTGCGGAACGGCATCACTAGTTCATGATCCTCCTCGATGTGCTCCAATAGCGGTATTCGGTACTTGTTTGACACGCGCACATAGGGCATCTTCCAGTGTACTTTGTTTATTACGAGATTACCGTTTGTAGTTGCACCCGATTCTTTTAGCACCATTGCGTTCTGATCGGTAGAGGTACGCAACAGAATCAATTCTTGCTTAACGTTCAGCATGATGCGTGTATAGTCTTCGTTGAAACCGAGTAGCATTTTCAACGGAAGACAAAACGTAAAATCACCGGTACTCTCGTGTACTGTCAACGACTCGTCGGTTGTCGTCACCCATCCTGCATTGATTAGATGCTTTCTTTCATGCTCATTGCTCGATAGTAACAATTTCACAGTGCTCGTAATTCCAACATTTTTTGTACGATCCACTTCCACACCGCACACTTCGTAACGGATCTCCTCAAACAAGAAAGCCATTGCATTGTTGATTAATTTCACGTTCAACGCTGTGTCGGTAGCGTTAACCTTGGTCAATGTTCCTTCGATGTACAGAAAACTCTCCGCCGGTAAAGTGAAAACATCCTGTTGTTGGATGGGTATACGTATTTCATCGTTGTTACCGTATCGGGTGGAAGCATACGGTGCGTGCGTACGATATTCGAACTCAACGATTCTGTTATCGAAAGCCGCTCCTCGTTCGATAGCTAGAATTTCACCCGACATTATTTTAATCGTATAATTTGAATCCAAGTGAAAGTAAGAAACGCTTGTTCCTTGATGTCAATCGCTTCAACGTTGAACACCGACTACCATGTTTCTTTCGTACACACTCCCTTTTTACAGGTGACGTTTGTCCGAAATACAATCCCATATTTTCAGATGCAGTCGTATCGTGATAACTTCACCGCGAAAATCGACTAAATCCCCGTCCTGATCAACGAGAGACAAAATTATGTTGTCTACACGTTGTACGTTTACCGGTAAGTATATTACGTTTGTCGGTGTTTCAACTATTTTGAAACCTGGTGCCACGGTCGGATAAAACGAATGCAACGTGTGCTGGTCCTGGCCGTCCTTGTACGCACCCTGTACGATATTACTCCGTACGTGAACGGTGTTAACTTTGATTATGTCAACGGGTACGTTCGACTCGTGTGTTATATACGCTTCCAGCTGCTGATTCTCCTTGAATCCTAACATACTTGCAATGGTATTCGGTGTATGCGAAAAGTCGATGACATGCTTACAGTAAATTTCACACTTTAATGTGTTGTTGTTTGGACGTAAACTGATTGTTCTCTCGCCTAACTGTTTCTGCAGATACGTTTCGATATCACTGATTTCGTAGGTGCCGGTAGGCAACTTGATGACGGACCACTGATCCTTGGAAATTTTTACTGGAAATGCATTATTTTTTCCTTCAGTAACGTTTGGTATTGAATTATACGATGTAAAATCCAATAGTCCAACGTACCATTCACCGTATAACTCGAGAGGTGGGAAAAAGTTACACACGAGATTCGCAGCGTCGGTACCCGTCACGGTGACCGTTAGCGACGACATGCTGAAGTTTACTGATCAGAAGACGATAAAAAGTCTAAACATAAATGACCGCAGATGACCGTGTTAGGAGGTTGCTTCCGTTCATAGTTGTAACGAACGTCGGCTGTATCACCAAAATATTGCATCAGCTCGAGAGGTGGACGTAAATTACCGAACCCGTCAAAATAGTGTACTCGATTTCCACGCTTCTTGTAACATACCCAGTGGGTTCCCGGTCCGCTCTCGTCGTCCAAATTTACGATGACGCTTTCGTTCTTCCACGGCGCTGTATCCGGTAATGCGTTACGCATGTAAACACCTCTAAAATACGGTATGTTTAGCTTTTTTGCGTATACACGTAATTCATCTTCGGACAACGGGCGGAGCGGTATGTGAATTAGTTTTTTCGGTACGGACGTAGATACAATCCGGACGCAGTTCTCTTCTTTTTCCTAGCGGTTCGGACAGTTCTCTTCCTCCTCTTCTTCATCCCACCACCAGCACCACGACCACGACTACTCACATTCTTTTTATTTTTACGACGTCGACCGCTTCCTATTGCTGATTTTGCTTTCATAGTCGCTGCAACTGCTGTCGCATAAGCTCGTTCGCTAATACCCGAATCCAACGCCTTTACCCGTCCCCACGCTTTTTCCGCGAGTTTACGATCTGCAATACGTCTACTTTCGTTGTCTTTGTATTGAGCGTAAGCGATGTCGTGTTCGCGACAGGCTTCGTCTAATTGGTTGATTCCGCGATCACCACGCGCTAATCTTTCTTCAAGTTTCGTGCCCGGTCCACAGAATCTGTAACCCGGCAGATGTAATTCAACAGGTAGTGCGTCCACCGCTCGATTGATAACTGACGAAACAACGGACGGTACAACGTTTTTAAGCACGTTTCCGACGCCCCACCCCTTTTTCCTCTTATCGTTGTTGTTCATCGTAAACCGATCTCCAGCCTTTCTCTTCTGTGTTTTTATGGTATTCATCTATTAACCTTTTTATTTCCTTCGTGTCGAGTGTCCACTCGTCTTCTGAACTACGTGGCTTAGACAATTTCAATAAGTAGTAATCCAGTTGATACTGAAATGTTTTAACGACCTTATACATCTCGCTCTTTACGTATCGTCTCACGTCATTTAATTGTTGTAAGTTAACAGCATCGCTCTCTGCAAAACCATCCGCTACGTCTGATATTCTCTTTTCCGCTGCTTTGAAAACACCATCTTCGCCCAAGCTAACGGTGTTCTGCAACATGTATTTTACGTTAACCGCGTCATCTGCAAAAATCGGTGAACTCACTCCTGACAACCAGCTCTGCCCAAACAAATAGCTGTTCGATACTTTTTTAATGACGTTCGAGTCTACGTAGTTTTTGTTGACCGCATCGGTCGCTAGTTCCGGACTTCGAACGTTGATTACCCATCGATCTCGTGCATCGATGACCTCACCTCTCTCTTGACTCGAGTGTTGTATACAGTTGTCATCAACGTAATATTTGTTGACTACGTCTTTTACGTCTACAGGAGTATCAACATTTTTCAATCTACACCCTTTAACGTCCACGCTTTTACGTTCATCATCGAGTAGCAGACAATGTGTTTGCATATAAGTCAGGGATACAGCATCCTTTCCTGCATCCGGTTCGTTCAGATTGCGGATCTTTTTGTTTTCAACATCTATATGCCCATCATTCGTAATCTTAAATCCTACAGTATCGCGTAATTGTCTTTTTGTTTCACGTCGCACGCTCACGGCGCTTTGATGTCTCCCGAACTTGTCCACAACCATTGTACGACTGCACGCTACAAATGATGTGCTAACCGTTTTAAGTAACGACACTGTGGTGACCATCGTGTGTGTAACACAATCGGATTGTCACCCTCTTTCCAACGAAAGATTTCTATACCGCAAAATGAACATCGAACCCTGTCAATTTCATTTGTGTAATGAAAGCCTGCGGCAACCATAGTGGTCGGACTGATGAAATACACAGGCCATGATGTAAAGGTTTTCAGTCTCTCGTTTTCGACTTCAAAGTCAGGTGTCAAATCTAATCCGCACATGTCGACAGTGTTGACAACAATGAGTTGTTACACCGACGTTCATAAAATTTATACGATAATGTTGGCTTCACGTAATTCCTCTACTACTGAGATGATTTCGTTGTCGTGTCCGGTGTGACCGGTGCGTTTTGAACTTACCAGCAGTCTTAACCGTTCAACCAGTTCGTTGGGATCGTTCCAGTGTACGTAATCGATACCACGTCCGCTGCGTGGTGGGAACAATCGAGCGATTATCTCTCTGTACTTTAAACCTTTGTTTGTATTTACTTTAGCACCGGGTAAATAATAACGTTTATAAGCGTTAGTGTCCGACAGTATAGACTTGTACGCTGCTAAATCGTTTTCATCGTAGACGCTCTTGTCGGGTTCTTTCATAAACATAAGTTCGTAGAGGCCCGGTGTGCCTCTGTATCGTTTTCCAGCTATGTAGAAGCTATCGTCTTGATTGATCTCTAACACCGAATTGCCTACCATCCATTTGTCTTCAACGTTACGAACACCGTACGTATGATCCATCTTCTTATCTCGATCATCAGACAACGCGAGCAGTAAGTATTTCCTCGCGAGCGGACCTTCGACAGACTGTTCAACGTATTCTTGTGCTTCGTGTCGACCTTCGGGTGTTGTTAAAAACTCTTCAAGAGTTACGTTCGGTGTTTCGACATCAGGCGTTTGTGCCAACACTTCCGTTCTGAGGAAACGAGGTTGTGATGGTGTTTTCGTCTCAACAGCTGCCTTCGTATCTTCATCTTCAACTTTCATTTTTTTTTTTATTTTATCACTGGAGTCATTCAACTTTTCCGAAATCTGGGTTAACGGTTCCAAAAGAGGTTTGTACTTTCTCGTTAACGCTTCATCGCTCTCTCTGATGTCATGTTTCAACGCGCGATACTTTTGTCTTATGTTATCGCTAATTCCATCGATTTCATGTGTCAATTGCTTGTCATCCATCTTGACACTGATGACTTTCTCGCACAAACTATTCTATTTATGTATAAAACGATCGAAACCCACTCTGTATCTACCCGCGTTTATCGGTGAGTCCTTGTTGATGACTATGAATCCGTAACGATCCTTCCACGCTTCGGCGCACATCGCTTTGAACTCTTCGTATTTCATATCTGTGTTAACGTGATCGTTGTAAACGTGACGTAAATTGAGATCATCTTGTCTGAACAAAACCAAGAAATTGGCATTATCACGCACCAGTTGCTTTGGCACCAGACTGTACGTCTGACAAAGGTACAAAGTGTCCACACCGCTATGCCGTCCCATAGCGAAATATTTTCGTATGTTATTCTGCCGTTCACATACCACATCATCGAACAACATGATTGAATTAGGTACAATTTCGTGCGGAGGTGGTACTTCATCGTTTTCACTGTATGTGAAGTACATCATTCCTTCGTCAGCGAGAGCATTAAAAACGTCTTCCAACATACGATATTTTGGTTGAAATAACGATTTGGAGAACACGTACAGGTTCTGAAATCGCAGTCCGTTTGAATCGAATAACATGTTAAAGGCAACGTTTGACTTCCCGCTACATGACCCGCCGCACACGATACATCGAACTGTGTTTGGAAACAGTGGACTGTGTTTATTATATGCAACTTCACCGTTGTACTTAGCAGAGTCTACGTTCTTAACATTTAACTTTAACGATTGTTGTTCAATCTTCATCTTAACTCGTTTACGTTCGGTTAAATACTGTGGTAATGTTATTATATCAGATCTTTTTTATGTATCCACGAATCGTGTTTACCGTCAAAGCCGAGCCAGCGCACTCGCACGCGATCACCTTTACGTTGTAATATTTTTTCAACGAGATACACATCACCAACGCTGGTTTTACTCAATTCTTGTTCATAAAACCCACCTTCCACAACGTCACCCGTGTGATCTTTCAACAAGTACGTAACCGGTACGGTTGGCTGAACTCTGTGCACTGTATATATCTCGTTCGTCCAGTTTGGTGTATAACCTTTAGCGAATGTGATTTTGTATTTACTGATACGCACTCGATCGCCTATTTTAAACTTATGTTTCTTGCTCACTTTCCGCGGTACGGTATTTTTTCTTATTCTTTCCAACACAATTTGCTCGTTGCTCTTGTCGACTTGTCGCGGCTTCATCTCTATAGTTCTATGCACTCTGTCATTGTATTCCATCACCAGTTTAGGCAAAAGCGACAACCACCGATAATGGCCTTGCTCGCTGAACGCGCGGTACATGTTCGTTTTCAACGTACGATTAAATCGCTCTACGATGGACGCTTTCTTCTCGCTATACGTTGAATAGTGTTTGACGTTGAATCTCTTTAGTAAAGCTTGTACGGTAGTGTTAAAGTACTCTTTCCCCTTATCCGTTTGCAGGTATTTCATTTTATTTTTTACAATTATTGGTTCGAGAGCATGTGCTACTTCAACACCCGATTTAGTTTTTAAGGGAATCGCATATGCATACTTGCTAAATGCGTTTATTACCGTCATTAGATATTTGTACCCCTTGTTCAACTTGGCATGCGGTATCATTTCCACCAAATCCGCTTGGTAGAGATCGTGTAACCCCTTCACCTCCACCGCACGTCTGGGAAAGTTCCTTTTCACCGGTCTGTGCAATTCTTTTGCAATAGTTTTGCGTACGTTTTCCATATCGCCACCCGAAACGCGAATCGCAAAATTTTGGTACGAGATATACCGTTACGTTTTCACTGAACCTCACCGACTTCATCGTCGTTACTGACAGTGTGTTGCTCCTGCAAGCGAGTCTTATATCAACGTATATCGAACGCATAATTTATAACGGATTTTCTCGCTTGCTGAATTATCTCGCGTCTGGGTTGACAGAGTTTATAATGACCGTACGCCAGTGTTGTTTCACCGTCATCCAAGACATATCGTTTGTCATCGTATGGTGACAGCGATAATTTTGTAAGCTTTCTTGTGTATATGTTATGTTTTTCGCTTTGGATAGTCTGCGCCGTAGTATAAGTTTGAGAAGTGGTCTTTACACATTGTTTATAAAGTTGATGTTTCAACTGTGTAGCTATCGCGGAACGTGGCACACCTTTCGCTACCTTTTTCTCTTTATCGTTTGCCGTAACGAATGAATAACATTTTGCGCGCAACCCGACAAATTCAAGTATCGGTATTCCATTTGTTTCGTCTTTAAAAGTACCCAACTTTTTCTTGTTTGTTTCACTATAGCACGGATGTGCCTTAGGGTACTCCGACGTGTCAAAGAGTTCGAGATGCTCCTCCATGTCTTTGTACACATCGTCGGTGCGAATGTCGTACAACAGAGAGTCAGTGTCCGTCATACATAGACGTGCACGTGACCCGTACGTATTCATCGTGAATCCGTAATGGAACCGATACATAATCAGCTTACTAATATCCAATACACTGAACCCAACGTACAAAGGTCGGTTCAGTGTAATGGATATTTTTTTCATCGTGAGACCTACCAGGTCCTCGTTATAGATGAAAAAATGTTGTAGCCTGGGGTTAGCGGTTAGTTTGTGAAGTTTCTTCTTGTTTGGAACTAACTTGAAATCGATTCGCTTCCGTACGTTTTCCAACGATTTTCCGTACGGTGCGTTATTCATTAACTTAAAAAAGTCTTTTTCAAAGGTGTTTCTGGCTTCCTTTCGTCGCTCCGTATTAAAATCGATGAAAGGTTTCAACCATAGGCACTGTGTGAATGCTAACACACGGTGAATCGCTTTCAACTCCATTCCTAGTTCGAGGTAGAGTTTCAATGTTCTGTAATGAACAATGTATTTTGTCTTGTCCTCGAGGGACGTTATCAGTTTCTCTACCTTACCGTTACTACACACAAAGTCTTTTAACAGCTTCATGCTATAGCAGTACGGTGAAAGCATACTGTCCGTAATAGTACACTTTTCGGGTGCTAAAGGGTAGTCACTGTGTAAGTCGTGTAGGTAATGTGGATACCCCAGATCGACTTCCAGGATATAACCGGTGTCATCATCGTCACGTAACGTGTGCACGTTCAACGTATCGATCTCTGTACGTTCCAACCATCGAAAACCTGACAGTGGTAAAGGCTGTGTCATAGCCGTTCCGTACAGGTTGGTACAATCGAGGTAGAGTAAATAGTTATGCGGCTTGCTTGCGTCATAATCGGGAATGTACGGGTTGTTGGCCTTGGCGTACCTATTAGAAATTGCTGCTAAGCCGCCACGGATACCTCCTTCGATGTACAGGTGTACGTCTATATCGCGGAGTAACTCTAACCTGACTCCTGTCATTTTCAGCATCGCGTTCCACGCTATACCGGCGGTGGTAAAAACGTTACACGGATCGAGTTCGTAGTACTGCAGGCTCATGTTTCAAATACATCTGCAAGCAGTAGTACATCCGTTTTTAAATAAAGGTCATGATAATCACCGAACGTTTGCATGTCGAAAGCCGACCAAACCGCTCGAGCGTGCGCGTAATCTTCTTCGTTTATATCCGACTCTGTCAACCCGTTGTAAAAATGTTCGCGGTCCGGTAACTGCCTCTCGTCAAATTTTGAATCGTCCGTAACGTATTCGTAAGGGTACACGCCTTTACGCAACAGTAAATTAACATTACGCGTGTAAAATTGATTAAGGATTTTAAAATTATCCGCGGATAAGTTGGAGACGAGTTTTTCAAGTGACGCGTTCATGAACCGCAGAGAATCGAGAAACCGGAGCTGACCGAGTGTAACGGAGATGTAACGTTTGCTTGTAGTAGCGATACACGTTATTTCATCTTCCTTGTACTTTCCGAAACCTTGCATCAAATGATGCAAGTCATAGCCACTTAAATTATGGAAAAAAACCGGAACGTGTGTTGGTATTTTGTAATTTATATTACACGCATTGTGAGCAGCGCCTAAATATTTTCCCGTTATGTGGCAATGGTTTCGAACCGTGTCATCCGTTAACGCCTTCTTGCACAGATGACAGTGCGTAGCGTTTCGGAATGACCGTTCATCGGCCGCTGTCATTTGGATCGGTTTATTAAACTTTCTATCGAGTCGTTGAACGTCGACTAAAAGCACACGAAGGAACGTGTCCACCACGTCTTTACCGCGGTATATTACAGGTTCCTTGACGGCGTTTCCCATCCAGTCAACTATCACATAGCAGAAACTGGCTGGTATATGATGTGCCACGTTTTTACCGGTGGTCGGAACAATAAACGATTCGAAGTCAGCGTATACCGTATAAGGTACGCGGTGACAAAGTGAAAAGTTTTTAAAATACATCCACTTTTCGTTCTCGTCAGGAAGTTTTACTTTCTGTACTCCATGCTGAGAACAGTTGCGTTCGTGTTCTTCAACTCGTTTTCGCGCCGCGTTAGTATCTTTATTGTCTGAAAATCGGTGTAGACAGTAGTTGCTGTAAAACGAAGCGCCGTTTCGTTTTGACAACGACGAAAGCATACGCGAAAGATTCCGTATGAGGCAGTAGTGAGTAGTGTTCGCGTCGGACAGTAGCAGTAGGTTTACGTGGTACTTTCGACCGCGGTGTTCAGTAATACGTAAAGGATATACCTCACCTTCGTAGCCAAAAACGTTAACGGATATGTTTTCGTTTAATTTTTCAAAACGTTTTATCTTATTGACTGCGACGGGATAAGGTATGTCCTTCATGTTTATTTCTTCTTCGTACGGAAGGTAATGGCTAACGCGATGCGGGTTACACGCGATCGGGTGTATACCGGCGAGCACAGACCACAAGAAACACTTTTCATCTTCTAAATTTTTCACATTAATAATTCCTTTTTTACTGTGTGACAATTTCGATGGTGTAGGTAGAAAGCTCGACCCCACAAGAGGATTGTATTTTGTAATATTTATTTCCACCGACTCGACACCGTTTTCGACCCACCCGCTTCCGTCACGCGTGAATTTGTCAACGGATTCCATTATTTTCTCGCTAGCTATCGAATACTGTTCATCGATATCGTCATACTGTGACTTAAGTTCTGTACGTGATCTAAATACCGCATTACAATAAATATTTTCGGTGTTTATCAATTTTTTAAAAGATACACGAACTGCTAAATACCATTTTATATAATTATTTAATGCTACGGCTTCGCTACAAATCTTATCAACAACCGTGTGTTTGTAATCTAATAATACTGTTTGTGTGTTTAGTGTATTGTCAAGTATCATAAATTTTATAGTAATTACATTACCATTAATAGCACGGTGTTCGCTGCTGCTGCTGCTGGCCATTGTGAAAGGACTGAGGCCGGCTTCGCGTCGTCGGTTCCCTATATAGACAGTCCGGTGACCGGTAACGCTGTCGCCGCGCTCCGCTCGCGAGGAGCAGCTGCGCGGTGTGGGGTGCGGGGTTGTCTTGACCGATGCGGTGTGTGCTGGAGGTGCGGGGTGGGGGTGCGGGCTGGGATGTCATCGTCCGGTCGTGACCGACGACGCGCGTGGCGGAGGGCTGGGTGGGGTGGGGGTGCGGTGTAGGAAGCCGACGTCCGTGACCGATGCGGTGCGGGGTAAAGGTGTGGGATGGTGGTGCGGGGTAGGGAGATAGGTTGCAGCCGGTGTCCGTAACCGAGAGGTAGGCGAGGTGCGGAGTACAGGATGCCGGCGACCTTGACCGAAGCGCGCTCGTTGATTCGCCTCCCGCGGGATGTAGGGTGCGGGGTAGGGGGAGCTGGGTTGTACGACCGGTCGTGACCGAAAGCAGATGGTGGTGCGAGACGACGCGGGGTGGGGTGCGGGGTGACCGTGACCGACGGACTCGTGTGGGGTGCGGGGTGGGGGGTAAACCCGGTCGTTGCGGAGCGACAGACAAAGTAATTGAACAAAATATGTAGGCGAGATGCGGGGTGGTGGTGAGGCTCTGGGTGCGGTGTGGGGGTGCGGGGTAGGATGTCATCGTCCGGTCGTGACCGAAAGCAGATGGTGGCCCGAGACGACGCGGGGTGGGGTAGGAAGCAAAATTATAGCCGTTACCGTTGCGGAGGAGGTGCGGGGTAGGGTGTCGTCGTCCGGTCGTGACCGAAGGAGATGACGCATTAGAAGGAAGGAACGTGGTCGGGGGAAACAGAATAAATACGCCAGTGTTTCCCTGTGCAGTCATCAGTACTCGCCATGGAAGGAATCGTTGCGAACGCGAAGACAGTTGGAAATTTTTTACCAAAAAGAGACTTGTCAAGTCTTTCTTTAGGAGTAAAGTATCATATATTTCACATGAAATTTGTGAAAACGAAATTCGCGGAGTCAATTGTGGTAGATTTGGAAGATACCGGAGCCTGTCCTCAGCCGGAGGGTAAACTGTTCTATGTATACCTACCTAAAAGATGGTGTGACGTATTTACAGAGGAGCAATTGAAAGCTGTGAAGCCTTGTGTCCTATCACTATGCGTAACCTCACACACTCCGCTGGCGAACGAGAAAGTGAGCGTGCAGTTGGATATTGATTATGTGAGTACGATATTTCAGTACCACTAATAATTACTTATACAGAAGTGGTTATGTATTAATTTTTTTCTCTTTTTTTCCAGACCAAATAAACGAGAACAGGATTGATTTATTATAATAATAATAGTAATAATAACATTAATAGTAAAATGTTTTTAAATGATGAAGTAGACTTCTCTATTTTTTTGTCGTTTTTTAATGTTAGCTGTTCATTTTCAGAGAAAGAACAAGGTGTTGCTTGGATCTAATATTGTAGAAAAACTTTTAAACAGAGAAATAAATGGTAATAATAGATTATATTGTCAATGCGACATGATTAAATTCGATTATAATTTTAGAAATAATCGTAAGACACTGAGTAGATGGATATCAATACGAAACGAAAAGAATATTTACAAAATGAAAGTATTTATTCGTAATGAGTTTTTCAAACTCTTCAAAACATCAATTAGTTATTGTAACAACCATAATATTGAATATCTTCAAATAAAAGATTTGCTAATTGCTAAAACAAAGCTGGTTAATCAGATGTACTATATGATGTATAATTTTACTGGTACAGCGTATACCTCGCTGGTAAAAAAATATGAGTGGTCAAGGCATGACTCTAGCGGATGTCCGCTTCGTAACCGTTGTCGCGTCTGTTGTTATCTAAGATATCAAAATGACTTTAATTCAGAATACATGTTTTTTTAATACCACACTAACTATCATTTGATGTGTCTACATTCTTTTGTATTTGATCAAGTATTATTAATTGTAGGAAATTATATTCTGTTTTTAATTATTAAAAAACGTATGTGGTTTATAACATAAAAAGTTAAGATAAACAATCATTAAAGTGTTAATTAAATTTTTATGTGTAATTAAATTTTTTAAAAGATTTCTCTCATAGTTACAGAAACCTTGTTTCGATGTTATGTGTTTGTGCGAATGCGAGGGAGATATATGTCGTTCACCACCATATGGTGACCACTGTAACATTCTGAGTGCTTGTGGGTGGAGAGAATTTACACTCTGAAGAACAATTGTTTTAAAAAATTATAAGCGTTGTTACCTTTGTTATTATCTAAAATACTAAAAAGAGTTGAATTCAAGGTTTTGGTGTACCATTTTACACATGTAGTTAACACCATAGTAATTATCATTTGATGTGTGTCTACATTTAGTATGTTATTATTAACATATTACACATCAACATTGTAATATTGTATGTTATTAATTATTATTATTATTTTATATTGTTAGACATATAAGGCTTGTTTTGGTTGTAGTAAATGTAATTATTATTTTGTTAATTATGTGTGTGTGTGTATATATATATGTGTACAGAGAGAGAGAGAGAGAGAGAGAGAGAGAGAGAGAGAGAGAGAGAATATATATGTAGAGAGAGAGAGAGATAGAGAACCTTCAAGGCTGCAAAAGAGAGAGAAAGCGAGAGAAAAAAAAGATTATTTTGTATAATTATGTAAATATATATATATAGAGAGAGAGATAAAGTGTTTATTTTGTTTAGTTATGTATATAGAGAGCGCGCGTATGTTTTGCACAATTATAATTGTCTTGTGAATATAGAACGTGTGTGTGTAGAGAGAGAAAGAAAATTATAGCTTATGATTTGATTGTAAAAGCTTTCGATATTATTAAAACTTATATATAAACCGTAACCTTTGTTATTTTATTATTATACCTTTATACAAAACAGTTATTCCTATCATACTTGAATAAGGTATACGCCAGCGAAGATAACAAGTTTTTATAGTTGAGATGCAGCCAACTTATTGATAAAGAGACACAGCTGGATTGTGGTATGCGCCAGCATGCGAAGAAAACCGGTTTATAGGGTTCAGATGCATCTCTCTCTAAAGAGAAAGAGAGTGAGAGAGAGCGTATAATCTGTTTGTATCAACACACAGCGATTCAACCAGACCTGTTTGTTACAATTTTGCAGGTACACAGAGTAAAATATATTTATACAATTACACAATTTTAGTAATGCATAATTTTAATATGTTTTTTCTAAACAATATTCAAATGGATGCATCTGTTCTATTATAACACAATATACTCATATATAATAATACAATATATGGTTTTGCGAACCGCAGATCCAGGTTCAAATCCCGAGGAGTCAAAATTTATTTTGTGGAAACCAACACCTGTCGGAACCCATCTGTATAGCCTCCTGTTTCGTCGTAACCAGTGTTTTATACATGCGTCATGTGGGCGTACCCACAAATTTCGGGTACCCCCATCCGTTGTTTTAATCATTTAGGGTACCAAAATTCTGACATTAAAAATTTCGAGAGAGAACGATTATTTTGTTACATCAAAATAAACCAGAACGCGGAAGTGTTTTAACATTCGGACACCAGCTGCCAGGGCCTCTGTCATGAACTGGAACCCGGTTAGGGCGTACCCACAAATTTCGGGTACCCCCATCCGTTGATTTAAACATTTCGGGTAACGGTACCAGATACCCCCAAAATTTCGAGTAACGGTACCCGATGACATCGCCTCTGCGCGTCCGGGGAACCGCCGAATTCCGGGTACCCCCATCCGCTACACATTGTTTTCGGCTACCAAATTTTGGACATGCAGAAACCACGGCCTCCGTGACGTCTTGAAACAGGTTTTAGTCATCCGGACGCCAGCGACTAGGGCCTCTGTATGACGTCATGAACTGGAACACGGTAGTGTTTCAGTCACACATACACACACATACATACACACACACAAAACAGTGACGTCACATGGACAGCTCGGACACCAGCTGCCAGTGCCTCTATGACGTCATGAACTGGAACCCGGTAGTGTTTTCAACTGGAACCCGGAAGTGTTTTCTAACGCTCACTTTCCCTCTACTGTTAAAAGGTGTAATAGACGAGATCGTATAAGAAATGAAGAGATAAGAAGTGATTTCGATATTTTTGTAGTTAATGAAAAGATTCGACAATACAAAAGAAAATGGATTCAACACATCAATAGAAAAGAAGAAAGTAGAATACCGAAGATGGCAAAAGATTACAACCCTCGAACCAGAAGAAAAGTTGGCAGACCTAAGAAAAGGTGGACTGTAGAACAGGAACAGGCCGCTAAAGCCTAAAACCGTTTAAACGAAGATGATGATGATGACATTTAATTTTAGTGTTTGTTTATTTATTCCTTAGGCCCGTGCGCCAGCTGTCGTCCACTCGGCTGTGTGTTTGTCCATCTCAAAGAGACGAACCTCAATGGAACTGAGCTGCCATCTGTAGCTCCAGCGCCGTGGCTCTGAGCAAGTAGGACGATTTGCCTACATCGGCATCATTGTGCTGACCTACGTTAGCGCGGTATATGTGATACCGGCAAAGTACAAAATCAGGCATTTTATAGAATATCTAGGAATTTCATACTATGCCTGAATCGAGTCAATAAAGTATGAGATAAAACACATTTCATACATTTCCTAGGCATTGTATAGAATGCCTAACGTCTTCTAGGTAATGTATAGAAGACAATGTGTGCGCTATGGTTTCATGTTCTGAAAAGTGTGTAGAGTGCTGCAGAGAGATGCATAGTACGTGTCACATTTTTGGAACACTAGTGGTAATAGTGGAGTTAAGTGTGACGATGGCAAGAAGTTGTATACTCTCTGCTTTAAAGTAAAACTTGCAACTGAAGAATGAAAAACGTCAAAATCATTTCTAGAACTTCAGGCAAAGAAGATGAAACCTGATTCTGGCAAAAAAATTTCCTCCAGCTTCTGTGGGCTCGTCTGTTCGTGTTCCATTTCCTGAAGTATACAAGGGACGGGGAGATCTTCGAAACATCCTAGCAATCGTCGTGAGTCTGATATAAGACGATTTTACAAACTGGAAACGTCTAACGGATTGTTAAAGCAGCTGTATACAAGATCGCAGTTCACTGTATGCCCAAGACCACTCGTTGAAGATGTGTCTGAACAAAAAATCGCATTTCGTTCTGTTGCTACTGCCCAATCATCAGGATCCGGGCAAGAGTTCGTAAAATGTGTGTGCAAGACTAAATGTCAAAAAAATGTAATTGTGTAAAAAATAAAAGAAAGTGTACTTTAAAATTTCGCAGCTCTCTGTCTTGTTGTAATAAGTAGAGTATACTCCATATATTTATAATTAATAAACACCAATAATATCTAATGTACTTTTTTAACCAGATTGGTTAAAAAAAAAGTTCTTATACAGTATAATTTAAAAAAAATAGTAACTGAACATAATTAAGTAGAGGATAGATAATCTCGAAATGTCATACAAAGTCCTCCTTTGTGTAAAACCAAACAATTGAGGATGATTTTGTAATAAAATGTTTTCATTTTGAACGTAGTAAGCTTACTTTACACTTTGCCTAAAGAATCACTGGCATTATATAGAATGCCTAGGAAATGTACAGAATACCTGGGAAAAGTATAAATAACATTTGAAAAGTATTCTATTCTATACTTTGCCAAAAAACTTCAGGCATTGTATGAAATGCCAAGACATTCTATAAAATGCCTGGATTACATGTCGGTAACCAGGTTACATATGGTTTGCTGGTAACGTCGTTTCCACGCATCACCTTAGCGTATAGAGTACTGGCCGAGTCCGAATTGTCAGGGTCCCTTCACACAACGTACACGCAAGTGTTCGTCCCCGAATCCGGTTCTCAACAGGCGAGAAGAGAACCAACGGAAGGGGTGGAGAAATTTCGTCGCTACTTGGAGCCCCAGTCGAGGCCTTTTTTTAGTGATGTTTGAGACTTGTCCCGGTGAACAAGACTCGGGCTGATCTGGGGCAAGCCTCCTTCAGCCGAACGGAAGGATGTAAGGTGACTCACGCCAGTGAAGGCCGGAAGCGGAGAAGATGGAGGCGAGGCATTCTGGAGGTAGAGTAGCTCGCGCGTGTGTGTGTGTTTCTGTGTAAATGTAGTGTGTAGAGGCAAATAGGTAATGGAAGAGTGGGTGATGGAAGTGCCATGAGGGTAGCCGAGACAGAGACGTGTAACGCAGGTCGCCAAAGCTGGATGGAGGCGACAGAGAGGCGTCAAGGTAAGGCGGGGGACGCAAACAAGAGGGATAAAGACCTGGTAAGTAAGTAGATAGGAAAAATTAAAATGTTATATCATCAGGAAGGATGGCAGATGGAGTATGTTTGAAGATGGAAATCAAGTAAAATTCGAGGCCGCTTTGCAACTTTCTTTTATGCAATGCATATTTTGTGCATAAAATTATTTTGCGATGTCCGTAGCTACCCAGAATCCAAGAAAAAAGTAAACAATATTTGGTCAGTAGTCTATTAATTTTTCTGAATACAGTAACATTAACTAGTGTTTGTAAACTCTTCCCAATGAAGGGAAAATTCTCTTTGCCACGCCCAATCTGCTAACACAGAGATCAGATTACTGCCAATTATAGTACGAGTAACATATGTATTGTGTGTCTACAAAATTTGTATTGAATTATTATATTATCAATTCTGTTAGCATTACAATTATTGTCACGTAATACAATTATTGCGTACCCGGAACAATGACAGAATACTCGTACAATAATTGCCAATCTTTGCATTCATTATAGAGAGTTAAATCCATTAATCCAGTATTGGTCGGTTATTTCACTACAATTAATATATTACAGTTTTATTACAGTATGCTACCATATTTAATTCAAGAAAAAGTTTACTAGTTGTGGTTAATATATAATTTTCTGTTATTTCAGCTTACAGAAGACAGTGGTGGGATCATTTGCAAAAGATGACAGAAGATCGATTGCCGAAAGCGGCACCGAACTATAAAGTCATTGGTAGGAGAGACGTCGGTCGTCCGAGGATGAAATGGATGCAGAAACAGGTTTATATAACCTAATCCTTGAAGTGAGAAGAAGAAGAAGAAGAAGAAGAAGAAGATATAATTTTCTTTAATTTTTTGAAATGCGGTTTTTTTGTTTTAAACGTCTGTTGCGTTTAAACCATGATGTCACTCTTCCATAAAGAATTCCACTAACTGTTAAGTAGAACTACTTCAAGATTAAAAAAACAAATTAGTTTAAACCATTGACATTTACTGTCAATTTTTCTACAACTCTTAATATTATTTATGTGCGTCGTTTTCAAAATAACGTCCTTTTTATTTACAAATTTGAATTCTATTCTTCCGCGAACAGCTCCTAGAGTTGGTCTCATCAATTGCGGAGTTCGACAAAAGTATCCATTATAATTTTCTCTTTTTAATTTATATATTGATAATGTCATACAAAACTGACAGATGTGTCTTCAGGAGCATTTTATTATTGGCCACTCTAACTTTGATATTTTGTTGTTTGCGGACGATCAGGCTATTCTATTGGACTCGGAAAACATTGCAGATGGGTATAGATTTGTTAAATCGAATCTGCAAAGTCTCTGGACTACAAATATCCACACTTAAGACTAAGGTGATGGTTGTTCGCAGAACTGATCTCATACGGGCAAACATTGTTATAGATGATACTGACCTGGAACAAGTCAGCATTTTGAATACCTGGGCTACAGTGTGTCTTATAATACAAGAAACGACATTGTGAATAAGTTGCATAAGTTCAACCATATGCTTGAGACCATCAGGCGAACTCTTAAGTCAGCAAGTAAAGGAACACGTCTAAAATTCTACATTGACCTTCCCACACTTCTTTATGGATCTGAGAATTGGACTTTACCAAAAGGCCAGGCCAGTCGCATCCAAGCGGCTGAAATGAAATTTCTCAGGCACGTGGCAGGGTATACTCTCCATGATCGTAGAAGAAACACAGATATACGGCAGGAACTGATTATTATGAATATACTCGACAGGATCGCCCAGTATCGGCTGAATTGGTGGGAACATCTTTGTGGAACGGATCACTGCCGCATCCCCAAACAACTATGGAACTACAAGCCGAAAGGACGAAAAAGTGTAGGACCTCCGAGGAAGCGCTGGAGTGACCAGCTCTATACTTTGCCTGTTTGAGACAGGAACAAACCATCCTTGATTTAATTTTTGCAGATGATGACGATGAAGATGATGAATATTTTTTTCAAATTTCTAATCATTTCAGTAAAACTATATTAATGTACTTACAACAGTAACCGCTTGAGAAATATCGTTGTGATATGTATAGTGTAGTAATTTATTTTATAGTAACTTATAAAATTCTGTTAAACAGTGGTTTACTTGCCATTCAAATGTTTGAGACGTAGTCATCCTTGTACACGGTTTTTCGTACACCGTATTCAATACATGTTTCGTATATTTTTTTAATTTAGTGCTTGAACACTATTCCAAAAACAAGTCCCGAATTAAAACCTTAAAACGTGTCTGTTCAGATTTAAAATGTATTCAAACCACGATTCGCCTGTGACGTCGGCTGCATATCGCTTATCGCCCGACCAGCTAGGTCGGTCCGCCCCCCTTTCCAATTTTCGAATCAAGCAGTCAGCTGGCGGAGCTCCAAGAAGAGCCTATTCCGCGCGTGTGTTACGCAAAATTCAGTTTACTGCCGTCAATATGTGAACGATTCAATTAACTCAATTTCAATTATTCTAAATTGTTAGATATGCAGTCGTACGGACACGCGCCGATTTACAGAATCGCATGAATATCATTTAATCCGTTTTTTATAATAAATCGTTTATACAGTCCACTTTTATCGTTTTACATTTTGTCTAAACCCAGCCTATGGTTTAAAGTGTGAACAGCTGTTAAGCCCAAACCACGCAAGGGGACAGCAAGTTCAACGCAACATATGGTCCACCAGTGCCGGATTTTTATTTCGATTTCAAGGTGCCTAAAAAACTTACGAACAGTTCGGAGTGAAGGACTTTAAGCGTCGTAAGGGAGTTAGCGTGTGCTCGTTCTCGGATATTAGTGCATCATAGCTGTATGCGTCCGAGTATTATTCGGGCATTGAAACTGTTAACTTGTAAACCGCAAAATCATTAACTTGCAAATCAAATACGTAAAATTGCGGTTTGCTATAAGTTCGAAAGTATCTTCCGGACAATCTACTACATGCAGCGCACACAGAATTGGGCAGGTACGATGCACCTACGCAGAGGCAGACAGACGCATCTTTATTTCATCGTATTGCAGAGGTCCGACGTCACGAGCCTGCCGCTATGTCAAGAGATAACAACACGTTCTACTCAACGGCAACTACGTCATCCTGGCCAACTCTTATCCGACATCAGCTGATACTCTCCACAACCTTATGTAGCCTATTATCTCGAATCAGTGGAAGTTCAAGTAAGACGTTTTTGCCACGGTACTTTTGAACTATTATGTACTCATTATGTTATGTTGTATTATTTGTTAGTAATTATTCTATTTAACTATTAATGCGTAGTTATATTGCTGAGAACTGAGTTGCCTGCTCTACTTTCGTTTCACGCCTTAATGCGGTCAATATGGCCGAAAGCAAGCAGCTCATAAGGCAAAGGGCCGTTATTAAGGCCTCAATAACAAGAATCAATATATTCGCGGATGCTTTCGACATAACAAAAAATGATGTCCACGCGTTGCATGTTATATTAAGGTCGCTGGCGGAGCTCCAGCGCAAATATGACACAATTCAATCCGAACTCGAGTTGTCCGAGGACGCTGTTTTTGACGCGGATAGCGATCGAATCCAGGTCGAAGATGATTTATGTATAATCGAGTGCAAACTGCATAACCTTATAGAAAAATTCTCGACTAATCTTGCTGAGAATTCTAATACTACTGCTAATGACACTAGAGCGGAAAGATTCGCTCATGTCATGCAACCGGAGCCCATTAAAATCCCGGAGTTATGGAGTGGCAACACTACATACACATATTCAAAGACTTGGTAGATTCTCGCTTGGATCTTACTAACATACAAAAGTTTCATTACTTACACAATTCATTAAAAAATGAAACCCTCCAAGTTATACAATCGTTGCCTATAACCGGTGAGAATTATGGCGTAGCCCTAGGGTTACTCAAGACTAGATTTCACAATAAGCTAATTATCGCCATCTACCATGTCCAAGATATACTGAAAATCAACTCTGTCGATAGGGAATCGGTGGGTAGCATATCTAAATATTTTAATAAAATAAGCGCAACCATAATCGCGCTCAAAGTTATGGCTTTACCCGTAAACATTTATGGGCTTATTGTCACTCAGCTATTAGCATCGAAATTGGACCCGAATACTTCCAAACGTTGGAAGGAGTCACTCTCTAACGTCAACTTTCCCAATTTTGAAGGGTTGATTGAGTTTTTAAACAATAGGAGATCGGAGCTGGAAACCGTGGCAGCAGATCCCGAGAATGGACGGGCAGGCAACTGAGCAAGGCCTAAACAACTGATAAAATATGTAAACAATTCAAAACAAGGCAAGGTGGTCAGCTATCATGCTAATTCTAAAAACATTCAATGTGCAATGTGCAATGCTAACCACCACTTATATACGTGTAAACAATTTGAGGGGTTAACCATTGACAAACGTAAGGAGTTTTTAATTAAAACTAAATGCTGCTTTAACTGCTTGCGGGTGCGACATTCTGTAAATGAATGTAAAAATAAGCACACTTGTAACATTTGCTATAAGAAGCATCACTCCTTAATACACACAGGACAGGGCACCTACTGTGCCCTCAAACTAAAAACTAATAGGAACATACTATTGTCTACTGCGTTATGCAAAGCCTTAGACAATTCTGGTAAATCCCGCCTTTCAGAATTTTTTTGGACTCTGGGAGCCAGGCTAATTTCATTACACAGGCCTTTGCCAAAAAACTTAAATTGAACCTTGTAAAAAATTAGTTGCCAATTACAGGCATCAACAATGCGTCCTGTCGGTCCCACCACAGCACCACTATTACCTTACAATCGCTATACGAAAATTTCAATTTTACCACACAATGCTCAATTCTACCCAATCTTACTGACAATCTCCCCACGGAATCTTTTGATCCTGCGCAGTTGGGATTGCCCGAGGGTATATTCCTAGCGAACCCAAACTTCAGCACGTCCTCGAGCATTGACGTTCTGCTGGGCGCCCAATTCGTCTTAAGTTTGATTAAGCCCGGCAAATTTGTCAGGGATGGAAGCTTCCCCATTCTTCAGGAAACTAGACTGGGTTACATTGTGTCCGGAAATCTTCCTTTCAAATTCAAATCTCCTTATCGTGCTTCGTCATTTACTGCGAGAAATCACAATAATTAGCTCACGTCTATGGTTGAGAAATTCTGGTAGGTCGAGGAGTATCCTATTGATTTCCCCTCAGCTGCCGACGAGTCATGTGAGGGACACTTTTTGCATAACACGCGAGGAGATGGTGACGGTAGATTTGTTGTTAGGTTGCTCCGTAGGGCTGGTGATGTGGCTCTGGTCGATTCGCTGGCCCATGCTAAACAGCGTTTTCAGACTCTTGAGCGTAAACTCATGAAGAATCCTAGGTTGAGGCACGGTCCGGCATGGCTTTTGCAAGATCCAATTCGCCACTCCAAATTCAGCACAAATGATTCGGCCACCATACGGGATTGCCGATCTGAACAAAAACAATCGCCAATCCTTGAATGTATGGCTAGCGTTGTCGCTACCGATATAAGTGAGGACTTTTCCACTCTTCAGAGGTTGATACGCGTTATCAGCTATTGCTTCAGATTTATCTATAATCTGAGATCGAATTCCCCTGGTTCGGGACATGACCTGCGACTGTCCTGGGAGGAATTAAACAACACTTTAAATTTCTTTATATGCCAATCTCAAATGGCGTACTTTCACATAGAAATCATTGAGATAAAGAATGGCAATCTATCCAAATCCAGCAAAATTATCTCTCTTGATCCATTCATCGACGATTCGGGGTTACTTCGGGTTGGAGGTCGTCTCCAACATTCCGATTTGCCTTACGACACTAAGCATCAGATTATTCTGCACCCAAAGGCCCACCTCACTAAATTAATAATTGAGGCTGAGCATTTGAGGCTGCCTCACGCGGGCGTTCAGTTAGCCCATAGTTCTGTTCGTCAAAGGTATTGGATAGTCAACGGCAAGATGGTTGTCGGTTCTGTCATCAAATATTGTAAGTGCATCAAATGCTTTCGCTTCAGAACCCACAAGCAGACGCAGCAACTTGGTCAGTACCCTTCGTCAAGAGTGGTATTGACCAAGGCCTTTTCTTCGTCTGCTGTAGATTACGGCGGCCCTATCGTGATCCGTCATGGCGGGCAGAGATCCAAGACTACCTCAAAGGCATACATATGCTTGTTTGTCTGTCTCGCTACGAAGGCGATTCATTTGGAATTTGTGTCTGACTTGACTGCAGAGGCATTTATTGCCGCCTTTAAACGATTCATTGCCCGCCGCGGCATTCCCGGGGAAATGATGTCTGACAACGGCACCAATTTTAAGGCTGCGAATTCCATTTGCGCGAATTATACAAATTATTTACCTCTGAGGAACTTAAAACGAGTATTCACTCATTCTCACTTGCCCAAGGTTTCAAGTGGTCGTTCATTCCACCCTCCTCACCGCACTTCGGCGGCCTTTGGGAGAGTGGTGTAAAAAGCGTCAAACATCATCTGCGCCGCACCATTGGCGCCACTATTCTTAACTTTGAGGAATTAAATATCACTATAGTATTGACGACTCGGAACACTAAGTTTTTTATAAATAAAAACGTAAAGTTTTACCTTACAGCCTAAACCGCCTAAACCTAAACCGCCTTAAGCCTAAACTATAGAAGGCTTCATCAGAGGCTGTCGTAGGTAGCGCTGTTCGTCTTGTTGTTGGCGATGGGATAGTTTTTCGAAAGATCGAAGCTGTGTGTGTGTGGTGAGATGTGTTCGAATAATGCGTGCGATTTGAATTGTGTCTGTTCGTTTAGGATATCGTTTTTATTTGTTTTTGTGTGTTTGTATATTTCTAATTGTTCTAGAGTGTCTAGTTTTCGGCCTTTTGTATGTACGTGTAGAATGTTCATGTTATTGTCGATGTTTTTATATGTGTGGTTTGCTTCAATGAGGTGGTTTGCAAAGGTAGATTCTGTAGTGGTGTGGAGTGCTTTTGTGTGTTCAATGTATCTCTGTTTGAAGCTACGTCCTGTCTGGCCTATGTAGAATTTATTGCAATTTGAACAATTTAGTTTGTATACACCGGGTAGATCGAATTTGTTTTGTGCTTTGGACATGCGTTTTGATAGTGTGTGTTCTGTTTTGTTAGTAGTTTTGTAAGCGATTCTGTATCCTGCTTTTTTGAATTTGTGGGCAATTTTTTCTGTTTGTTTGTTGATGTATGTTAGTGTTATGAATTTGTTGTTTTCTGTCTTTGTCTGTTGTTTGTTTTGTGTTTTGTGTAGGAGTTTACTGACTATTGTTCTGTCATATCCGTTAGATTCTGCTAGATATTTTATCGTGTTTAGTTCGTCTTTGTAGTCTTTTTCATCTAAGGGGATGTTGTTAAGTCTATGTATCATGGTTCTAAAAGCAGCTAGTTTGTGTTGTATTGGGTGATTGGAGGTGTTGTGTATTAGTGTGTCAGTTGTGGTTGGTTTTCTGTATATACTGAATTTGTGCCTGTGTTCTAGTTTTGTGATGGAGAGGTCTAAGAAGTTTATGGTATTGTTGTGTTCGTATTCGGCAGTGAAGGTTATGTTTTTATGTATTTTGTTTATGTGCGTTAGTAACTTTGAGGAATTATACACGATCCTTACTCAAATTGAGGCGTGTTTGAACTCCCGTCCTCTTTCTGCCGTCTCATCTGATGCTAGGGATCCGCAACCTCTTACTCTCGGACACTTCTTAATTGGCTCGGCCTTGACAGCCCTCCCCGACTCTGATCTTGTAGCCATTCCATGCAACCAACTGCGACGCTGGCAATTGTTGCAGAAATTTGTACAATCTATCTGGAGCAGGTGGTACAAGGACTACCTGCACCAGCTTCAACAACGTAATAAATGGCAGACACCCAAGGGGAACCTCGCGGAGGGTGATGTGATCATAATTATAGAGGATAACGCCCCTCCATTACACTGGAATTTGGGTGTGGTCACTAAGGTTTTCATGGGCGACGACCAGTTGGTGCGCGTCGTTGACGTCCGCACTTCCCGTGGTATATTGCGTCGTCCTATTCATAAGCTGTGCGCCTTACCTGTGTCCAACGTATAAGGATTGTCGTCACTCGTGTGGGTTTCACTCTATCTCTATGCGAAGGGGTGTTATTGTTCTGGTCCTCAGTAATGTTGCCTTGTGCAGAGGACTTTATTCAATCTATGTATTTTATTTTATTTATGTATTGCGTTCAATTTATTCAATTTATGCAATTCATGTATTTTATTCAATCTATGTATTCTGTTTAATTTATGTATTGCGTTCAATTTATTCAATTTATGCAATTCATGTATTCTATTCAATTGTGTATTGTATTCAATTTATGCATGCCATTCAATTTATGCATTGTAGTCAATTCATGTATTTTATTCAATCTATGTATTCTATTCAATTTATGTATTGCATTCGATTTCTGTGATTTATGCGATTTATGCATGCCATTCAATTGATGCGTTGTAGTCAATTTATGTATTTTATTCAATCTATGTATTTTATTCAATTATGTATTGTATTAAATTTATGTGATTTATGCGATTCATGTATTCTATTCAATTATGTATTGTATTCAACTTATGTGATTTATGCGATTCATGTATTCTATTCAATTTACCTACTGTATTTAATTGTGTGTTACAACCAATTTGTGTAGCCGCTGTTGGCGTCATGGGTGAGTACACTGCTCAGTGCATCAAGCTCGGGAAAATCGAGATCTTCGATTTTTGACGGGTAGTATGTTCAGATTTAAAATATATTCAAACTACGATTCGCCTGTGACGTCGGATGCATATCGTTTATAGCCCGACCAGCTAGATCGGTTCGCCCCCCCTTTCCAATTTTCCAATCTAACAGTCAGCTGGCGGAGCTCCAAGGGGCAAGAGCCTATTCCGCGCGTGTGTTACGCAAAATTCAGTTTACGGCCGTCAATATGTGAACGATTCAATTAGCTCAATTTCAATTATTCTAAATTGTTAGATATGCAGTCGTACGGGCACGCGCGGATTTACAGAATCGCATAAATATCATTTAATCCGTTTTTTATAATACATCGTTTATACAGTCCACTTTTATCGTTTTACATTTTGTCTAAACCCAGCCTATGCTTTAAAGTGTGAACAGCCGTTAACACCAAGCCACGCAAGGGGACAGCAAGTTCAACGCAACAGTGTCTGCATTTAAAACATACGTAAACCTAAAACCGAACGCTTCATAGCCTCTATCGGTGAACAGTTTTGAATGCTAACTTCTACAAAGATTGCTACCAACTACGTATCTGTGCTTCTCGCAGCACGATTTTGAAATATTTATTGTTTTTGGAAGTGTTTGCTGTAGTGAACGGTTTTACAAAAATTTGTGACTAATTCGCCACAAAACGAGTGCACTGAGTTTATTCCATTTGCTGCAAATGTGACACACTCGTACATACTAAAACTATTACTATTATTATTGTTATTATTATCACTAATGAGCTGCATTATTTTGAACGAAACACGTTTATTATTATATAAAATTTGATATTAGATAATTTTTCAATTATGGAAAAAATCACAAAAATACTGTAATATGACAATGATAGAGCAAAAATCGTACAGTAATCGTTAGAAAATTCTATACATCCGGGTCTGGGTTACAGTTCCTTTCCACCTATACCCTGCTGGATTTTCACAATTGTTATCAAATTTTTTCTCTCATTTTTAGACCCTGGGATCCAAATATTATGAAATTTCTCAAAACTTAACATTACGCTAAATGTCAGTTAAACTTCTCTTGTTTATTCTTTGCGATTTTATCAAAATTTGTACCTACGTTATTGACTTTGACGACCAAAAGCGTTGAAATTATTAACAATTAACATTAGGTATATTCAAACTGTCGTTAAAATTATCTTTGATACCTGACATGAGCTTTTGCAATTTTTTACGATTTTGGCCCCTTAACATTTTTGCCTCCGGCCCTACTATTTTTGGGAGGATCAATCTCGAAACAATAGGGTTCTGAAGAGTAAAAGTATGGACACGCATGCCAAGTTTTACGAAAAATGGTTGGTGTTTCCAAAAGTCATAGTGAGACCACATCCCAAGCAGACAGATGAAAAAACAAATACCAAACGGTCGAGTTAAACCTAAGAACTCTCTTCGCTCGTTCTATTATTATTATTATTATTATTATTATTATTATTATTATTATTATTATTATTATTATTATTATTATTATTATTATTATTATTATTATTAGGGGTTAGAATAATTTACTTTCTTTAATCCTTAGTTTTTATGAGTATTATCAACTGTAACCTTGCCAAGGTCATTAATAAGTATGTATTTACCCTTTCAACAGTGAGTTACTGATTTACACTTATAGTATTTGCAATGCTCAAAATTATTTAATAAAGGGTGGGGTAATGAGAACACAACAATTTGTATTAGGCCATGTTTGGTTACTATGGCAACAATAAATTAACAGATGGTTTTATAACCTCAATTAAACAATGCTATTTCAGTAAACAAGGCTCAATGGCCAGATGAAAATAGTGCGTTTGCTGTATAAACGTTTCTTAAAAGTAGGGATTCCTATTTAAAAACACAAAGACTGTTTAGAAATCATTTCAATGTTGGGAGGCATGGAATAGTTCGAGATCGCTCAACAATGTCGAACTGGGTAAGAACATTTAGAACCACTACCTCGACAGACAAAACAATTGGAGGAAATGTAAAAACAGTGAGCACGCCAGAAAATGTGGAATGGGTAAGAGCTGCTTTCTCACGTAGTCCAAAAAGGACTGCTAGGAAGCATCCTATGGAACTGGAGATTTCCAGTGGGTCTCTGCAGAGGATTTTGCACCAAGATCTCCATTTCCATCCATCCATCCTCTTCGTAGCCAGCGAGTCACTGTTTGGTGTGGAATTTCCTCCGTTCATGTTCATGGACGGTATTTCTTTCAAGACGATAGTGGAAATTCAGTTAGTCTGAACTCACACCGATATGAGCAAATGCTCAACAATTTTTTTCTTCCTTCAGTAAATGATCTAAGGATTGATACTGTCTCGGTCTGGTTCCAGCAGGATGACCTACCTGAAGAGTAAACCAACACTTCTTGTTTGAGCAATTCTTGGTGTGTTTACACACACACACACACACACACACACACTGCACAAAACACAATGGATGTGTTGAGACCTGTCTTGGAACATCTTTTGATCACAAGATTTGGTGCAACACCCTGGCCAGCGCGATCTCCTGACCTGTCTGCGTGTGATTTCTTTTTGTAAGGCTATCTGAAGTTTACGACTTCCAGTTACGGTCACGTGATTTAAATCAACTCAGGCAGCGGATTGTTGAAGAAATTCAGGCGATTTCGCAAGCCTTGCTGCAGAGAGCTCTTTCAATCGACTTTAAGAATATAAGCGTGTCATAAGAATATAAGGGATGTTATTCTTGAACGATGAACATGACGAAGTAAAATGGCATCTTATTACTTTTGTATTTATACCATAATTGTCTTCAAAATATTAAACTAGTTCCGGTTGTGATAGTTTTAAATTGTTGTGTTCTCATTGCCCCATCCTGTATAACATATGTCATACATACATTACATAGCTTTGTGCTAACATACATTCATATTAGTACAGTCACCGAAGGAAAAAATCTCGAGTTAAGTGGTGCCTTTGAGATATTTGGGACACTGCTAGATAAAAGGGATGAGAATTAATTTTTAAAAAAAGTTTGCCAGAATTCTGTCGCGGGATTTCAAAAAAGGGGGAGGTCCAAAAAAGCATTTTTCGTAATTATCTCGGAAAACAACGAAGTCAACAGAATAACACAACACACCAAAAGAAAGAACATAAAATTCTCTTCATTTTTTTGTTTTAAACATTTTTCTCCGACACTAACAGTTTCTAAGATATCAACGGTGAAATGTTGTGTAAACAATTGATAGACGCGCAAGAAGGCTCTTGTTATCAGACGCTAGAGTATGTAAATTATCATAAATACCACACAAATGGTCGTAGAGAAAAAAATAAAAAATTATTTTAAAGGTGAATGTATTGACTTTCATATCATAAAAACATTTATTGTTAAAATTATTTTTAAATACTCTAAATAAAGCAATAAGTATTTTGTTTTTGCTTTATGTAACTGATACATACATTTTGTTACAAAAGTATTTAAATTAAAAAGAAAGTTTACAATATAAGCTATATAAGTATAGTTTATCGAAAATAATAATGAAAATTTCTACTGTGCTATTGACATAAAATGAGCTAACTTTAAAATTGATGTTTTTTTTTTGAGTTCTTAAGCTTTCCTCATTTTTTTGTACTTTACACTGTAGAATTTTTAAGAGTAAATATTTTTAAACAAACGTTTATGCAAATATTTTTCAATAATGTGTAAAGTAAATAAGAGCAAATATTCTACAGAAGTTATTTTTCCAGATAATTACGGAAAATGCACTTTTGGACCTCCACCCCCTTTTTTTCGAAATCCCGCGTCGGAATTCTGGCAAACTTTTTTTTAAATTCATTCTCATCCTTTTATCTAGCTGTATCCCAAAAATCTCAAAGGCGCCAATTAATTTGAGATTTCTTTTTTCTTTTTTTGGCTTCAGCGACTGTACTGTATGCAGAAGGGGGAAAACAAATAGGTCTAGTTATTGTACGGTGAGACGAAACACAGGCGTTTCTCTAAACAGTAATCAGCTAATTGCAGCTTGCCTACCGAAGCGCTCATGTATAAATCCTACCTGCATGTACAGTTTGCGTCAGTAATCACAATCTAGTCCATCACTATGCAATACGAAGTACACATACTAGTCGAATCGTGTTTATCACTGTTTATTAGTTGTCTGACGCAGTTTACACCGCAATTAAACACACCTCCAAGCAAAAGTACTTTGTAATTCAGCAAAGAAATGTAGTTAATTTTGTTAGTTCCTTTACCGTTCACCTGTCTCTTGAAATATTCTCTAATTTAATATTGTTACGACGGTCTCTCTGATCGTCCTATGGTTCAGTGGAAAATAAAATACAAGACACCAATGAAGTCACTAATAACCAGATTTAATTATCACAAGTAACAGGTTATAATCAACTTGTACAATAATCCAAGTAAAACTTGTAATAATAATAATAATAATAATGTCAACTAATAGAGTCCCGTACAATAATCACTTTTCACTAATAGCCACTTGAAACGCACTGAGTATTACTCAGTGCGTAATCGCCCGAAATAAACTGAAAACTAAGCGGCAGGTGTAGGCTATTTATAGTCTGCTGGGTTCCATAATATGCGTTCTTAACAAGCACTCGAAAATTCTAGAGGTTACTTCAGCGAGGCCTTGGCAGAAACACACAACGGCAGGGCTAGTCGAGAAGCTTGTAGAACGACACTATCGAACGCACGTTCCGCATTACGTAACAATATTTTTATGTATTCTTCCAACAGTTACTATTTGTATTTAAATGTTAGTGAATTCGCTATCTTTCTCTTCCTTCTACAGCAGTACCATTCATGTACCATAAATGGTTTAGACGGGGAGTGGTAACTGTTTACATAATTATATCATAAACTCAGACAAGGAGATTGCACCAATTTGTCTCAGTAAAAGGGTTTCCGTACGTTATTTCCGTCTTGTCATCATAACTCTAAATGATCATTGTTTTCCCATTGTACACTTGCAAATAATACAAAAATTATTGTGTGTCCTTACCCGGCAGTAGTACTCTTGTCCGGATTGTGATTAAATAATACGATTGTGCTCACCAATATTCTCGATGTCAGTCTCGAGAAATTATGACCCGTCAAACTTAATCTTAATCGCATCCTCTACTACCCTGGGGTGTCGAGGAGTAGCAAATAGATCGCCACTGTTGCCTCTGGAGAGCAAGCCCCCTTGCCTGATTCCAAGGGCTGCTGGGGGAGGACAGGGGTCCTCCAAGAAGCCTTGCACATTGTCGATGCCACGGCCAAAACATGTGCTAATTTTGTGTAGCACCGGACCACAACCAAACATCCCGGAATCAGAAAATTTTAGCAAACAATTTTATTTTTTAGAATGGTTTGTTTTATTGGCTAACAAAATGCAATGAAAATATATCAAATTGTCCCTGTTCTCTTAACTCTGCCTATGTAATTGTATTACTTAATGATACAATAATTAAAGTAGCAAATAATTGTAAGCACTAGTTTCTATTACACTGCATTCATAACAATGCAAATGTAAATACTGTGTTATCAGTAAATCTAAGCAATGTAGACAAAACATAGAGTAGGAAGTGTGTTTTAGAAAAAAGATAACAACTAATGAGCCTCTATGCCTTCGCAAACTGCAGTAATAACATTAGGTTCCTAGCGAGGTAAGTAGTTACTAAATGTGAACGCACTGTGGATCCTTCTTAAGACCGGTATCGTCAATTATGCATTACCTAGTCACTTCACTTTTCATATAGCACCTGATGACGTAAAACTGATTCCACTGATTTCATTTATCGCAACTTCAATAAATTATGCAAAAATGCAAGATACCACATTAAGCTTGAATTAAACAAGAATTATACACCTAAACTTATAATTCAGGATCTCGTTAAAACAATTTACTTTTTCAACTAAAACGTTTTTCGTTTCTACTCTCAATCTGTAATAACCCTACTGTTACTCTTAACAGCATTTCTGGTAATCAGGACACTTACAATTTTGTCATTTACATAATATTGTTTTCCCCTCTCTTCTTATTTCATCATAAAGGTTTCATTCAGGTTGCTTGCCTCAACCTATTCTCTCCACATGGCCTAACTAAGCAATTCTCCTAGTCTTAAAAGTTCGTAATATATCCCCTCCTCCGAGTGCAGCGTCTATCTCGTAGTTGCGCATCATCTTCCAAAATTTTCCTTTTTTAAAGGCCCATAAACTTTCCGTATTGTTTTTTATTCAAACATTTTTAAATAACAAATAAGGATTTAAACTCTCAATTCATATTGTTATGACGGTCTCACTGATCGTCGTATGGTACAGTGGAACACGAAATACAGATACCTATGAAATCACTAATTACCAGCTTCAGTTATCACAATTAATAATTTTAATCAACACGTTATTCAACAAGACTACAGTCGTGCAATAATTCAGTTATTTTTGTCCGCACGCAATAATAATGTCAAGTACCAACGTTGTCACTACTTAGTGTCACTCTGTTAAATACTTCGTTCTTGACGAGGCCTTTCGGTGTCTCCACCGTCTTCAGGTCTTAAACGACAAGTAATGTCAGGTCTTGAATAATGTCAAGTAATAGAGTCACGCACAATAATCACTTTTCACTAATAATCACCACTGAGTAATCGCCCAACAGAAACTGACTTCTAAGCGGCAGGTGTTTGCTATTTATAGTCTGCAGGGTTCCATAATATGGATATAATATATCTATAATATATAATTATATTATATATAATCTATCCTTAACAATCACTCGAAAATTCTAGAGGATACTTCAGCGCGGCCTTGGCAGAAACACGCACGTGCTGGGCTAAGCGAGAAACGCGTAGAACAATGTTCTCCATACTCCATAGTATCAGAACGTTCCGTATTGCGTAATAATATGCTACCATACCAGCCTGATCAGAGTTCTATAAATTTTGTTAGTAGGTCGAAAGATTATTTTGGTTTTGAAAAAGTTCTAATTTGTATGGAATGCTTGGTTACAAACAACGTTACAGCGAATACTCTTGTGAATTTGCTTTTTCCTCACTTTCATACTGCCTACTTGATATTTATGTATGTTATTTTACTGCCTTTACTAGAGGTTCTCTTGTTTTACTTTTTTCAATCGCTCCCCGTAATATATTCTCCAAGTTATTATCATGTGTTTTAGGTACTTTTACGGAAGATCATATGTAATTGTTTATACTATATCTGTATATACACGTAGATCAAATGAAATCATATATTTTAATCTTAAATGAAAGAAAAATTGAGTTTTAAAATTGTTACGATAAACACTGTGTATATGAATAGGATTTGAAATATTTAATCAATACAGTCATTAGTGCCCGTGGCATTACTATTCACACTTATACTTTATCATTTTATATATTATTGTGTTATATATTTATTGTGTTATATATATTGCAACAATACATATATTTGCATATTTGCCCAGGGCGGTATGTTTTGTATTGTAATTAGTGTAAATAGAATAAGACGAACAGTTTTAGACAGTTTTGTGCGGGAACGGACCGGCTGGAGCCTGTCAAAAGTGACACCTGCTTTGTTAGCGTAAGTTAGAGCGTTCGTGTGTTTGTGTGTGTAACGCAAGCTGCGACACGAAAATATGGGGTGATACGTACGAATTGTTGGTTTCCAATTAATCAGGTCTTAACAGGATTATAATAAACTAATTATTTGTTTTAAACCTGGAAACAAAGACTTACGCCAATTATAAAGACACCATTGCATTAAGGAATTTTTAACGAGTATGGTCATGTAAAATTTATTGCCAAATGTGCAATATTAAAGACGCTATTAAATTAATATTAATTACTAGTTTAATTAAATAGTAATTAATATGTGTGTATATGTGAGTGACCAGGACAAAATTACGCAAACAATGATATCGCTCATGTGACGAGTATGTTCATGAGTTCGCGATAATTAACCAAAAAGTGAGTGTAATAAAAAGGACGCTTTGCATGAATTGACAATATCTGACATGTCGAAAAATAGTCTTTAACCTGTCAAATCGCCTCCAGTATAAATACCACTGGCAACTTTGGGCGATCACACACTCAGACTCAGGAAATCTACACACGACGTCACGCTGTCCGTTTGCAGATCGACCAGGACACATACACTGTACCACACGCACACTAAGACGTATGGAGGAATTCTGGAGCATCAACAACAGCAACAACCCATAGAGACAACGAACACCGCATCAGCATAGTCGTCATCATCATCATCATACTCTCAGGATTCTGGACACACACACACACACACACACACACACACGGAACGGTAACGGCAGATAAACGCAGGTGATAAAAAACAATTATATTTTTTTATTGTGAAGAGAGCTCTTGAAAAGAACTTAAGTATGAACAGTTAATAATTAGAGCTTTAACGTTAAATAGTAGTTAGATAAGTTTAATTTAACAAGCAAATCTAGAAAAGAAATATTAATACTTTTGTTGTATTTTTGGGTGTGTCAGTAGAAATAAATAATAAATTGGAAGTAAATGGTAGAATATTTTATTTTGTTTATAGCAAAAATTAAAGTTTATTCTTGAGTTCTGATAGTATTTTGTTTGTAAATGAGTTGCTAGTATTATTTAAAATTTGAATTAATTTCAGACACACCAAAATAAAAAGAATTTAAATAACTGGTTTAACATGTTTGTTTAGCTAGTAAGCTTATATGGGTGTTTATTTTTGTTGTATGTTATGAACAGCATAGCAGGTTACAGTATATTTGTAAAGCTTATAAAGGTGAATTTGTCTAACGTCTGAAATTTTAATATTTGAATATTTTTCTGTTAATTAATAAATCATAAAATGATTATTTTGAAACGGTTTTAATTAATTATTTCATGTCAACAACATCTCACTCCTCTTTAAAAATTATTTAATTATTGTGCAACTACATAACGCAACGAGAGAAAAAAGATCCTGCGACCTGGCCGGTGTAATAAACTTTACATGTGTAATAAACTTTATAGTTGCGTTCAGCACATGGTAATGTATTCGTATAATTGTTGTAATGTTGCAATATATATTGTTATATACTTTATATTATATATATATATATATATATATATATATTGCGACAGTACAAATAAGTGATGTACTGAGCATTGAATATAAAAATTTAAATATACCTAATAAACTGTAAATAATTAATAATGTATTAGAAATAAGCATGTCAGGGATTGAAAGCTTGGCTCAGACAAAAATATGAACAGGTGTTTCGACCTGAATCGACGTGCACACACACACAAATGTAACTGAAAGTGTGTACACCAGTATTCTGCTAGTGTGTGTGAACGCAGGTCTATGCAGGCGAGTTTACCACCCCAAGATAAATAATTGCATAATTACTGTTTTTCCGTAATTATTCATAAACTATAATAAAGAAGTAAAATCCAAAAACACAATAAAATGTAAGAAAATTTACTAAATACTGTGTACGAAAACCATGTGAAAGTGCCACACCGTACGAGTGTAATAGTGAAATACCTGTGTACAAATCGAAAGGGTTAAGTTGCAATGTCCAAAATTACAGTGAACATGTGTTGAAAAAATAGTTATAAGATAAGTATAAGAGTATACACACAGGACTCTGTAATTCGCAGAAATATAAGAAATAGCGAAATTGACAAAGAATGGGGGAACTGAACTCAGAGACAGTTTCTGACATGTCGATTTCGTACCACTGCAGATGTTGACCAAGACATGGGTATAAATAGGACACACAAGCTACAGTGGTTCTCTTTCTTAAATCATCCACGGTGCAGCGTGAGCTTCTGCCCGTCCGCACAGAATATTTAAATTTTTGTAAATAATTTCATCCTTCCAGTTACATACAGTTATGTAACTGGATTGTAAAACAAACAATTTTTAAGTAGTAACAAAATTACATAAGAAGATCCACATCAGAAGATCAACTGACGTCCGAAACAGCACGAGGAGAAGTTCCAGAGAGCGATACGACGCTGGACAGAGAGAGAGAGTCGACGCTGGACAGAGAGAGAGTCGACGCTGGACAAGAGGAGAAGAGAAAGGCGACGCTGGACAGAGAGAGAGAGAGTCGACGCTGGACAAGAGGAGAAGAGAGAGGCGACGCTGGACAAGAGGAGAAGAGCGAGTGATGCTGAAGTACGAGACGAGGACGATTACAGAGCGATCCAATGATTGAGTATGATTGACGACGATAAGGTGATAAACAACTTATTTATCTCTTAATCGAACAATTAACGTAAAGACAATTAAGGACATTCTTGTTCTATTTAAAAGTAAGAGTCAATGTTTATTGTAAAATTAGAATTAAAATCAAAGCTGTTATTGAAATAAGATTAACGTAAACAAGAGCTCAAATTAGTATTGAAATGAAAAGAATGCAAAGAATTTAATTAAAAATTAGCGTTTGATATAAATCAGTACTGAGAAACAAAAGATAAATTCAGTAACTATTGATATTTTTGAGTTACATTGCAATATATAAGAAAATATTTAAATATTGATATTTTGAAACACACTAATTGACTGAGTAGTCTGGAAGTGAGATTTTTCGTTAATACAATAATTAGTAGAATAGAATTTTTAGTCAGTAAGGATGTATATAGAATAAGCCTTACGGCATAATAACGAAATAATAACGAATGTTTTGAGTCGAAGTAAGTGCCATGTGCACAAATTTTAATAATGTCAAGTAAATTTGAAATACCGTTACAAGTTACATAGAGTTCTTATTACAGATACACCTGAAACCCAAATTAAATGTTATATTGTTACATAATTTGTCGCTCTTGAACGTGAGGCCAGACACGCCTATTTTTATGTATATCGTATCGTTGCATAAGAAATATCGCTTCCAACGTGGGGCATCACAAATGTAAATTATATTATATTTGCAACGTTATATCGTTATAATATATATATATTTGTGATGTTATTCAATTTGTTTCTTCTGCAAGTAGTATAATAACATCACAAATTTATATAATTACTGCAAGAGACGTCGAGTTACTTATATAGAAAATGATATATATATATATATTACATTTAATATTTATAACTAAATTTACCTCAAGATGTTCTTTTTCCTTATTTGGAACATGTTTCGAGAGTTCCTGTGCTCTCATCTTCAGCCTTCGCGATCTTTTGTCTGGTGAAGTATTTGTGTGTTGGCTGCTGGATGCTATTAAGGTTGTTTGTTGGTCTTTGGTATTTTAAAGTTGTATTATTGTGTGTGATTGTAGTATATGTATTTGTATTTTTTGTATTTTCGATGTTGAGTGCTTTGAATATTGTGTCATGTTTTGTATTGATTTGTATTTGTTCTGGTATTAGTTTGTTTTGTGTTTTATGTTTGTACATAAAATTACACACACACACACACACACACAAACACACACACACACACACACACACACACACATTCAAACTACACTATATATATATATATTCAATCACTTTCTGCTACAGTCCGTTTCTTGATGTATATAATACATTTAATATTTATAACTAAATTTACCTCAAGATGTTATTTTTTCTTATTTGGAACATGTTTCGTATAAATCCTTATACCTCAAGTTCGCGAAGGCTGAAGATGAGAGCACGTAAGCTCTCGAAACATGTTCCAAATAAGGAAAAATAACATCTTGAGGTAAATTTAGTTATAAATATTAAATGTAATATTTTAATATTTATAACTAAATTTACCTCAAGATATACTTTTTTCCCTATTAGGAACATGTTTCGAGACTTCCTGTTCTCCCATCTTCAGCCTTCGCCATCTTGTTTCTGGTGAAGTATTTGTGTGTTGGCTTCTGGATGTTATTAAGGTAGTTTGTTGGTCTTTGGTCTTTTAAAGTTGCATTATTGTGTGTGGTTGTGGTATCTGTTTTTGTATTTTGTGTATTTTCGATGTTGAGTGCTTTGAATATTGTGTCATGTTTTGTATTGATTTGTATTTGTTCTGGTATTAGTTTGTTTTGTGTTTTATGTTTGTAAATCTGTAAATTTTCCCAAATGTTCATTATGGTGCCTTTGTGTGGTATATGTTTTATTAGTGTTACATTGGTTATGTCTGGGAATTCATGTCCTGTGTTTATTGCATGTGTGGCTAAATTGGTTTTATATATATTTGGTTTTTTGTATGCATTTAGGTGTTCAAAATAACTTTTTTCAGCTGTTTTTTTGTTTGTCCTATATAACATTTATTGCAATCTTGGCATTCAATTTTGTATATACCGTTGGTTGTTGTATTATCTTTGTTGTGTGAGCTATTTAGATTTTGTAATTTATTTTTATTAGTTTTGTATGCTATTTTTATATCTGTGTTTTTAAATAGTTTTGTTAGTTTTGTCATTTTATTATTTATATATGTGAATGTGGCCCATTTTTTGTTGTTGTTATTATTTATGTGCTGTTCAGTTTGATTAATTCTTAATTGTTCAGTTTTTATTTTGTATTTGATTTTATTTTCTATTTTGATCATAGTATTTTTATTGTATCCATTTGCATAACCAATTTGGTATATTATATTTCTTTCTTTGTCAGTTTCTTGTTTGTTTAGGGGTATTTTGTACATTCTGTTAAATAACGAATAAAATGCTGCCATTTTATGTTGTGGTGGGTGGTCAGAATGGTTAGGTATAATGATGTTAGTGGAAGCTGGTTTTCTATATATTGCATATTGTATGTGTTTGTTGTATCTTGTGATGGTTATGTCTAAATAGTTGATTTTGTTATGTTTTTCTTTTTCTTCTGTGAATTGTATTTTGGGATGTATGTTATTGATTTGTTTCAGTATGTTCTCTGCATTTGTGTTTTTGTTATTTGATACATATAGTCCATCATCTACATATCTTATCCATATGCCATCTGGGTCATGTGTTTTTATGATATTTTGTATTTTGGTGTCTATGTGTTGTAGGAATATTTCTGCTATTATGCTTGATAATGGTGATCCCATTGCTAAACCTTCTTTCTGTTGATAAATTTTGCTATTAAATTCAAAGTAATTTTGTTTTAGTATTAGTTGGAGACTATTTTTTATTTCGGTTATATATTGTTTGTTTTCATTTTGTTCTATAATTTTGTTTATTATTATGTCAATTGTTTCTTCTACTGGGATATTAGTGTACATGTTTGTTAGGTCATATGATGTGAAAAATGTATTTTCATTTATATTTATTATTTTTAGTTTGTCTATTAATTCGTATGTATTTTTTATGTTATGATGGTTATTTGTTAGATGGTTACTTTTTAGTTTTTGTGCTATTATTTTTGCTATTTTGTATGTAGGAGCTTTTTTGAAATTGATTAATGGACGTATTGGGTTGTTTAATTTGTGTATTTTTATTAGGCTATTCATTTTACGTGGTTCTCGATTATTGTTTATATATATGTCTATGTTTTTATTGTTGAAAATGTTTTGATTTGTTTTTATTAGTTTTATTTTTTGTTTAAGATAGTTTTCTGTTGGGTTTTTATCTAGTTGTACGCATTTATTATTGTTGATGAAGTCTTCGGTTTTTTTTATGTAGTCTGCTTTGTCAATGATTACTGTTGCTTGACTTTTGTCTGCTTTAGTTATTATTAAATTATTGTTCTTTACTTTATTTTTAATTTCTTTATTGCTACAAGTTAAATGGAGTGAACAACAGTTAGTAGACACTATCTTAGTAGGACTGTCTCCCGAGGAGCGATCTCGCCTAGCACTCATGAAGCGACCAACTACTTTCACCGAACTAGAACTATGTTGTATACATTCGTCCAACGTCTGGTATTCTGACCAGAACAGACGCGTTTCTATGTCCCAGACTCAACACAGAGATTCTTTCCAATCTCGACCAATTGGAACTGATACCCGAAACTACCGCGATAAGCGATTCGTAAGTACATATAAAACCCAAAGCTACCCCCATGTTTCATACTCTAGACCAAAACCCCGACAACCTACGACAACCTACGAGCGAAGTAAATGAGGAAAGAAGATGTTATAACTGTGGAAAGGCCGGACACATTAGCAAGGTATGTAAACAAAAGCGCTACCAACAGAGAATCGATCAATCAAAAAACATGTGAAGCTGGAAGAACGAAAATCCTACGTCTTCCGAAGCACCAGAAGGAAAGGTAACAACAATAATAATCATCGAATAAAAATAAATAGAAATAAACGCAGAGACCCTTACTTAACAAGATTTATCGAGAAGTGCAACTCTATTGGTGCATGTAAAACAAGTATATGCCAACTACCCTATGTACAGATAGACCTTGGAGCAACGAATACCCTTGGTTTAATTGATTCAGGATCTACCCGTAGTTTAATTAGTAAACAGTTAGCCACCGTATTAGCTAATCATAATCTGATTAAACGTAGCCAAAACGTGAACATAAAGTGTACCACCGCAAATAAACAAAACCTAAAGATATCGCGCAGTATTACGGTGAAATTAAAAATAAAAATTTTACTTGGTATGTTCCCCTACTAGTAGCTGAAGAGTTAGAACAAAACTTGTTACTAGGCGCGGATTTTATAAGAAAAACTGGATTAATCCTTGACATATATGCAAAACAATATTTCTTCAGATTTGATCGTACTCGAAAATATCAGTTCGACTCCGAGTTAAGTAACGACGCTATTTGTGAAACCGCAACTATTAATTCAGAGCATCAAGAATCGAGTCTGAGTCATTTAAAAGGAAATGAGAGACTAAGAATTCAAAAGTTAATAAAAGAATTTTCTACTGTACTCACCCCCAAGTTAGGATTAACACATTTAATCGAATATAAAATAAATCTTAGTGACAACAAGGTAATACGACTCCACCCATACAAATTATCACCGCCCAAGATGGAAATAATGAGAAACCACATTAACAAACTCCTTGATCAGCACGTCATTGAACCGTCAACTTCTCCATACTCATCACCTGCATTCCTAGTACCAAAAGGAACTGACAAACATAGACTAGTCGTGGATTATAGACAGCTAAATAAGAGTATAGAATTTGAATCGATACCACTGCCCGACATTCACAGCGCGTTTCACTATTTTACAAGAGCGAAAATCTTCACTATAATGGACCTCAACCAAGCATTCCACCAGATCCCACTAGCTGAGGAATCAAAACATTTAACTGCTTTTGCTGTGCCATTTAATCTATACCAATTTACGAGAGTACCATTCGGTATATCACAAGGAAGTTCAGTATGTAGCAGACTGTTAGAAAAAAATTTTCATGACGTTAAATTTAAATTTGTGTATCTTGACGATATAGTAGTATATAGTGAGTCAATGGATCAACATATTGATCACTTGCGTGAAGTATTATCCAGGTTAAAGAAAGCTGGACTGACCGTAAACCCGAGTAAAGTTAATTTCCCAGTAAAACAATTCTCCTTCTTAGGTCACATAGTATCAGCCGAAGGTAAGGTTAGCATCGATCCCGAACGTACACGCGCAATCCGAGAATTCTTACCGCCGAGAGACGCCAAAGGTATTGCTCGATTTTTAGGTATGATTAATTATTTTCATAAGTACATACCCCACTTAGCGGATATAGCAGCCCCATTGAATGCTTTAAGAAAGAAAGGAACGAAATTCGAGTGGACTACTCAACACCAAGAAGCGTTTGAAACACTTAAAGAAAGCATAATATCCCCACCTGTATTGCAGTTAGCGGATTTCAGTAAACCATTTGTCGTACAGACTGACAGTTCAAGTGTAGCATTACGAGCCGTAATATACCAGGAAATAAATAATACTAGACTCCCGATCAGCTATGCATCCCGTACGTTGACCGAGCAAGAAAGGAAATTCTCAGCCTACGAACTTGAATGTTTAGCCGTAGTATTCGCCTTTGATAAATTCAAACCATTTTTGGAACACAAAGAATTTCTGCTAGAAACCGATAATCAAGCTTTATCATGGTTATTGAATCACCCAAAACAGTTAGGTCGTATCGGAAGATGGGTGTTAAGATTAAATTGCTACAAGTTCAAAGTGCAACATATTCGTGGTACTCAAAATGTAGTAGCCGATACTCTATCCCGCATGTTCCAACTACCCAATACAAGATCTGGAGAAGACAATATTGAAACCACTACCGTTAATACGCTAATTACTAACTTTCCCCTTGCATTTAAGGATATCGCATATCACCAACAACAAGATCCGAAATTGTGCAAAATAATAGAACAAATAGAAAAAGGAAACCACTCTGACAAATATACCTTGAGTAAAAGAGTACTTTGTTTTAAAGGCAAACGGAAAATTACTGAGAATAATCGCCCCGGAAATAATCAAACCCATGTTAATGGACTACTACTATTCATCGACAATTGGAGCTCATATGGGAATTAGGAAAACTATACATCGTATTCGCAAGGAATATCACTGGGAAAACATGAACAGTGAAATAAAAAAGTTCGTGAAAGAATGCGAAATCTGTGCCCTGAGCAAGCCAGCAAGAATCAGTCAAGTCGGAAAATTAATCTCCGAAATACCTACCACCCCCTTCTCGAAGATATACATAGACTATTCTGGACCTTATCCCCGTTCTAAATCCGGAAATACTATGCTATTAATTTGTGTAGACTCCTTCACTAAATTCGTGTGGATGTATCCTATGCGACGTGCATTAGCATCTACGACAATTAAAATTCTACAAGAAAGACTATTTAAAGATTATGGTACACCTTTAAACCTAATATCTGACAATGGACCCCAGTTTAAGTCGAAAGAATTTAACGACATGTGTTTTAAATTAGGGATAACTCATATTACCGTGGCCGAGTACAGACCGCAAGGAAACCTAGCAGAAAGATACTTGCGTAACTTAAAATCAGCATTAATATCTTATCACGCTAAAGACCAGACAACCTGGGATCAAAATATTCCATGGATACAATTTGCGTTCAACTCAACGTATCATGAAGGACATAAATCAACACCATTTGATTTACTGTACAAGTATAAACCCAACCATCCTTTAACCACAAAGTGGAAAATCAATGAGTTATTGCCCCGCGACATAAATGGGAATAACATACGAAAAATATGGAACGAAGCTCGTGCAAATTTGAAAGCGAATTTACAAAAATCAAGGAAGCATCATGAGCAGAATAATAGGCAAATAAAGTATAAAGTAGGTAATTTAGTAATGTATAAAACTCATCCTATGAGCAAACCCGTTGATAGGACCACTTCGAATCTATCATATCGATGGTGTGGCCCCTACCAAATTCATAAGTTCATCACCCCCGTTACTGTATCTCTGTATGAGCCCAATACAGAAAACTACGTTCGCAGAAGCCATTTGTCGCAAATAAAAAAATGTTTTTCGTGTCAAAATACAGAAGAACGACTACGAGAAAGATATAAAATCGAAAATACTATTTAAGTATTGAGAATAATATGTTGTATATACTTATACCGAAATACGATAAGATTTTGCAACATCCTATACCATAAGTGAGTATAAACTCAAAACACCTCGTACGAATACTAGCGAGGCCTGATCAACCTTAGCTAATGTCCTGCGAGAATGATACAATACATGAGAAGTCAGTTGACGATGATAATGAAGATGACGAGAGAGACAAAGAAAGAAAAATAATCCCTAGCGCAGTAAACTAAAAGTAATTCGATTGTTATTACAATACGTGATTATTATTAGTAACATACTCATGAGTAGAACTCCGTAAAACGAGTGATGAATTCAAGAAAAAACCGGTAGTAGATGTAAGAATTAAAATAAGGTAGATTTACGTTTTGTGTATTTTATGTGTAGTAGATGTATTAGAATTTAAATATTTTGTGTAAGTGTAAGATAATCAATTGCTGAATAGAAATAATCTGAGAGAGAGAAATTTCAGTATGAGATTCTGTGTTCAAATATAATTGTGTTTATTAGATTTTCTATGATTACCCCACCACCCCGTTTTCATTATTAGGTGCAGGAGGATGTGACGATATAAAAAAATATAGTAAATCGCACAAATAAAAAATTTTAATTTCTAACAAGTAAGAGTATTATCCACCCTTACCTATACCCAGATTCCTGAATCAACTTGAAATTGTCCCGTACCAACACGCAAAGAAAGGTGTTAATTAAATAATAATAATAATGACGTTAATTATTTAGAATACTACTATATAAATAAGGAAATCTCTAATTCATAACAAAGTTAACGTAAAGTATTTACATTCTAGTTGATGAGTAATTATAATAAATAAAAGAACGAACTATTTTCTCAGTGCGTAAATACGCGCCAGCTTACTGACCCCTCGCCCCTAAACTAAGCACGCAGTCGACAGTAGAACTTCGACATGTAAAGATGTGAGTTTTGTGTTGTCCACATACAGTACACGTAGGTGTATGCCGTTAAAACATATCCAGTTTGAGGTGATTTTATTTTGAAGAATGTATGTGGAAAATAATAACAAAAATAAATAATGTAGTGTGTGTAGAGTTATAAAAAATATAAAGAAAGGAAAACTTAGCCGGCACATCTCTTTTAAAAAATAAAACTGTAAGTTGTAAGATATGTAACTTACCAGACTTTAGTACTGCAAAGTAAGAACTATAATTAAGGTGTAAAATGTGAACTACAAACTCCAGACGCAGAAAACTCAAACTACAACAGTATGAACTTCAAGTAAAAATCCGATCGTCGAGACCAGATATAATCAACCCGATGTAGCTTCAAGAGGAACCGCGTACTCCACCCTAGAAGACGACAGAAGATGACCACCATGGACCCAACAACAACCTCATGTTAAATTCAGGTGATATCCAAACATAACATTTGTACATATTCGTTTCAATAAGAGACGTAACAAAAGAACGCTAAAGAACTTTTAATAATGTAAAGAATAACTTATCAGATTTGTAATTTTTGTAATGTAGTAGTAGTAACAGCACTATATCTAAATGTAAGGGAATTCTGTAGATTACAACCAATATTATTCTTCCAATAATTTGGTTAAAATTGTGATAAATTAATTTTCAACAAAGTTCAGACCCGGATCCGAGGTATTTAAAACAAACATCTAGATGAGTATTTTTGAGATAAAAGGAATAATACACTTAATATTTTTAAAGCATTAAAAGCAGAATTTACTAAAGTAATTCTTTTTAAAAAACAAAGTAAATCATGAGATTTGAATAGTAATAAAGAGATGTTTTTGCTAACACCTAGTGAGTGAATAAATTTGTGCAATCCTTATCTATTTTCTATGTAAAAATTGTGTTGTAATTTGTTGGTAAGGAAGTTTTACTAACAACGGCAGCTAGTTTAATTAACTGGTAACGAATTGAACTAGTTCCCGACTTTTGTGTTGTCTTAACAAGGGAGACGTCACAAGTATATTATAACTATATCCCACATATACAATTCAAATTATGGTAAGTATAAAGTCAAATTTTGGACATCCCGTTAGCCAATCATACCTAGTAGTGGCCGACAAAGTTCACATATGTTTTATTATAACTCAACAGACAAGTAAATAATATTTACGGCTAATTTCTTACACAAGATTTGACAAGTAAAGATGTTACATAATTTTAGTTAATTGTTTGGAAGTATGTGACGTTAACAATCTGTGATTGTGTCATTCGTTAACTAATTATAAATAATTCTAAGATTTAGCCTGAAATTTAAAACTTTCATAATTTCGAATGTAACATTGTGCGATATTAGACGAGTTTATTCTCCTTTGTTAAATATTACAATTATCTTTAATTAAATTAATTGCTATTTTAGGGTTGATAATTGGCGAACGCGATAAATGTTTCAGTGCGGGCGTACCAAAAACGGCAATTTTCTGTGCTCTAAACGGACATGTAAACATGGTGTTTTCAGAGAAGTATCGTCAAAATAGATTTTCTCTACGTATGGAAGATTGTTCCAAAATGTTTGTGATATTTTGTATTTACTCGTACTGAAAAAATATTGTAAATAAAGGTATATAAGGATAAACAAGTATTCACATATTTTGGAGACTTGATTGAAGGCTGTCATTTAATTAAGTAAGCATAGACCAATTAACGCAAGAGTGGCTATTCAGGTTGATGTATATTTAATATAATTTCTCACTGTTTGACAGTGCTTTGTTGTCGTTTATGTTCCAAATAACACATTTTCTTTCAAACGTCAATTGTGTTACATAGATTGACAAGACCGTAAATATTTCGCGTTCTCCATAAATCGATGACCGCAATTAATGTCACAACACCAGAGAGTCTCTCGTTTTGGTAGGAGGTTCAGCGCAGGATGGTTTCTGGTGGAAATGGAATGTTTGTTACATTACTAGACCTGAGATACAGTTCTCGGAACTTGTGAAATGGGCAACACCGTGCACAAACGAATGTCACCGCTATCAATATGCACCACGTTGTGCGGTTTCTTCTCTGTCGATTGTCGCTACGGGGGGAGACTCAGAACCGTATTACAAGCGTACTGTTGGGCGGTCGCAGTGTCTCACTTTGCCGTCTGCACACTGTACTTGTTACAGAAAGTGCTCAGTATGGACGTATCCTACACCAGTGTCACGTTTCTCTCCATGGATACAGTGAGTACAATGGCGTTCAGTTACTACCGCGCTAAATATATAGAACATCACGACGATTACAATGAAGTATTTAATAACATTGATTATGTAGACAACTGTCTCCTAAGTCTTGGCATCAGAGTGTCCCATCTAAAACATCAAACTGTGACTATCGTGTACACTACAGTTACAATAGGATTCCAGTTATACAGCACGTATATATATTTACGCGATGACAAAGATAGCTTTGGAAAAGGGAAAAAGCTACTTTTCGAAATGGATACTGTTTACTCGGAAGCGGTTAAACGGTCATTTTTTGTGTGCGGGCTGCTCAATTCAACACAGTATCTTTATCTACTGTACATGATACACGAGAGGTTACGTGGTGTCCGCGATGCTGTTCAAATTTTAGCAAGATTCAATACGAGAAACATCGCCTGGACGGGTAACACATTAACAGCAGTCGTAGGTAGTTCAAGAGTATCTCACGATTTGGTGGAGATTCGAAGTTACGTCAAGAAAATAAATTTAATGTGTACTTCTAATAACGATTCACTAATCGCGTTAACTAATTTTTATGTTTTTCTATGTTTTCAATTCACCTTATGCCTTTTTTTAGGAACGTATTTTCTTTTATTAGCGTCAATAGGAATACATTCGCCCTACTTCTTGAGTCTTTTGATATGCCTGTTACAAATATTAATTTTGCCAATTTTCTTTTCTGAAGCGATGAAATTTGAAATCCAGAAAATACGGTCGTCTGTAAATAATTATTACTACATGAATGAAATGAGAGTGTCAAAGAAAAGGCAACGAAATTCCGTTCCGTTGAAAAGGGATATACAAAGGTGTATTCGGCAATTAAATTATGAAAACATGAAGTTTGATTGCGGTTTTTTTGAAATCGATGTCCAGCTAATTGCGCCAGTATTGGACTTTGTCTCATTATTTGTATTTGCTATACTCACTTAATATTTGTGTATAATATTGTTTTTGAATAATCATTTTTGAGTTTCCCATTCCTCTACCTACATGAAGTTTAAGTGTGGTCTATACAGGTACGTTGCTATGTGTCATGTGTTGTTGTTATTGATTACATTACTAAATATCACTCACAGGGTCAGAAATTGTTTGTGTTTGTGTAAATGTGTATGTTAAGAGAAACGGAGACCAACTGTTTGAGGATTGAGGAAAATATCATTTTCTTTTATTAAAGTAATTTAAATGTTTAAGTTGTAAACATTACTAAAAAAAACTATAGGACCCATTAAGGAGTAGAAATGTGCGTTTCATCTAACCGCTGCGTACACTAGCCTACTCCCACAGCCACAAAAGCCATCTTGCCACCGTTTTTTTTTTAAATTGCTCTAAATGTGCTGCAATAGGTGAAATTTGCATATCAAGTAGTAGGCCTAATTTAACTCTTAGCGTATGATAGCATGTTGCAATGAAAATTTGTTTAAGTAATGACTGCATGTTCAGACATTGTATAATATATAATACGGTACATGTCAAATTTGTTAGTTTAAGTTAAATTTCAACAGTAAAAAAAATAAATAATTAGTGTTGTGAAGTAGTGCGAACATATGCGTAGACATATGGCGAATGCGCGTGTGCGGGTTATAAATGTATAACTATGTTACGGGATAATAATAAAAAAACATAGATTAAAATAAATAACGTTTGTGAAAATAAAATTTCCGACTTGAGACTTACACCAGAATATGCGTAAAAGACGTATCGAGTGGTAATATTTGTTCATAAATTAAAGAACAAATAAATATATGGTTTTTTTATAGAAAAAGTTTTATAACCCTGAAGAAAAGTAATAAAATTAAACTAGGTTTTCATGCTAGCTTTTGTCCGTAGACAGAAATTTATAAGAAGAACGTTGTCTGATCTTAAGCCCAAGAGTGAGGGAACTCGTTACCCAATGAATGCTCGAGGTATTGACTAAGATCTAATTTCATTTTATTCTTCGTATGATATAATTCAGTCTCGCTCTTAACTCAGTAATGTGTTGTCGTTGCCCCCCGTATAGACGATTGATCTACAAAAGCGCACGAGCACAAGTCAGAAAGTTCGCTAGTATATAAAACATCGACTGCTAAGTCCGTATAGTACAAGATTATTCGTATAGGAATTTAAAAATAACACTTCAAGTTTACTGAAGTATTCTGTACTTTTAATACAGAGAATAAACCACTATTACAAATTAGTTCACTACAAATTGTAGAAGGACCCAACCCGAGAATGACCCTGAACGCCGGACAACAGGAGGAGATCGCCGTCTATGCAGAAGACCGCTATCACCGGACCGGGTGGTAACTGTCACCGCTTACCAGGACCGGAGCAACGACATCGCATCGTCCATCATAAAGGGAAGTGAAATTATTTCTATAAACTTTATTAAAAAACATTCATAAACCTAAAGACAAAAAACTGGTATAAATTAAATCTTTATGTAATTAGAATATAAGAGAAAATTATTTTAAATTTTTAAAAGAGGGTCAACAAAGACAGTTAATTAATTTTATTTTATTATCAGAAACAATATTAAATTACTAGTGCAATAAAAAAACAAGGCTTTAATAAATCTGTATCATTCCAATATTCGATAACCGACTACTTATTCTATGCAACCATTGTACATCGCAGTACATATGTGATACGTATGTGCAGTAATGCTTTGCTGACAATGTACAAAACATTCATTTTGCTAACATTATTCTTTTATATATTTATTATTACTATTATTATTAATAATAATTAAAACTTTACTTACACGAATCATCATCAGATGATCACTACTAATATCATCAGAAATTAAAAAATAGTAACATTTAAAAATTAAATGTTCAAAACAGCTGTTTTATAAGTAGACTAAATCTATGTTTTTATCTTATATAAAAATGTAAAAATGCTAAATAGTTCTTTTAATAAAAATACACAGAACATTCAAAATATTGAATACCGGTACCTATATTAGTTTCACATACAAAGGCACTATGCATTACAAAATTACAAAATTATCCAAAACCCAAAATATAAAAATTACCTACAATAGTAGTAAGACAGATTTTGATACAATCAAACCTAAAGCATATAATTTAGTTCATAATTTAAATACAGTATATAAAATTGAATGCCCTAACTGTAAAAAGTTGTATGTAGGCCAAACTAAAAAAAACGTTTAAATGAAAGATTTATTCAACACCGTAATTCATATTTAAAACCAGTTATATCCAAATCAAATTCAGCTAATCACTCAATAAAAAAATAATCACATATTCTCAAATTTAAGTAATGTCACTTTATTAAAACATATTTCAAAGGTCCAAAAATGACCTTATGGGAAAATCTATTTAAACACAAAACAAATAATAAACTAATACCGGATAATAGATTAATACAAAAAATTATAGTATTTTCAGAATTACTAATTTTATAAAATAAAAATTGTTATATTATATTTTACACTGTTATATAACATATTTTATGTACATAAATAAAAATATAAATTTAGTCTACATATAAAACAGCAGTTTTGAACAATTGATTTTTAAATTTTTTTAATTTGTAATTTCTGATAATAGTTTAAATTATCAATGTAACATACTCAAAAAATACAAAAAAAAAGTTTTGTAAGAAAAGATTTACTTATTAATTAATATATAGTGTAGTATAGTGTAAAAGTTTATTAAGAAACATTTCGAGTTTGTACAAAAGAGGTAACATTAAAAATTAAACAGAGTCTGTTGAATGTAGAAGCAGTTTGTGCCTTCTTGCTTAATTTTTATGGAGAAGAACCATTTAGACAAGCTCTTTCAGGTTTCACATGTGTAATCAACAGAAGAACTATTAACAAAGTTACTGTGGTAATGTTACAATGATAATTACTACAAGCATTAAGGATTCACAAATAATAATGGAAAGAATTCAAAGAGGCAAAAATGTACATAGTGTGAATGTGGCCCTTATGAAGACAAAGTATACGATATTCAGGAAACCGTTGTTTAACGTAGGCATTAAGCGCTGATAATTAACAATATTTACCTTGAGCAAATAAAAACGTTGGTAATTGATAAAAGCCTGAATCCAAGCTCCGAAATTCGTCTGTTATGTCGTTCAGACTTACCCTATGACAGAGAGAGATGAACGCGTAAGAAACACAACATGAATGTACTTAACATTTTTGCATTTCAGATACACCAATGGATTCTAAAAATTTTCCGAGCTCACCGATGCACCATGGACCAAGTCGTCTACTTTGCACAAAGTGTTAAGGATGGGTACCACAAGAAAATGTCCTCCCTGGCAGTAATGGTTGACCTAAAAAACGCGTACGACACTGTCTGGAGACCCATGTTACTTCACAAACTTGCTTTGAGTGGCGTCGCAGGTAACCTTTTCAACTGGATAGCGTCCTTCCTGAGTCAAAGACAAATTGGTGTCCGCTATAATAATTGCCTTTCAAAGTACCGAATTCACCGCCAAGGGATACCCCAAGGTGCCGTTATCAGCTGCAGCCTATTTAACCTTATGGTCAACGACATTCTGGTGGCTGTTCGGTGTGTGCCGGGAGCACAAGCGCTCCTGTATGCCGATGACCTTATCATCTAGGCAACTAGCAGCCATATCATGGGTCTTGAAGCAACTATTAATAGTGCACTTGTTAAACTAGAAGAGTGGGCCAAACTAAATGCCATGACGGTAAATACCACCAAGACGACATACCAACTTTTCTCTCTATCAACAAGGCGGCCTATCTGCCTCATCAACAAGGCCTCAGTCAAGCTGCGCTACTGTGGATCGCAACTAGAAGAAGTGAACATGTCTAAATACCTGGGTGTCAATATAGACACCAGAATGACGTGGAAGCACCATATAGAACAGTCCGCGAACAGTGCGTCTAGGCGCTGCCGGCTACTTAAACGACTCACTGCGACTACATGGGGAGCAAATCAAGATGTTCTGACAACTGCGTATAAGAGCTACATTCGGCCGCTATTGAAATATGGCGCAGAAGCAACTATTACTGCCTCCAATGCAGCATGCCAGAAACTGCACTTGGTCCAAAATGCGGCGCTTAGAACGATAACTGGTGCGCCGAAATCAACTCCTATACTTGCCATGGAGTCACAACTGCAAGTCGAACCTATCCAAGCAAGACGGGAAAAGCTGTGCCTCATATCCTGGGAGAGATGTAAAAGAGCCTACCAACAACGGTGGAATAACTATAAAACAGCGGCAGAAAGGCTGAAAACTCAGAAATGCACGATTGCGATCTATGAAGAACTCCAACGCAAATATGACATTGAACCAAATGAGACGGCACCACTTATACGTCACCGTGAATTCTTTAGCCAACTCCCAAATGCTAACCTGAAACTCGTCGACCATAATAAGACAAAAACAGAGTCGAATGAAGCCGAGCTTCGTCAAGCAGCCTTACACACTGTACAAAAACGTTTCCCCGCTGAGCAGTGGATACGAATCTACACAGACGGATCCTGTATACCATCTACAGGGGCAACAGAGGCTGGTTTCTGCAGCTCTCTATTTGAAGGCCACCTCGCTGTAGGAGGCCGCCTAAGCAACTATGACGGAGAGGTAGCAGCCATAAAAGCAGCATCTATTGAGCTTGCCAAGATCTCACCACCTAACAAAGCCGTCTTCCTCATAGACTCAACTGCAGCGATTCAAAACGTGACCTCAAATGGTGACACAAACTGCTCCCTGAAAATTGAGTGTAGGCGAGAACTGCAGAACCTTGTACAATTAGGCTGGCAGATTGAACTGCAATGGGTACCCAGCCATGTCAACATCATGGGAAATGAAAAAGCCGACATCCTCGCCAAAATGGGCGCAGCACTGCCTCAGCCGAAGACCCCCAGCTCATATGCATCTGCGAAAGCAAGAATAAACTGCTCAATAAGCCTATGGCTAAAAGAAAACAATTAAGTGCCTGTGTGGGAAAAAGATGGGCAACATTGGTTACGGACGGCCCCATCAACAGAACTCTACCCCGAGCAACTAGTGTTGCTCTTTTTAGAACTACAACCGGTCATGACTACCTGGCCTCCCACCTGCACCGCATTGGCGTGTTGTCGTCTCCTGAATGTGGATACGCTTCCATGAATGCGGATCACCTAATTACATGTCCAGCCTTCCTCTCAGACACGCACGTCCAAGACGAAGATGATACGGCAAGGCTCTCACGTCTCTACTGGTCAGCGCGCCGCCTAATGGCCCAACAGCCAAGGGTGGGCGTTGGCTAGTAAGTAAGTAAGTAAGTAAGGATTCTAAAAATTCTGTGAAGTCGAGAGTGTCAATTAGTAAAGTCATGGAATGGCTCAAAAAAAGAAAGCGTGGTTTTTAGAACAGTTTATAAATGTTTGCTGCTTGGGGAGCACCATAACTTGCAAAAATCGATATGGGACAGATTAAGAGAAGAATGGCTCTAGTAAAGCAGGCGTTTCAGGACAAAAGGAATTTACTTACAAATAATCACTTAAGTATGGAGGTAAGCAAAAGGTTCGCAACAACATTTGTGTGGAGTGTCTTAAATTATGGGTGCGAGGTGTGGACCCTCGGCAAAATAGAAAGGAAGAAGCTGGAAGCTATGGAAATGTGGGTCTGGAGAGAACGACGAGGACGCATAAGAAAAGAAATTACAAGTCCTCGCAGAAGTGAACGAAGATAGATCACTTTTAAAAATGATTGGAAGAAGAAGGGCGAAATTTATCGGGCACGCTTTACGACACAATCAGTTCTTAAGTAACATTTTTGAAGGAAAATTGCTGGAGGAAACCCCAAAAGGACGACCAAGACTTCAAAGACATGGGAAAGGAGATGAAATTCCTATCGTACTGCAATTTAAAGAGGCCAATGATGGCGAGAGAGAGAGAGACGTGACTTACTCAACAAGGCATGGCCTTCAGATGATGATGATGATGATCATGATCATGATGGTGGTGGTGGTGGTGGTGGTGGTGGTGGTGGTGGTGGTGGTGGTGGTGGTGGTGGTGGTGGTGGTGGTGGATGTGGTGGTGGTGATGTGGTGGTGGTGGTGGAAAGAAAACTGAAGCATATTGGGCAAGTTTTTGCGACGACCCAAATACGAAGATCTACAGTCTACACTTCATAGAATCAAAGGCAGAAAATCGCTTAAATAAGAAAGCATTTCGCGGTTGAGAACTTGGCATCAATGTTCTATGCTGGATGATTAGTGTGGCTTGTATCCAAGGTTTCAATGATTACTAATCTCTTATGGAAGTTGATATCGTAAGAAGAGGAAAGAAGATATACAGGCGTAAAGTCACATACTTGATTACAGGAATGTGGAAGGAAACAGAAAAATGTTTATTGTTAACGTAAATTCAGATCCAAACATCAGTAAAATAGTCACAATTTAACCAATCAAAATCAAGTTCCTGGCCCAAATAAAGAGTGCACAAAATTGAGGCAAGGCGCAGATTGAGTCGGACGCAAAGCAAGACGTCTCCGTAAAATTTAGTGGCTTTACCCGGAGCAAGTCAGGAGGGCTAACCATTTACTTATAAAAACTTTTAAACGAGCTAAATTTAACTTCAACGTTACACGTGACTTAACTGTGTTAAAATCAATCAATATTTGTCCGGGAGGTACTGGTAGTGATTGAGACGCTCATCGTTGTTTCTAAGAAGAAAGAAAAGTTAAACAAAACAAAGGGCTAACACAAATCAATAAACGTCTAGATGAAATAAGACTGCTTATCAGTATTTCTGATTACTTTATCCTCTACAGCAAAGTTAAATTACGAGCAAAATTTACATTATTTTTTCACATCACTAAAGTTCTTTCGTACTTTATGTCTGTGAGGCGTTTGCTACTGCATTTGTATCACATTTTCTTCAATAAAACTGGTGTTTACACGTCAACGATACTGCAAATGCAACGTTGCGTTTACCTAAACAGTAACGCAAATGAGAATATAAAATATTTCTCTCGATGTGGTCAACAGTGCAACAAAGAACCACATCACTCAGACTAACGTCTGGCAGAAATGATGGTTTTAAAGTGGAGCGGTAAGGTATAGTACTTCAAAGAGGCCAACAAACACGCGCGCACGCGCAATTATTATTGATATTTACAAATTATGACAAAATAAATGTTGGGTGTAATTGTCTTTCATGCGCGCGCCCACGCACACACACATACATCGTCTGTTTTGTAAGTAATATAATTTATTACTGACATTTTATATTTAAAAAAATGCAATGATGGAATTTTCATTTGCCTGTAAAATGTTATTTGCACCCAGTTTTCGTAGTTCTTTAAATGCGCGGTAACGTACAAAACTCTCTGAGAAACGTTAAGAAAAAATTTGGTCTCACCAAAATTCTAAAGAGAACTACAATAAGAGCATAATCTTTACTCTTAAAGATTACTTTGATAGTTCATTAAAATGCATATATATAACAACGATACAACGAAATAAATAGTCTTCTTCTCCTTCTTCTTCTTCTTCTTCTTCTTCTTCTTCTTCTTCTTCTTCTTCTTCTTCTTCTTCTTCTTCTTCTTCTTCTTCTTCTTCACTTCACTTCACGTGTTAGGTTACATACACCTGTTCTGGCACCCATCTCATCCTTGGACGAGGCTGCTTTGGGTACTATAAGTATTATAAAGTTTTACATGAACAGGTTACTGGCCTGTTGCACAACCTCCTAACAGGAGCATCAGAGACTCTTCTGTCAGGGTTACCATACCTTAGCCGAAAGGCCCCTGTTTTGGAGCCCAGGAGGTTCGCCCTCCCTCTTCTCTTTCTGAGATGTTATTTGGTGGCTTTGTATCAGTTGTTATGATACTGAACGTTTCTTAGAATTTCTAGTGCTCACCTATCGACATCAGTGAGCACTCTTAAGATCCTAAGCCACCCAAAATTAAGAAATCAGAATGAAAATAAAGACGCTCTAGCTCTCGAGTACTCTAATAACATCGGGGTCAGAAAAGACAAGAGTCAGTCAAACGAGACTAGACAGGAAAGATTAAAGAAAGGGATCGCGCCCAAGACAAGTTCAAGCAAAGTGAGAATCAAAATAAAGATTAAAAATGATTAAACTTAAAATAAATCGTGCTCTTTGTATAGTTTGTGTCACAAATATCTCGTATTTCCAAGATAACCTATAAATCAGCTTCTTAAGTAAATAAACATTAAAACAATCGTTAACTAATCGACTTAAATTTTACATTAAATTATTAAAGTTATTTTACATTAAATGGGTCAATTAAGTAATGATTGAAAAATTTACATCATTATATTCTAGCCCGAATATTGTAGTCATTTGGAAATAAGTCTATAGCAACAATTGGTAGCAAATTGAAAATAAAAACATTTCAATACAAACGTATTGAGTCTCTCTGTATGATAACACTAATAAAATCATAGCCTTACACTTTTAGTCATAAGGGCGTTAGGTTCCTACTGTTAACATGGTCGTTGTATGGCACTCAGGTTGAAGAGTAGATAGACATGTGATTGTATTTAAAAGCTGAAATGAAATTTATTAATTTTAAATACTAATCATTGCAAAAAAGCCTAAATACACAAAATATTGTAGTAGCTTGTCTATAAATTAACATACTAATTTTCGTTTTAAAGAAAAATGTCAAAAGGAGTGAAATTTGGACAATGGACTACCGAGACAATGGAACGTGCTATTGCAGCCTTTCGTAACGGAGACATGGGTTTCAATCGGGGGGGGGGGGGCCGAATGGGTTGCGCAGTACGCGTTCTGAATCCACGCTACTGCGCATGACGTCACCATCGAGGCGGGATTCCGCGCCTTACTGCTTGCTTAGTATTGTTACGTTGTTATATAGGTGTTATCCGGGTGTTATAAATTGTGAAGTTAATCACTGTTAATTTATGCGTTTGTTCGTAGGTATAGCAATACAGATTTAGAACAAATATGTGTAGTGTTTTGAAAAAAAAACGTGGTACAGAACTGTTTAAATTCTGTGGTAAACACTTCAGTTATTGTTGGTGTATTTCTGTGAGCAGAGTGTTTGTTTCATCTCGTGACGTTTCACAAGAACGTTTCGACAGTAACAGTGTTAGGTTACCAATACGTTTGTATCGGTGTTTACGAAAATTTAATTATTTTCAATTACCTTTCTTAATTTTCTATTTATTCTTTTGTTTGTTGACATGGTTTTGGTTTGTTTAATACGTGTATGTTTTTTGTTGTGACAGCAAGGTAAACGTTGTTTTATCATTTGTTTTTTTTGCCGTTGTTTTGTTGTTTGTTGAACATAGCTATTACTTTAGTTGTTGTACTTTTATTCTTGTACAGTTACTTTCTCTTAATTTTCTATTTATTAGTAGATTTCTTGTTGCTTGTTGTTGCGATAGTTTTTAGTTTTCAAGGCGTATTCGTTTTTTGTTGCGACACCAAGGTAAACTTTGTTGTTTCGTCTCATTTTGATTTTTCGTTATTGAACATAGCTATTATTTCCGTTGTTTGAACTTACTCTTGTCCTTATTTTACTGCCAATATGCCTTCGTGTGCTGTAGCCGGTTGTAATTCACACAACAAAATAACGAAGGGGACAGATATTAAATATCATTCATTTCCAAAAGACTCCAAAGTACAAAAAATATGGATTTCGAAGTGCTACAGAAAAGATAATATTAATATTTCAAATGCTACGGTTTGCTCAAAACACTTTTCTACAACAGATTATGTTCGTGACTTACGTGCTGAGTTAATGAATATACCATCAAGAAGAGTTCTCAGAGAAGATGCTGTTCCCCATATGAATCTTCCCGTCGTCATCACTGCTTGTAATGACGGTATGCCTTGCCGCAGTGATGATAATACAGGGGTATCAGGCGTTCTTGAAAGTAATAAAGTCAGTGGCAGAAGAGAGAGATGTCATGCGAGAGAGGTCAGGAAAAGAGCCTTAAAAACCCTATCGGCTTTGTCACCCAAAAAAATTAAAATGGACCAAAGCACTATTACAAACTGCGAGATTGAGCTCGAGGATGTACAATCACTTACGAAGCATGTAAAAAAGTTGGAAAGTGAAAACCGTTTTTTGAAATCTATGTGCGGGACTTTCAAGCTGAGAAATACACTTCTGAAGGAACAGAGAAAGGTTGCTCTTGAAAATTTAAAACGTCAAGACGAGAATCTGAAAAACTTGAAGATAAGATAAAAAAAGTTTTAGGACAAATTTTTACTGAAACACAAATTAACTGCTTACTGTAAAATAAAAACCGTGCAAAATGGAACTCTGAAGACATCGCAAAGGCAGTTACACTACGCACTGTATCAAGAAAATGTTACTTGTTCTTGAGAAATAAATGTGGTTTTCCCTTGCCAGGACTATCGACTTTGAAGAGATGGACATCTGCTTCATTTTGCTGTCAGCCGGGCGTACTCCATGATGTTCTGTGTTTCATGAAAGCTCAGGTGAACACACTGACCACTGCTCAAAGAATGTGTGTTATTTCTTTTGACGAAATGAATGTAGATAGTAGCGTCAGTTACGATCAGAAGGAAGATCGTGTTGTAGGGCCTCACAGCAATTGTCAGATTGCCATGCTTCGTGGCCTCGTAGCTGGTTGGAAGCAGCCAATATATTATGATTTTGATGTCCAAATGTCGGCTGCATTGTTAAAAAACATTATTTGTTGCGTGGAAGACGTAGGGTACAATGTTGTTGGCACTGTAGCAGATCTAGGGACAAAAAATCGACGAGTGTGGAATGAACTAAATGTAACGTATACAAATTCGTGGTTCCCAAACCCACACAACGTAGAAAAAGTCATATGGGTTTTCGCAGATGTTCCCCACCTTTACAAGCTTTTACGAAACCATTTTCTAGATGAAGGTCTGACACTCTCCGACAACAAACACATCACAAAGACGACCGTTGAAAAATTGTTGGCATTGGATAATGGTGAATTCAAATTGTGCCCTAAGCTCTCACATGTCCATCTCACCGTCAAAGGTAGGGAACGTCAGCGCGTTTTTGGCGACGCAGTTATTCTCAAACACAACGGCTGAAGCAATTCGATATTTATTTCCTGAAGAAGAACATGTGGCTAAATTTTTTAAACTGATTAACGATCCTTTCGATATTTTGAATTCAAGAAGATGTGTAGATAATAAACCTTTGGCTACCGGGTATGGCACTCACCACGAAGTACAAGAAGGCGTACTTAAAAAAATGTATACTTGTTGTGAAACAATGCGCGTAGGAAAATCTCGGAATTTGTTGCCATTTCAAAAAGGTTTCATGATGACCATCTACTCGTTATTTGGCCTTTTTAGTCATATACGAAAAAACAATCTTAAATATATTTTAACTGCAAGACTAAATCAAGACTGCCTGGAAAATCTTTTCTCCCAAATACGAGGCATTGGGCAGTTTTTTATTAACCCACCACCGACAGAAGTTAAACATCGACTTCGTTTGCTTTTGGTGGGTCAAAATACAAATAAAATACCTTTTTCCAAGGAAGCACCTGTTGTCCAAGATGATGATCAGGAAATTATGACTTCTCATCTCTTGCAAGGTATCTTACCTGACATGACCGAGCAGCTATCTATGATTGAAGGGTCAACAGAAATGCAAGATTTCTCCTTGTCATTTAATGCAGACGTTGACGTTCCTGCGATCAGTGATGGAGCAGACTGCTCTACTGAGGGGTTCCGCTACCTAGCTGGCTACATTGCCTATCGTGGGAGAAAGCATAATCCTACAATGGGAACACCTTCAGAAAATGTATATCCCCCTCCCGTTGGTACTTCTGCTGGAGGCTGGATAGAGTTTTTATCTCGAGGAGGTCTTCTTGTTCCTTCAGAAGACTGGGTGCACAAGATTTCACAGTGTGAAATAATTTTTAGGGACATCAATGGGCCGGATAGTTTGTATAAAAGTAAAAATATTATAAAAAATATGACTACAAGAATTTTAAGTAAATTTCCTGAGATGCCAACAGAAGTTGTAAAAATATACGCCAGGACGAGAATGTTCATTCGCCTTCGTTTCATGAATGGCCGCATGAAAGCAGTGAAAGCAGCAGAAGCACAGAAGGGAAAATCACGCCAGTGGCACGCATCGTCCATAGTTAAACCCACACATTAATTAATATATTTCTACTTTTGTATTAATTAGGATGGTATTATAGGCATCATTGTTCTTTGCAGGAAGGCGGAACTTAGACCGCCGCTGTCTGGTTTGGACTTTGAACTGAGTAGAGGTCTGATAAGTAACTGGTCAGTGGACTCTGGATTCCGTCTATAAACAAACGGGTTCAATGTATAATTAGCCCACAATTTTTAAACCGGCTATATTCTGTAAAATTAAAATTTTAAATTAATTTTGTACAGAATATAGCTAGTCCCAAGCCTAGATAAAGCGTGAGGGGAAGTTGTGGTTGAAAAAAATACATGTGTGTGCGCGCGAACACATGAGCGCTACCAAATAATGATATATTTTCATCAAATTATAAGGAATACTATGATGAAAAAAGAGAAGTTGTAAAGCCTATTGTACTGCAATTTTATTTCTAAAGTCTAACACGGGCTTTAAAAAATTATAAAAAAAGGGTGTAGAAAATAGGAACTAAAAATAGTACAAAGAGCATTTAATTGTCATTACTTTCAATTTTTTTCAAACCGTGTCTATTGTATGCAGGCGAACGGAAACGTTCTAACAAATAAGTGTATAGTTTGATAAAACGAGTCACTTCTGTAATTAGTCTACTAAAATTTGCTTCATTAGTAGTCAGGCTTTGTTTATATCGGTCTAGACTGATCTAATTACTAAATTTAATTTTTAGCAAGGTGTTTCGGTATTATTTTTCCGACTATCAATCGGTTTATTAACAATTATGTATAGGAAATCCGTACTGCTTCTTCAGTTGCTATACGCAGACCCCGGGCTTTAAATGGGCTGACTGGGCAAATGCCCAGGGCGCCTGGTCCAAGGGGGCGCCAAGGAACGAAATACAATACGCGTTAAGACTATAAGACAGTAGACAGTTGAGTGTTATTGTTAAAATTATAGGAATGAAGGAAACTACGTTCGAATGCACGCCGGCACGCGCCAAGGAATATGTAATGAATAATATTATATTACGCATAGTTTCCTCTGTGTGTGTGTGTGTGTGTGTGTGTGTGTGTGTGTGTGTGTGTGTGATGTTTGCCTTATAGCCTTTTGCTTATATGTTTGACGTATAGCCTTTTGATAAACGTCAGCGGCGGATGTCGCCTGATATCGTTACTCAGTATCAGTAACTTGCAACTCTTACTGACAACAAACTTGTTTACACTGCGGTAAAAAAAAAAATTAATACAGTCATTTCCTCTTTCATGTTTGATGTTTCCTTTCAGTATACGCTTTCAATGTTATCGCGTTCACTTCGTTGTGCAAAAAAATGTGTTCTCTTAGTAGTGAAATATGTATAATTATATATAATTTCAGTTATTTCATCACAGATAAAAACTGTCAAATGTTTATCTTCATTATAGTTTGTTGTTTCCCTAGTGAAAGGTGGTGGGGGGTGGGGGAGAAAAGTAAAAAAATGAAAGGGGGCGGCTATAAGAATGCTTTGCCCAGGGTGCAAGGTACCTGAAATCGGGGCCTGGCTATACGATTAATATTAAAAGCGTACACGTTTAAATTACGCAAACATTCGCTTCATATAACATTATTACGTACTTCATTCAATAACTTAAGTTCGTAAATAAAAATATAAATAACAAACAAACTGTAGTTAATAAAAAAATAACAACATATTTGTATTGAGAGGTATTTACCGCGCAGCTCGTTCCTCGATGGTGACGTCATTTCAACAGCCAATTGGAATTCGTTTCGGTTCAGGCCCAACCTTATAGTAGAGTAACCTTGGTTTGAATGAAGTCTGCCGAGAGTATGGAGTCCCCAAAGCAACTTTAAAGAGACATTTAGAAGGCAAAAACAATTTTTCTGTGGAGGGAAAGAAAATTATTGGTAGTTTAGGAGATCTGCCTCCTGAGGTAGAGAAGGAATTAGTAGACCACATTTTAAAATTAGAGGAGATGTTTTTTGGAATTACAGCCAAAGACTTACGAGAACTCGCGTTTCAAGTCGCTGAACAAAATAACATCGAACACAGATTCAGCAAAGAGAAGAGATCGGCTGGGAAAAAATGGTACTACAAATTTATGCGGCGACATCCCGAATTAAGTCTCAGGCTTCCTGAAAACACATCAATTGCTCAAGCTTCTGGATTTAGCAAGGAAAGAGTAAATAAGTTTTTCGTCCTATGCTGATTTACACACGTGGTAGAGCATGTGAAGACTTCAAATATGGCGCTCCGCCGGGAACAGTGTTTGTCTTCAATCCTGAGAGTAGCTATATGAACAAGGACATTTTCTCCCAGTGGATGCAACATTTTATAAAAAGTGTCAAACCAAGCAAACAAGATCCTGTACTTCTTTGTCGTGATGGCCGCTCCAGTCACACTAAAAATCTTGAAGCCATCGAAATGGCCAGAGATAATGGGGTAATTATGTTAGCTCTGCCCAGCCATACAAGTGCTAAACTCCAGCCACTTGATGTTGCTTTTTTCAAGCCGCTGTCTACTTACTTCACAACGGAAATTGAAAAATATTTGAGGCTTAATCCAGATCGCGATGGAATTACGGTCCGTAAAGTTGCTGATTTATTTGGGAAAGCGTAGGCCTAATTCATCATCATCATCATTGGCTCAACAGCCCTTTGTGGGCCCTAGCCTTCTTCAGAAGATTTAGCCATTCTTCTCTATTCGTAGCCATATTCTACCAGTTTCTAATTCCAAGAGTACTGATGTCCTGACTCACCCGTCCCTCCATCTCAGTTTTTGCCTTCCAACTTTCGTTTTACCTTCTGTCTTTGCAATAAATAGATTTTAATTCAGTTGTAAGCTTTTCTCATTGTGTCTAGCAGTTTTCTCTTTTTCTCAAGTCTATTAAAAATTTTTTAAAGTTTTCTATGTTTTCAATGTCAAACAAATTTTCTTGTGACACGTTGTGATACTCATTGTTTTGTGCCAGTCGCGTGGCGTCTACGTAACCGCTGTTGCCGGCGGCAACAGTACAGAAAATGAAAGAAAATTAATACAGTAAATACTTTAGTTATTGAATAATTTGAAATGGAAACGATATAGTGTATTGAAACGACAAAAACCCAATACACTACTTGCAGAAAAAACTATATTGAATAATATCACAATAGTGATATTTGAAAAAACCATAGCGTAGTTTTGAACTGCTGGACAGACACTTGCACCGTCATTTTATTGTTGTGTTGCCTCCCAGACATCGGCAACTTTTTATTCCGTATGTTCATTTACCTCGTAGTAGTTGTTACAGAGATGACAAGTGGTAGGGGACACACTCATCCATCCAATGTGTTGCCGCTGAATAAACCGGCAAAACGCTCAGTTTTGTTCGTTTTCGAAACTGAACTGTACCACCTACTGCGTACCAATTTCTGTTTTGTTCTTTTAGTAGTATGTTTCTCTGGTTTTCTTGATTATTTGTAATTTGATTATTTGTATTCTAACTTATTCTGTATAAGTATAATCGAGTCGGATTCCGTTGAACCTTAATTCTCTTCTCCTGGCAGCGAAAAATGTAAATACACTAAAAAAATACTTTGTCTCTAAATAGATTACTTTGTCTCTAATTAGATTTGTGTCTAAATATTTGACACTAGAAAAAATTCGAATTAATTTTTACGCTAAGTTTTAGACCTAACTCAACCGGCAACAGCTGTTTGTACCCACACCATGCCACTGACTTAGTACTTTATATTATCTTGGATTTCGTTGTCCATAACGTGTCCGTTACTTAACTAAATACCACTATTACATTAACGACTCGGAACACTAGGTTTTTTATAAGTAAAAGCATAAAGTTTTACCTTACAGCCTGAACCGGTTTTCTCCTTTATATAATCAGAGAGAAAATCGATATAAGAAAGGAGCTTTAAATATACAGAGTAGTAAGCAATTATCTGTTACGCATGGGTCTCTTTAGGCACAATTTGGCGTTTCATGTCCAACAATGTTAATTTGAACAACAAGAACGACTGTAAGTGCTCTCTCAAAGGCGACTCATTTTGAACTAGCAAATCCAACAGTTCTTAGTAAATTCTTTTATGGTGATCATTTTTGTTCTCTCTTTGGCCACAAAAGCCCAGTTACTGTTTACTTGACAGTGCTCTTAACTTAATGAGTCTTTTATAAGATACCACTTTAATAGTTTTATTGCCCGAGGTCGGGCAGCTTCTGAGAACACACGAGCTAGGCCTACAACATATGTTTTACTTAATAGGAATAATGACTCACTATTTTAATAAGGTCAGTGACTCCAGTTTCACTGAATTTTTAAATATTCAGACACGCAAGCCAAGACCAAATACATGGAACTTTATCGAAATGTCACAAACAACCAGGCATATCTATCAATTATACATTTGATCGTGTCCAACAATTTTCTTATTTAGGTTCACAAATTACTCAGAACAACTCCTGCAGCAATGAAATAAAAGTCCCGCTTCGTACGTGCCAACAGGTGTTACTGCTCTTATGAGAAGCTTTTCAAATCCAGGATGTTAAGCAAACAACTTAAGCTGACTAAATACAAAAGTCTTATACGACCGGTAATAACATACGGATGCGAAGCCTGGACATTAACCAGCACAGACAAACAGCTGGTAAACGAAAAGTCTTGCAAAAAATCTTTGGGCCTCTACAAACTGAAGATGGCTATTGGATGATTCGAATGAGTCATGAACTGGACCAACTGATTTAGGGTGCCGACAAAGACCGGTTTATTAAGGAGTAGGAAGCTTGACTAGCTGGGCCACGTAAGGTGAATGGATGACAGAAGAATGGCTAAGGGAATTACAGATTGGAGACCGGTAGAAAGAAGAATCAGAGGTAGCCCAGAAAGAGATGGTTGGAAGACGTGGAGTATGATTTGATATGTATGAACGTGAGGGGATGGAAACGGATGGGTAGTGAGATGGCGGAATGGAGGAAAGTCATTGAGCAGGCTAAAACCCACGCTAGGTTGTAACGCCAGGAAAATAAAGAAAGAAAGAAGAAGATCAGACACGCGTAAACACAAAACTTATTTATATAAGTTACGTACATTAAATAAAAAATATAGGCCTACAATATTTATTATAACATAAAATGGTTTAGATTCATAGCTTACTGCATAGCCGAGATATTTGAAACGGCTTACTTGGTCTAAAGTTTATAACTATCTGAGGTATTTGTGGTACGATTCATAGAAATCTTAGAAATAAAACAAGACACAGCACAAGGATTAAATTTTATAAGACAATTGCAATACCCTCGTGATTTATGCGAGTGAGGCGTGGGTCATGGCAATAAAGGAAAGCGGTAAGATTCAGAGTGCTGAAATACAGTTTCTTCGAAATATTTTAAGTTATACATTGCAAGATAGAATAAGGATGAAGATATCAGAGCAGAACTCGAAGTAAAGGGCATGAATGAAATTATTTCAATTTACAGAAAACAATGGTGGGATTATCTGCAAAGGATGACAGAGATTGCCGCAAACGGCACTGAACTACAAAGCCAATGGTAGAAGAGACGTGGGTCGTCCGAGGATGAGATGGGTGCCGGAACAGGCTTATTTAACCTAATCCTTAAAGAAGACAAGAAGAAGACGACAAAATGGGTTATTACATCGCATTGTAGTGGCGGAGTGTGAGAAGAAGTTTAACTAATTAGTAAATTAAATTTGTTGTTTTGAAACAATGAGGAAATGGGTCACGTAATTAAGTGAACGCTAAGTTGTAACACCATAGCACAGACTTGAGGGATTGGGTAGGATGAGTGTACTGAATACTCGTCTTTACTGTAGCTCCGCGCGACAATTGACCCATTTCAGTCTTCAACAGCGGAAACGCATTTTAACACTAACATGCTTCCAATTACATTCTACGTTTCGCGAATGATTATTTTCTCCAGCAACATTTTAACATTTTGTCCTACAAAAATTAAATTCTCATCATCAGCATCATCATCTTCAAGGATTAACCAAGGATGATTTGTTCCAGTCTCAAATAGGCAAAAATTAGAGTTGATTACTCCAGCGTTTCCTCGGACGTCCCACACCTCTCCGTCCCCTCGGCTTATAGTTCCATAGTTGTTTGGGGATGCGGCAGTCATCCATTCGGCAAAGATGTTCCCACCAATTCAGCCGATACTGGGCGATCCTGTCGAGCATACGTTCGTACTGTATATCTGAGTTTCTTCTATGATCATGGAGAGTATACCCTGCAACGTGCCTGAGAAATCTCATTTCAACCGCTTGGATGCGACTGGCCTGACCTGTCGTTCAAGTCCAATTCTCAGACCCATAAAGAAGTGTGGGAAGAGCCATCACCTTGTAGAATTTTAGCGTGTTCCTTTACTTCCTGACTTAAGGGTTCGCCTAATGGTCCCGAACATAAGGTTGAACTTATGCAACCTATTCACAACGTCGTTACTTGCATTATAAGACACACTGTAACCCAGGTATTCAAAATTGCTAGCTTGTTCCAGGATAGTACCATCTATAACAATTTTTGCCCCGTGCGGGATCAGTCCCACGAAAACCCATCACGTTGGTCTTAAAAATATTCTTGTAGATTAACTTAAGACCCGTGATTCCAAAAAGTAATTATATCATACAATAGTTTTCTACTAATGGTCATGTTATGACAGCAGAGTTTGTGATCAATGCAATTTCCTTTATACAGGCTTTTGGTGTCGTTCAACACCTTCTCCGACGTCTTTCCTTTTTCAGTGTTTCATCCTAAGGGCCACAACCCGACTCTGAATCTGTCGGGTCGCGGAGCGGATCTTCTCAGGGTCGCCCGTGGTTCCGGCGGGCCTCTTTCGTCTGCTGGAGGCAACCCTAGCCCGCCTTCGGCCGTGCCCGAGCTAGCAGTGTCTGGGCCCGAGTTATCTGCTTCGGTATCAGTCAAACAGAGAAAACGAAGGAAACTCCGCTTCCAGATTCTGAGCCTGTTGAAACTTCCAAGTCTAGCCTCCCTCCGCCTAGACGTTCGTCAACGGTGTCTCCAAGTCGTTGCCATGGACCGATGCCTCCGTCTCGGCGTTCGCTTCTCTTAGGGGCACAAAGATGTTCCTTTGCGGGAAGAATGTCTGCAGACAAACGACCTTCAATTCCATACTTTCGCCAGTGAGAAGGCGGCTCGCGTCAGGCACGTAATCGGCGGCCTAGACGTAACTTCTGTTCCGCGAGGTGGCTCCACCTCGGCTTTCCAGTAAAGAAATGTGAAAGGTTATTTACTGTTCAATTAAAATTTACTGACCAAGACTAATTTACTGACATACCTGCGACCGGTAGCACCCCACATGCATCGTTGTCTCCGCGGCAGGAGCTCTATTATAAAGCTGGAAACGCTGCGTCAAGATGTCCAACGTCCTTTTCAGTTACAAGCGCAGTTTACTTCTGCTCTTTTCCACAAAAAATAGTGGACAAGTTTTACATTCACTTATAGTTACAGTTATATGTTACCTACAGTTCAACTCAATCCAAGTGAGGTAACATAAGAGATTTATTTATTTATTTAGTTTGTATCGGCCATCTAAGGACCACATGGCAACTTCAATTCTTTACTCTCTGTTCTTTTCTTTTTCTCTAATATTCTTTCATCTTTTCACTGTGTCTCTTCTTCCTGTCTTCAGTCCACATTGAACACCTCCATTTTTCTCTCTCCTACCCTGGACTCCTTCCATTTTTAACACTTTTGCCCGAAAAACTTCTCTTTCCATTGCTTCTTCCGCGTGTATATTATTTTTTTTCTAAATCCTTTTGGACTACTTTAATGCAATTTGATGTTTACTTCTTTCCCCACAGATATTTAAAGATTTGCTTCGTCAACCTATTGTCGTCCATTCTATATAAATGTTCAGAAAATAATAGTCTTCTTTTTCTCATTGTTTCTGTTACATTTTCTGGACTTTGATATATTTCATCACTACTTCTTAATTTCCAACCTTCTGAAGTTTTTCGTGGGCCTAATAGTTTCCTAATAATTCGTCTTCCCAATATTTCTAGTTTGTCTAAATTATAATTCAATGCTAGAAATTTCCTTGCATATAGGCATTCTGGCTTCACTACTGTACTGTAATGCCTTATTTTCGCATTTTTAGATATGCACTTTTTATTGTAAATATCTTTAGCACCATATGCCCTTTACATCTTATGAAGCCTTTCTTCTATAGCAGATTTATCTAAGCCATTCTTTTGAATTATTTCTCCTAGATACTTAAATTTTCGAACCCTCTCTATTCGACCAATATCTGTTACCAGGAATTTTGGCGCATTTTTAATGTTCGTGAGAAATTTGGTTTTTTCTGCAGAAATTCTTAAGCCTGTTCTACTGGCTATGTCCTCTAAAAAATTAACTTGTGTTCTGCAGATAAGAGATTTTATTATTAAGACTTGCCAATTTGACTCCAGCAAGTGACAAAAGAAACTCATGTTAATTCTTGCATATGTAACCTTCTTGTCGATGTAACAAAATGCCAAATTATGATTTCGTGTTTTATCTTTTCTTCCAAAATTTGGGCCGGGAAGAAGTTAAAGTATTTATTAAAGTGAACCGAAGAAAATAGATCCATTTTGAACTAGGGATTCCCCAAACGTAGAAACCTGACGATAGAAATTGAAAAGTGGCTTAGAGATGCGTAGTGTACAAACATCTCGTTGTGAGGCTAACAAAATTTGCATTCACTTCGCACATGCGTACAACAATCTTGTACAGTATTTCATAGTAGTGGCAGGACGATGTAAATTGACTAGCGTCTCGATGCGCAGTAGACAAACACCTCGTTGCGAGGCTAACAAAATTTTCATTCACTTCGCACATGCGTAGACCAGTTTTGTGCAGTGTTTCATAGAGAGAACATCGGCTGCAACAAGACTGGCGAGAACAACGGAAGCATGTGTGTGACAGAGAGGGAAATAATGTGGAAGTGAGACAGTGAACGTCATAGCGTTGTCTCCCCTCTCTTCTCTCTAGATAACTTTAGCTATATTTGAAAGTGGATTGCCGCAGATGACTGTTCAGGAAAGGCTGGCAGGCCTATAAGAACATCGGCTGCAACAAGACTGGCGAGAACAATGGAAGCATGTGTGTGACAGAGAGGGAGATAATATGGAAGTGAGGCAGAAACTGTTATCTCGTCGTCTCCCCTCTCTTCTCCTTAGATAACTTGGCTATACCATCACCTCACTATATTATATAGTGAGGTGATGGCTATACTCGTAAGTGGGAGTAATTCATGCAGTGAATCAACGCAGCTTACTCTTCAGGAACGACTGTCGGCCCTCTAACTGTCAAAACCTGAAACAAGCATAGTATGGACATATAATATCAATAATTTTATATCGTTACGTAATGCAGAAAAGTGTTACGTAATACGGAACGTTCTACAAGTATCTCGAATATTCCAGTTGTAACGTGTGTGTGCGTACATAATGCTGCTACTTTACTGTGAAAGACAATTACGCGTCAACTATCGCGTCTATACTGGACCATACCGGTAAGCGCAGTGTGTTCAAGGACACTGTTTCTAGTGGATTCTCGAGAGCGCCTGTTTGATTAACAAAGTGACAGATGATTCTCGCAATCAGTGGGGTATAAATACAGCCATTCAGCGACGGTCAAGTTAGTTATTGTCGAACGATTACACAGTGCGATTTGAAGTATTGTGGCGAAGTATTACGTGATTTATAATTGTGTGAGACAATTGTAATACAATTGTGTTTTATATCAGTTAACATTTTTATTGCGTGTAAACAAATTTTATTTGATTTGTTGTAAGAGACTGTATTGTTAATTACAAACTGTTTAATTGTGATAATTAAAGCTGGTGATTAGTGACGTAATTGGTGTCTTGTATTTTGTTTTCCACTGTACCGTACAACGATCAGTAGACCGTCGTAACAGTATACAACTATACCGTTACATAATTTACTCGTGTTCCAGAAAAAATATACGGTGTGAAACGCGGTGTGATGTTACTATAACCAAACCCTACAAGTAGCTCAGTCCAGAAGTCAACTGTTAGTTTTCCAATGTCCAGATGTCTATTTTCTGTCTGCGTGTATGTAAACGCATGTTTACTGTGTTTGATTGAAAAAAATGACTCGCAAGTACTAAACAAACACGTCATCCAATCAAGAGGCAACCAGAATATTTCAAATTAGCGAACGATTGACTTGCAAATAACCATTCCACCTGTGCTCGCCAACTGTTGCAGTGTTGTGTTGTGTGCAAATACAGAATTTATAAAAACAGTTCCTTCAGACACAAGAGAATATTTTTTAATTTTCATTTTTATTTTTTACCCGTGCTGTCCCTAAGTTAACTTTTTTAATAAGCACTGAAATCGGATATGTATTAAAACTTTCTTTAGTCTGATATCCTCATAATTTTTATAAATTCTGGTAATTTTGATATCATTCTTGGCTCTGGTTCTAAAATTTTGAAATTTTAAAAATTGGACCCTGTATTCAGATTTTGGTTAAAGTCCCTTTAGTTTGAAAATTCACGTTGATTTTTGATTTTTTTTTTTTTTAATTTTGACCTTTCATATTTTATTGGATGATGCATTTGAATGTTATCGTGAGATACCCCATAAGTAGGCAGATAGACAAACCGTCGAGTTGGAACTGAGAAATCGCTTTGCTCATTGAGAAACCAAACTTAATGTCTCACTTATATAGGCCTACAGAGCTTCTCATAATGTTATCTAATTTCACTTATACATATTAAATACTTCCTTCCCCTTCTAAACTACACAGCACCGCTTATAAACATGTTGCACTAATCAAACGGTTTTGTCTCGACCATTCAACCAGCTAACTTTCACTAGCTCTCTAGTTGTGATTTATTAATCTTATTCGCGTAACGCTACGTTTCCATTTTTAAAATTGTGTCCGGATTTAAGGTTAGTATTTAATTTCTCACCTTGTACGTGTAGACCTATGTTATCATCATCATCATCATCATCTTCAAGGATAAAACCAAGGATGGTTTGTTCCGGTCTCAAATAGGCAAAGATTAAAGCTGGTCACTCCAGTGTTTCCTCGGACGTCCCACACCTCTCCGTCCCCTTGGCTTATAGTTCCATAGTTGTTTAGGGATCCGGCAGTCATCCATTCAGCAAAGATGTTCCCACCAATTTAGCCGATACTGGGCGATCCTGTCGAGTATATCATAATATTCGGTCCCTGCCGAATATCTGTGTTTCTTCTATGATCATAGAGAGTATACCCTGCCACGTGCCTGCGAAATCTCATTCTAGCCGGTTGGATGCAACTGGCCTGGCCTTTCGTTAAAGTCCAATTCTCAGACCCATAAAGAAGTGTGGGAAGGACCATCGCCTTGTAGAATTTTAGGCGTGTTCCTTTACTTGCTGACTTAAGAGTTCGCCTAATGGTCCCGCACATAAGGTGTAACTTATGCAACTTATTCACAACCTAGACCTACGTAATTATTCAAAAGTTCCGGAAAATTTCCTTCACTCTCTCCTTCATTTAACTCGTGACAATATGGGCTGGAGTTGTAAAATCAATGGACTCTAAATAACAAAAATATTTGCTTGCGACATGTACATATTTTGCTTTGGTTAGAACAAAAACTTAGACCACATCAGATAAATTCTGTGACAAGCGCAAATCTTCCTGACCTAACCTAACTTAACCTGGATATTCAGATTGTTTGATTGATACATCCTGACGAATTTTAATGTATGTAAAATTAATTAAAACAGTAAATTGTTTTCAGGAAAATGTACATCTCAAGATGACGTCAACACTCACTGCGTATTAAATATCCGCCTCGTCCTCCTATGGCGCTGCAGCCCGAAGTCGAGCGTTGCGCTCCTCTATCCTGACCTTCCACCTCTCTCTATCAGTAGCAAATGACTTCCACCCTCCACTCCCAACATCTATATTGCATCCACAGCGACAGTATCTTCCCGGCTTTTCTTTGGACAGCGTTTTGCTCTTTTGCCATCCATACTCCTCATAAGGACAGTTTTAGGTGTTCATTTGTCATCCAGAGTATTAAATATAGCCATAGATAATTAAAATTGTATTGAAATAGATATTAGAAATCAAATATTCGCGTGCAAAGTTAGTTTATAAATATCTTCCTCAGTTATTCATGCTCATTTCGTTAGCCTTATTTATACGAACTACGTGGGGGAAAACTAACTCGTTACATTATTTATTACGTGAGGATTGTGTACCAGTATTTCTGGATAATTTTTACAGTTAGTCACTTTTACACGTCGAAAAAAGCCTTTTAAATCTCGTTTTGTAAAAAAAAATATGTGATTCTTTTTTAATTATTAAACTGTAGGTTTTAGCCTGTCTTGTCTACACTTTCTGCTGTTTACAATCTAAAATCACCAATTTGTCATAAACTTAATAACATTCGTACGTGCAAACTACGAAATCAAAGTTTTACGCTTTCACGTTAGAATTTGAATTAGAGGTCGTACCTTGAAAATAGGTAATTGCATACCTAAGTATATTCTTCGTCTTAGTCTTAGTCGCGTCTGGGGTGTCGAGGAGTTTCAAAGAGATCGCCACTGTTCCCTCTGGAGCGCAAGCATCCTTGCCTGATTCCAAGGGATGCCTCTTCCTCCAAGAAGCCTTGCACATTGTCTTGCCACGTCGTTCTGGGCTTTCCACTAGATCGTCGCGCCCCATGCTTCTTGTCTCATATAGTTTCCTGGGAAGTTTCATCACCCATTCTCCGAAGGTGTCCTCCGAACCATCTCATTTGGATTGAGTCAGCCACTAGTCTTACTTCTGTAAAACATAGTACTTGAAGTAATTCCGTTATTCCGTAACTTTGTGAAATCCACATAGACGTTGATTTGCGTTATATACAGACGTGTGTTTTGGGTCCAAAGAGGGTGTGACGCGAACATATGCTTGCATAGAAGAGAAATGCACTAACCTCTCCACCCCAACTCCACTGTCACCTCCACGCTGATGGGCCCTGTTTCGCCGAGCAATCGACTCCAAGGTTGTGGTAACCAATCCCTTAGGCGGAGTGAATCGGTAAGCAAACGAGAGATGGGGGTTCTGTCAGGGTAGCCTGGGATATCCTGGGTCCTGCCCTGGCAGGATGGTGCACATCGGCAGCAGGATGTGCATCAAGTGTGGAGGCGAAGGAGGCTATAGTAGGCCAACGGCTGCACACATGGGCTGAGTTAGTTAACCGTGCAGAGAGACCTCGTCAGCTGAGGTGAAAGCAACTCCCTAGGGGAAGAGCACCCTAAAGTCAAAGTTCCTGGTCCTTCAGGTTGGAGGTTGGATCAGGGAATTCACATATCCCATCTGTCAAACTCTTTTATGTGTAGATACCTAAAAAAAAAAGGCCTTGACTCAGTAATGGGTTGTTAAGCCGCTGAAGAAGGAGGAGAAGAAGACGTCTGTTTACGTTAGTGTAACTTAGTGTGACAGATTGTTGAACGACGCGCTGCAAGGTTGGAAAACATCATATTTGCATACGATTGTAACACACGTGCACACGTACACGTATGGAGTAAACCAGTGGCGCCGGGTTTTGAAAATCAGTGGGGGTGCTCTAACTCACAGTCCACAATGGGGGGGGGGTCCGGTTGAATTTTGAAAAATTTACCCTCCTGAAATTCAGTTCTAGGTCTCTTTGAATAAACAGCACTTGATGGTAAACATAAACTATCGTTTTATTAGGTGTTTTTTCCCCAATAATGAATGAGTACGAAAGCTAATCCACATAAAAGGTATACAGTTGTTTTTTTTTTTAATATTTAAATCATAGAAATACTGAAAGTAATGATAAAAAAGTAAGAAATATTACATTTTACATATATGTGAATTAAAATGAAGGAAGCTAAAGAAATAAAAATTGTGTAGCCTCTATTTGGTCTTAAGTTAAAAAACACTAATAGTCTTTACGAGAATGTTCTTTCTTCTCTCTTGGAATGATGCCAAACTGAGTAAAAAGAAAAAAATAGTTCATTTAAATTAATAAATGATAGCCTCAAATTTGGCGCTTATTGTTAGTTTCAAAATAAAAGAAAAACTGAAAGTCTTTAGTTCAAAAAGTAAAGTCTTTGCGGAATTTATAATTCTCACTACTCACTCATAAAGAAAGTATTCCTACGAACAGTCGATATCGTTTGATGGAAATGTTCGCCACAGTTTCGAGGTTAATTTATTTTTCACTTCTTACTTATGGACATGCATGATTGCGTTGTCGTTCAATTTTCCTTGCGTCATGTTGTTGCGCACGTAAGTTTTTAATCTTCTCAGGGCGGATAAAGAACGTTCTGCTGTACATGTAGAAACGGGTATAGTATAGTTAAAGCGATCTATATCAACTTAACCACCTCTGGAATCAATTCGTCGACGTGTTTATTTGAGGAAAAGAAGCGCACTAAGTCTTCTGTACTTTCAACGACCAAATTTTTAGATTCACACACATCTAACTTCATATTTCTGTGCAAAATTAATCTTTCAGGGTCAAAGTCATCCTTATAAAATTTTACTACAGAACTGCAATCTTTAGTTTTGGAAAGAAGAAATGTTTCAATTTCTTTGAAGTGAGTCATAGCAGCTTTAGAAAATCAATCATCGAAACAGTTGATCACAATATATAAAACCTCGAAATAAATTTTCCGGTAATAATCACGGGGACTGGCAAAAGCAAAGGGTTGAGCGCCGTCATCAAGTCTTCGAGGAATGTTTCGAACTTTTAGAAGTTTCGGCTCTTCGACACGAAATTGTTTGGTCAATCCCAAGCAGGAGCTCCAAACTGCATCGAAACGTTCATCAGTTCGACATAACTTCAAAACCTCTCGGACACTATGAATATTGCCCATGGCTTTTTGCAGCTGTAAGAAGGAATTTTGCAGAAAGGCATTCAAAATTTTAACTGGCTCTAAAATTTGCGTAAAAAGCGTAGTGGCAAATATAAAGTCAAAAGAGCACAGAAATTTTAAGAAACCTTTAGCTTTAGCACCGGCATCAGATTTTTTGAGCTCGATTTCCTCAAAGAACAATATTAACTCTTCATAATTCTGCAAAATCATTTTCAACGAACTTATTCTGCAACACCCACCTGGTAGGGGGGAAAGGCCGAAGAGCTACAGAGTGACTCGTCCAGCTTGGGCAGCTTGCAAAGACTCAAATATTGCTAGTCGGTTGGGAAACCCGGACAAAAAATTGATAATTTCCTTGACATTTGCAAGATGGTCTCTCACCAAGGTCTCATATTGCATTGCCTCTTGGGTCACAAGGTTCAAAGAATGTGCCAAACAGTGAACATGCATAACTCGCGGCTCAATTTCTCTGATTTTTGCTTGCAACCCTGAAAAAGCGCCTTTATATTTGCCGCACCATCAGTAGCAATACCTCTGCATGACTTGATATCCAGAGAAAAACGAGTGAGAACATCCATTAAAATTGTCATCAAGACTTCGGCTGTAGTAGATTCAGTTTTATAGAAACCAAAAAATAATTAATTAATTTAAAAATCATCACCACTGACAAATCAAAAAGAAATTGAAACTTGCTCGTGTTGACATGCGTCGCTAGTTTCATCCATAATTATCGAAAAGTATTGGGAGTCTTTTAGATACTTGATCAAATTTTGTAAGACTTCGTTAGCCATAATAGAAACTAGTTCATTTGTTATATCGTGTGAAATGTGAAGTGCCATCTGTACTTTGTACGTTGAAGCCAAGAGGACAAATCGGAGTTATCTTCAGCAACTAACTCTAACAATGCATGATAATTAATTAGAATTTTCATCTGTGTGACCACGGGTTGCTAACCCCTGAACCATGAGATAACGCAGTGAAGATAACATTCTTAATAGAAGATAACACTCTTACAGATTTCATATCTCTCTCCTTACCTTTAGACATCAAAGACTGCACGTTCACACCTTTATCCATTGCACTTTTCCTAGTACAGCAGGACATATGAAAATCCGATTTTTCATGAGAAACGAATCTTTGTAAGGCTTTGTTCCAAGAAGAAAACCCGACTCCCGCGAATGCTTTTATCACGTCATCGTCTTGTTAATTTTTTTTCACAAAAGTTCCACTGGAGGAAATTATTTCCTTACACACAGAACAAAACACTTTATCACACTTTTCGTCGTATAAGATCCACTTATATTTGTCTTCCCACTGTTTTTGAAAATAACGCCCACCAACACCAGTTTTGTTTGTTTCTTTAGATGCAGTAGTTGAATCCGAGCCACCTGAAGCACTATCTGCTGATGACTTTGTAGCCGTATCACTTTTTTTCATTGACGAGCGAACAATGAATTTATCCATTATAATAAAACGAATAGAGCAAACAAAGAATTAAACTAACTTACACTTTTCCGTGTATTTAACGTATACAGTATGTGATATGTGAGGAGCGGTAGTTTCTGGAGGGGAGGAGTCGCGAGGTGCGCTTGCATGGGCCGAGAGAGTGCGCCGTCAAAATTGGCATAATCCTTTTTAACCCTTTGAAGAGTATGAAAAAATACGCAAAAGGAGTAAGGCCGTACCGGTACGTCATGTGTACTGTTTTGCAACAGCTGTTGTTTTTTCTTAATATATTTGCTCTGCGATCTCATTCAGCTGTTTATGATCACGGACAAGTGTTGTGGGGAGGATGGTCAGAGCCTGGAATGGCTTTGTGGGCGGAGCGAACTACCACAGCTCTCTTATCGCGGGAAACGCAAGTCCCGCGTAAACGGAAGTACCCTGGTAAAGTCCCCCCCTCTCCGCTCTTTGAAAAAATCGGACCCTTTGAAAAAATCATTTAAGAAACACAACGAAAAATTATAATTTTTCCCCCATTTCTTCTTTTTTCTTCTCTTATTTTCTTTTTTTATTTTTCTTCTCCCTTTTATGTGTGGGTGCTGAGCACCCCCACAAAAATTCTGGGGGGTGCTCGAGCACCGGAGTCGGCGCCCCTGGAGTAAACACAAAACGGTCACGTCGCGTTTTGTGAACTAAACAAACATACCTAATGTAGCACATAATGCTTGGGTAAACGGAATAGCATTTTGCGATTATACTGTAGCTAAAATGTATATACATACGAAACCTTCAATAAAAATGTCCGTACAACTCATCTTAGGTACGTAAGAAGATAAACCTATCAATTCTTCTGAGTGACACTTCGATTTTTGTTACTTCACCGAGTGTTATAATTTTAAAAACTAGGCAACTTTAGATACGCTGCCAATTTGAAATATAAGCCAAACAGCGAGGTCTTTTTCCAAAGATTTAAACATTTACCGAAAAAAGACTTAGAGAAGACAAAATCCAATTTTGGCCGACATTTGATGAATAGTAACCACAATTACACAGATTTTGCTACAAATCTTATACCCATAGGCCTACATGTTTGCAAGAAAGGCCGGTAGAATTTGCAAGAGTGCTGTCGAAGAATTTGAACTGTATATGGCGTATAAATTTTATCCCGAGCATCTGTTAAACGACCAGCTGAATTTCCATCCTAACACATTGTATGATACAACATTGCAAGTCTCAGAATGCCTGAAGCCCGCGTCACAGACGGCAGTATAGATATTACACCGTACGGTGCGCACCGTGAACTTCCTGCGCTATTGTTAATTATTTTTTTGTTTTTAAATATGTCTTGTGTCATAATGTGTTGACGACCTCGAACGAGTGAAACGCATCTGATGATGGAACATAAGTTCTGAAACGCGTTGTTTTTACATCTTTAAATTTTACATAAGGAAGCCACAAGACGGGCTAAGAAGGTAATACTTATTCATTTAGTTTATTTAGATAAGCGTATGCAGTAGAACCCTTTTTAACCGAACTGAAGAGAGCGGAGTCATTTCGGATAACCATTTCATTTTTTCGAATAAACCGTGGAATCTATTTCCGTTTATTAAGACATAAAAACACAAAATTATCATTAAGAACATAGTTAACTGTAAACAGTTCAAATTATAAACATGTGTAATACAGTGTAATCTATGTTCACAGTTACTTTAAAAAAAAAAGTAATTTTTTAAATTAAAACAATCAAAAAAAGTAATCTATGTAGTTTTACTTTAAAAAGTCCGTAATTTTTTTCTAAACAGTTTCTTCACAGCGTTTGCGCGCTGTAATGTCACTCCATCTCTCTAAAAGTAAGATGTCTGATGGTGTTGCTTGCTCAGCCTGCTCCACGAAGCATAAAGCTACCTATAAAAATACAGCTGCTATATTGAATCGGTTGTGTATTAATATGACACTAAAATTAACTGCTTAATAATTATATTCAAATTTTCTTGCCTCAAAGGCTTTAAACCCGTCGCCTGCTGTCACACGTTTTGTGTATGTGTCATGAACATCCTGGTCCGTCGTCTGCTTCAGTCTGTGGTTCTTCACAGATTCCACAATTTCATGGTCAGTCAATTCTAGTTACACATTATCTGCCTCTATCTATTATTTAATTTCACTTTCTTCTATTTATTCACACCTTGGAATCCCTTTAGGCATACAAGTATTCGTAATTTTCCTCCTCTTCTTCATACTCAAGTGCATCATACAATTAGTTCCATGACTTATTTAAAGTGGAATCTGTAATTTTCCCCGTCTCTGTGCGCACCAATTCAAAATATATTTCATGTTGATCGATTTCAATGAGTCTGACATCGTTTCGGTTAATACGGGATTCGGATAAGCCGAGTTCGGTTAAACAGGGTTTTACTGTATTATTATTACCGTTCTGTCGACCGTTTGACTTAATTAATTAAACTTAATTAATTAATTTAACTTAGTTGTACTTTTTTGAAGACAATATCCGTTACTCACACCAAATGTGTAATAGCAAAATTACGTGATTACAAAATTACGTAATTACGTGCATACGGTTATTGACTAACTACATGTTTTAATCTAAAGTCCAAGTTTCGACATAGTGTTACGTAATGCGGAAAAAGTGTTTCGTAATACGGAACATTCTACAAGTATCTCGAATATTTCAGTTGTAATGTGTGTGTGCCTACATAATGCTGCTACTTTACGGTGAAAGATAATTACGCGTCAACTATCGAGTCTATACCGGACCATACCGGTCACCGCAGTGTGTTCAAGGACACTGTTTCTAGTGGATTCTCGAGAGCGCCTGTTTGTTTAACGAAGTGACAGATTATTCTGGCAATCAGTGGGATATAAATACAGCCATTCAGCGACGGTCACATCAGTGATTATACACAATTTAAGAAATTATTTAAAGAGAAATATTGGTCAGAATCGACACAAAACATTATCAGGGACAACATCTGTCACGGTAGATATGACGTGAATAGAGGTACCTCTCCAACCACTTACTTCTTGGGAAAGGTGTGTTTGGCTAGACACCTAGAACCGAAAATACCTGAGGAATGCCTTGTAACTAAAATGGCGTACCACTATGACGGAGGAATTGCCAGAGCCCGTCTGGGAAGCCAAACTAAAACCATACACGCAATGGCTGACCTTTTAGAAAATTACGAACACGAAGATTACTACCGACGAAGCAGGCAACGAACTGATCGGTATGATTCGGGAAATAATAACCATGGAATGAGTAGTAACAATAATAATAATCGAAATAATTATAATTTTAATAGCAATGATAGTAAAACGGGGTGAGGCAGTGAAAAACCCTCGCGACCCATCACTGCTCCTATCTACTGGGTATAAACATAGACAGACTTTAAGGACTAACGGTCAAAAACCTACTATAATATACAACCATTATTTGAAAAATCTTCGCGAAGAACTACTAGAGGAGACGGTGACAAGTATAATCAACCATAATAATGAAATTCTATATATAACTGCAGAAATCGAAGGAATTCCAACACGAATCATGATAGATACCGGTGCCAATGTGTCACTAATTAACGACACTGAATTAGAGATAATACAAAAGCAAAGTAAACATACAATACCCACCTTACCTGTCAATAATATTATCCTAATAGGTGCTACTGGGCGTCAAAATAAAACAGTGCGGAAGCAAGTGTCATATTAGAATTAAAAAGCAATGGTGTTATCGTTAACATAATATGTCTAGTCGCAATCGGCTTACCATTTGAATTATTAATAGGATGTGATGTACTGAGGAAATACTCAGCCATTATTGATCTGAGCAAGGAGAAGGTGTCCTTGTACTCAGAAGGTGCAGTGTGGACGACGGAGTTAATAGGAAGCGATGGTGCCCCTCCTAGCCGTGCCCACCACCAAATTAGGGAATTAAATTATTTAAAGAATGACACACAATGCGAAAGGATAATTTATAAAATGACAAATGACGACCTATGGAATAGTAAACTACAGGAAATAAGAGAATTCAGAAACAAAGGAACAGATAATTTGATAGCAAGACAAATAGAAGACCTAATTACAATATATCAGAAATTTAAGCATGTATTTTCCGAAGAACCGGGAAAGGTAAAAAACTATCAGTGTAAAATACAATTTAAGGAACCGGTGGAATTCCACAGAAAATCCTATCCTATAGCATATTCACTAAAGGAGGCGGTTAGGGCTGAAATTAATAAAATGTTACAAAACGATATCATTGACCATAGCCAGTCACCATTTACTAGTCCAATAGTAGCAATTCAGAAGAAAAGTGGACAGGTCCGACTTTGTTTGGATGCCCGTGAAATTAATAAAATGATAATAAACGATCGTACGTCACCCAGAGAAATAGAAGAAATTATAAAAAAGTTTCACGGCACAAGTTCCATCAGTACATGGGACACAGTTTGTGGTTACTGGCAGGTGGAGTTCCATCCGAAGAGTCGACAGTATATGGCTTTTATTTTTGAGGGACGAAACTACCAGTTCAAGAGACTGCCCTTTGGATTAGTAAACTCGGTAGCAATTTTTGTCAGATGTATGGACCAGGTACTGGGTCAGGAAGTGCTCCAATTTACCACTGTTTATGTAGACGACTTGTTAATTACCTCATCCAACTGGGAGGAAGATTGTCACAGAGTGGAATATGTATTGAGAAAATTAGCCGATAATAACATAACTTTAAAACTAGAGAAATCAAAACTAATAGCAAAGGAAGTTCAATTCCTAGGTTTCAAGTTGACTGAACAAGGGATTTCCCCATCGCAAAAGAAGTTACAGCCATCCAAAAATTCCCACAGCCAAAAAACAAAACACAACTACACTCATTCTTAGGACTCTGTAATTATTACAGGAAGTTCCAAAACAATTATTCTGAGTTAACTTCTAAATTCCAAGAACAGCTGTCCTCAAAGAACAAACTGACATGGGGACATGAACAGGACACTATTTTACAACAAATAAAAAACAAATTTTTAGAAACAGTGATACTTCATCACCCGAATTTTAATCACCCATTTTTCTTAAATTGTGATGCTAGTGATGTCAGTCTCGGAACAGTATTATACCAAGAAGATGAAGAAGGTAACCATTTGGTCATCAGTTTCGCCAGTAGGGTGTTAAACCACTGCGAAAGAAAATATAATGTAACCGAAAAGGAACTATTAAGCATAGTCTTTGCCTGTGGTAAATTCCGAACATACATCCTAGGATATCCTGTAACCGTTAGAACAGATCATAAATCCATTTTGAGAAGTTGTAAGCTGAGTCACGGAAGGCTTACAAGGTGGATACTCGCCTTGCAAGAGTATAATATCAAATGGGAATACATTCCAGGGAGTAAAAACGTAATAGCAGACGTGTTATCACGAATAAACATCGACACCCAGACATTTGAGGGAGAGAAGGAAGAAATCATCAAGGTGTACAACATTCTCAAAAGTAGATCAGATCTGGAGGCATTACTGCAAAATATAAGAATCAGCCAACTATCAGACCCAAAATTAATAAAATATTATATATTAATATTATTAATAATAAACATCAAGGAGCGTTTGGAGAAACAAAGTACCATAATAAACAGATTCTATTGTTTACATGATGGTATAGTATTTATAAAAAATACTTTGAAACAAGAAAACTGGAAAATAATCATTCCCAGAACCATAGAAAGGGAACTAGTGTTGGACTATCACATAAGATACGGACATATGGTTGCAGTAAAGGTAGTAAAGGCTTTGGAGGAGAACTGCTACATCAGGAACATAAACAGGAAGGTAAAAAATTATTTAAAATCCTGTCATATTTGTCAGTTAGTAAAGAATAATAACGAAAAAAGGAAGGTATAATGATACCAATATCATCTGAGCAAAAACTGGAAAAATTATTCCTAGATATATGCGGACCATTCCCTCGTAGCGAAGGTAGAAGCAGATACAAGTATATTATTATCATCATGGACCACTTCACCAAAGTTACCAAATTGTATCCAATCAGTCGGGCAACCACGTAAAAAATTCTTGAGGTAATAACCACTCAATACATCCCAGAAATCGGAACACCCATCTCAATTGTTACAGATCATGTACGCAATTCCGAGGCAGAAAATGGAAGAACTCATTGTTAGAGCTGAGAATCAAAAGTTATAAGACATCAGTATACCACCCCAGTAGCAATCCGGCGGAGAGAGTACTGAGAGAAGTGGGTAGAATATTAAGGACATATTGTCACCACCAACAAAGGAAGTGGCCAGAATACTTATCAGCCACAGAGGATTTTATAAATCTAATGTACCATCCATCAATAAATTGCACTCCATACACAGCCATGCACGAAAAACGACCACCCAGAGAGATCCAAGAATTAATTGAGTTTCCTGAGTCCCAGAAATATAAATTTGACAAAATAAGATTTTATGATAAAATAATAGAAAACATGGAAAAGCGGAAAAACAAATACAAAAAAAACAAGGGAAAAATAATTAAATATGAAGTAGGAGAGAAGGTATTGTTAAGGAACAGGGAATTGCCCAGCACTCTAGAAGGAATCTCGAATAAATTGTTATTACTCTACGTAGGACCATATACAGTCACATTTCCGATCTGACGATGAGCTGTGAAGCTTGAAAGCGCTAATCGGAATAATTTGTATATAGTGGTGTGCAACAGTGATCATTCTGCTTGGCATTGTAAATTACTAAGAAGTGATATAAATACTAAGATAGGCCTTATTTAAAGGTTAACAACAACATTTTAATAGTTTAATGGAACTGTAATATGATTTTGGAAATGTCAAAACTACATATACTGGCCTATGAAACAGAATTTTGTAAAATGCTAAATTAATAATTAGGACACTCACATATGTCATGTGAGGTATCAAAATGTTTGTCTTTTTATAAGGAATATCATTCTGTTAATTAGTTTAAGATTTATTAAGTATTAAATAGGTAGTAATTTCAATCAGAAAATGTAAAAACTTTGTATCTTAAATAATCAGGGTCATGTTACCTCCTAACCAGACGATTTTGACCAATGGGAATTTTTGTATTTTTGGTCAAGCCCGTCGAATGTACAAGAAAATTTCTTTACTCTATTGTTAGACTCGAAAGCGTTAAGAACATATCCCTGCAGCTCTGTGTCAGAAAGTGGATAAAGGAGTCAAATCTGAGTCTGAAGAAAAGTGATTTTAATATACTAATAGTGTCAGATGAGAATAAATAAATAATAATATAATATTAAAGTAATAAAGAACGAAGAGCAAATAAAATATTTAAAAAATGAATAATAATTTTCTACAAAAAAAAGTGGTGAGATCTAACCTTTTACATAATCACTCTTAAAAGCTACACGACACCAGAAATAAACCACACTCATTCATCAGAACATCAGTGGAAAAACTGATTGAACACCAGTGGACAATTTATTTCACTTATATATTTATAAAAACTTGTTTTTAAAATAGTTGAGAATTAATTACACACTGCATTTGTTTGACAAGAGTCGGCCATCTTGCCACCGCCATCTAGTGCATGACGGTATAGACATTATTCATTGTGTTCGCGAATCAAACCAGACAATCATTTTTATTGTATTTTATTCATTTTAATTTTTGTTGTTATTAGTAAGTAAAGATTATTTAATTTGTAATGTGCTGTACTTTTTTGTGGACATTTCGAGCTTCTTAATAACAGTCCAAAGAACCCCAGAATTAATATAATAACTGAAAGTAACTTGGAATCGAGCTGAGAGTAAGAGTCGATTCGGGCATTGTACAAATTCGACCTCAGAAAACGAAGGCTGTATTTATGAAAATAAATGATAATATTTTTCCCCCAATTGATGTAAATGGTCTTTTATTAAAAATAAAAATAGAATTAACGAATTTTATTCCAGCACAAGAAGAGTGAACCAACAACGACGACTTAAATAATTTCGTCAAATATAATAAATTACGGTAAGTAAGCCGGATAACCTCCAAATAGGCAACTCGATACTATAACCGAATCCCATTACCAATAAATCATAATCTACATTGGATAATTAATTTAAATAATTGAAGTGGAATACAAAAATAAAATAAATAACACATTACAAAATTAGCGCTTACTACAAGAGTGTTGGATAAATAAAATTCTACCGTTACAAGCTAGGCACAACAGGGCAAGCCTAGTTCAATCTCGCAACCACGATTAAACGAATTTTAATTAAATAATCAAACAATAGTTTTAAATAAATAAATTAAAAATAAAATAAAAGGAATTAAAGGATATTACAATACTTTATTACTACTACGTTATAAAATCGGCACGTCCACGTGAGGCCTAACTCATTTCACCAACTCATCAAGAAGGAATTTTAATTTAAACAAACAATAAACAAACTATAAAAAAAAATCCCACACCAATTACATTTCACGTTACAATATATATATATATATATACACAATGGAATGGAGGACGAACACATATTGTCAGTACGTTACACTTCTGTACAAAGGGAAAATGAATAAGAAATGTAGGATAATATAAAGTAGTTTCCCTTGTTGTCAAGAGCTAAATGTTTTCAGACTATTACGTCAAACTACATTTACCATAATCGACTACAGACGTCATCAATAATTCATAGCTTGCTATAAATTGACAACGAAATTTTATTTCTATCTTATTTCTCTCAAATCAATATTTCCGTCCTGCATCAGCCATACATTACATTACTCGGCCACATTGTCTGCTATCTCCTATCTTGTATGCTATATCGTAATTCTATCTTTACACGCTCAAAGTATTGTATACAGTTTCATTGTTTGCGTTATTCTTAAAAAAATCTTCATGAACATCCTTTTTTATAAATAAAAAGTTAACATCACATACAGGTGACTTGGCAAGCTTACTTTAATTCCAACGTGAAATGTAGAACTGAGAGTTTTCACAAGCATCTATAGAGTGTTCCATACGGGATGGCACCTAAGGGATTAGAAGACTATTACTCTCGCACGCGCACTCACAACCATCCCGGCCCGGCCAGGCACGATCCGGACGGTTCAGGTATAAGTACCTATACAGTCCAATTCAAAAATATAAAAATTTTTAATTTAGGTTATAATCCAAATTAAACTGTAATATTTGTAATCTCCGTGAAATTGTGAGAAAAATGAGTCTAAACAACACATAATTGCGATAAATATGAGTATCTTAAAGATTTATAAAGCAAAGGCAGAATTGGAGTACTTAAAAAAGATTTTATTATAAGTAATAAGTAGGTCTATGTTGGTGATGTCTTGATGATTATAAACAAAAATGTATTTACAATTTATATTCATGGTGAAAAATTACGTCGGTACAATAACGATAAGTCAAAATATGCGTTATTGCCAACGAAAATTAAATAAAATTTGCAAATACTAACTTCTAAAACCAAAATGAATATTAAATTAGACTTAGTTGTATATCTAAGATGTATCACAACCACGTCATGTTTGCTGTCATTTTCTTTAAAATTTTATAGAGATCACAAATATGCTAAGCTCGTTTGTTAAAAAATTCGTATTATAAAGTTACGTAATGGAAAGTATCACCAATCCTGTTGGGAAGAAGGAACAAACGTATTGTAATAAACTGTTTGGCTTTCGCAGATGACTTTGCTATACTTTCTGAACATCTTACATCTGCAGTAACACAAGCTAATATTTTAGAGGACATAGCCAGTAGAACAGGCTTAAGAATTTCTGCAGAAAAAAAAACAAATTTCTCACGAACATTAAAAATGCGCCAAAATTCCTGGTAACAGATATTGGTCGAATAGAGAGTGTTCGAAAATTTAAGTATCTAGGAGAAGTAATTCAAGAGAATGGCTTAGAAAAATCTGCTATAGAAGAAAGGATTCATAAGATGGAAAGGGCATATGGTGTAACTAAAGATATTTACAATAAAAAGTGCATATCTAAAAATGCGAAAATATGGCATTACAATACAGTAGTGAAGCCAGAATGCCTATATGCAAGTGAATGTCTAGCATTGAATTATAATTTATACAAACTAGAAATATTGGAAAGACAAATTATTAGGAAAATATTAGGCCACGAAAAACTTCAGAAGGTTGGAAATTAAGAAGTAATGACGAAATATATCAAAATATAGAAAATATAACAGAAACAATGAGAAAAAGAAGTCTATTATTTTTTGCACATTTATATAGGATGGACGACAATAGGTTAACAAAGCAGCTCTTCAAATATCTGTGGGGGAAGAAGTCAACATCAAGTTGCATTAAAGAAGTCCAAAAGGATTTAGAAAAAAATAATATACACGCAGAAGAAACAATTGAAAGAGAAGTTTTTCGGGCAAAAGTGTTAAAAATGAAAGGAGTCCAGGGTAGGAGAGAGAAAAACGCAGGTTCAAAGTGGACTGAAGACAGGAAGAAGAGACACAGTGAAAAGATGAAAGAATGTTGGAGAAAAAGAAAAGAACAAACAGTAAAAAATTGAAATTAGCATGTGGTCCTTAGATGGCCGGTAAAAAAAGTTACATAGTGGACCCCCCAGTAGATGATTCATACCCCAGCCATGTGCGGGCCAGCTGCATTTGTGAGTGTGTGTTAGTAAGGGTCTCCTAATCCCTCAGGTGCTGTGCGACTTGGAACGCCGTATAAGCTTAGAATTACAACTGACAATTAGAAAACGAAGATGTAATTTGTAACTAGAACCCAAACGGAACACGGAGTCGTCGTTGGTGCCTTGGGTGTGCGCAACAAGGGTTGTTAATCAGGGGCATTACTCCTAACCTTCCCAGTCACAACTATTATCCCCGATTGTCCGGCGATTTTTGCCCGTACGGGATCAGTTCCACGAAAAGCTATTACCTTGATCTTAAGTGTGGATATTTGTAATCCAGAGTCTTTACAGATTCGATTTAACAAATGTAGCCTATACCCATCTTCAACCCGTTTTCCGAGTCCGACAGAATAGTCTGATCGTCCGCAAACAACAAAGTGTCACCGATTATTTAATTTGATATATCTGTCTGCATCATTTACTAGTAGGTATATATTTTTTAAATTTTCTACATTCTTTTTATCATTACACGTTAGGAGATTCAGCCTCTAAATACCCTCGCCGCGTCACTGGTTTTCCCCAAACAGTTAATCCCCAAACACATACTTGACCTCACCATCAATTTTCTACTGCAGACCCGTCCACACGGTTCCTACTGACCCGATTTGTGCGTTTTTCCTGAAAACATTAGCCTCCTGTGTTCAGCTCACCTACGTAGGCCTAATTTAATTTACTTTGCTTAAAAATTTATTCACCCTCATGCTCAAATAAATTCGTCATAATTAATTATTAACTTCTTAACCGCACATATGCATTGAAAAATATTTAATATAAATGGATTTGGTTATTGTTACCAATTTGAAAGTAAACTGGTACTATACCAACGGAACGCCATCACCTACTGGTTTCTACACAAATTATAATTAACAACTTTAAATTACTCGATACTTAGATATATGGAGTAAGTATGAAACTTTTATATTTTTTATATTCCGAGCTCGGTAATTTTAGATGAAGTAATTCTTCTCAGACTCTTATTCTTCTTCTGCTACACTTCAAGGATCAGGCAATGTGCCTGTTCTGACTTCACATTACCTGATCCACTTCTTTTTTGGTCTTCCTACATCCCTTCTTCCAGAAGGCTTGTACTTGTTTACGATTACTGGTGTTCTATCTTCATCCATACGACTTAAATGCTGCCTCCATTTCCCCTGTATTCTTCAATTTTCTCATTTAGATTACATATATTTAATTTTTCCTGTATAATATACTATATTTTTTATACTTGTATATCCTTTAACCTTTCTTAAAAATCTCAACTCTGCTGAATGTATCTTCTTGCTTTTATCTGTTTGTTTTGTAATCCAGGATTCACTGCCCTGGATAACAGCACTGGAACAGCCACTGTTCCGTAAAATTTTCATTTTGTCTCACGTCTCGTTTTATTTTTCAGTGTTCTGTTTATAGTTCCACGTACGTGTTGGAATATATTGACTTAATAGACTCTGATTCCACATTAATTTGTAAAACATACTTATAAATTTCCCACAGATGTAATCTACGAGAGGCGGCTGATAAGTAATGCACAGTCGCATGTAACTCTCAAATCTAAAAGGGTAGTCAAATGAAACAAATATGGAATAAAAGTACATTTTATTTGCTACAAAACTTACATTTGTTTTTCCACGCAGTGACCACGTACAGCTACACATTCCTCCCAACGGTGAACCAGTTGTCTCATCCCGTCAATGAACAATGCCGGTGGTCTTTCCTCGTGCCACCACCTCTCTGCGTCTTTCAGTTCATCATCTTTGGTGAAATGAATACCCTCAGTATCCCTCTTTAAATGTCCCTTCGTCACTATAACGTTTCAGAAGCTGTTCACAACATCCCTTTCGTTGTTGCTTGTTCTCTTCTGTGAGTTTGCGTGGCACCCACCGCGAACAGATTTTACGGTAACCCAGTTCTTTCGACATGCCTATCCGGATGGCGATGCGTTGTGTGATGCGACGGTCATTTTGAATCAATTCATTCACCTCCCTTTGGTGCTTCTTATCAGTCACAGAAACTAGTCGACCACTGCGAGGTTCATCCTCAGTATTCGCTTCATCAGCTTCCGATGCACGGAATTTTATTCCCCACCGACTCTCGATACTTCGATCAACAGTTTCATCACCACAAACGGTTTTTAGATGACGACGAATGTCACTAGCGTTCACTTTTTCAGCTGTTAAAAATTCAAACATTGTACATTGTTTTAGACGCTTTGACACACCTGGCGTATTCGACTTCATAACAATGGCGGCAGACAGAAAACAAGAAGCAGTTAGTCAACGAGATTTGGGACTTTTGTAATACAAGAACGTCGCTACAAGATGGCAGCACGCGTCGTGCTGTACATTGTTTTGTTTTCCCGTTATATGCGACTGTGCATTACTTATCAGCCGCCACTCGTACGATTTACCATCTACCTGTCATGAGCGTCGTGTCGTCTAAATTATGTAACGCATGTAAATAGTACTACAGTATTTGTCTAATGTATTTGTTGACCCCCGTTTGGAAACAACAAAAGAGATGCACGCTATCTTTAGTAATAATATCTTCTGAGAAGAAGATGGGATAAACTCTGTCCACAATATGTAAAATGCCACGATTTAACAAAAACTGAACTCGTGACAACTGACGAAATGGATATAACGTATAGATTCTAATACGGTACTCGTAAATGACGTCAACAAGTTAATCCGCCTGGTACGATAAAACCGCAAGGTGAATATTAATTGAGCAGGTAATCACTAGTCCAACAAAAATAAATCATTATTTTGTTTCCTGACTTAAATTAGCTGAATTTGATTGTTTATTGGGTAAGAGAAAAGAATACAACTGTCAAAAACTTTCTTTAGCTCCTGTTCGTTGATATACTGTTCTTAGTATACACGAAATTACAATCTCCAGAACAAGAAATAACATTTAAACATTTTAGTTTATACAATATATAAAAATGAATTTACATAAAAAAATGTTTATAAAATATTTACATTGTTAAAGGAAAGAAAACTCATTATTTAAAAGTTAATATTGTTATTAAAATTGTTCATTATTACTGTTTTCCTTTATTGTTTTTACGTTTCCGATCGCTTCCTTTTAGCTTACCGTTTGTGCTCTTGGTCTTTAATATCCCTTGCTAATGTCCAGCAGTAATCTGCAAGAATGGACACGTCCCATTTGCCCTGATAACTCTTTTCCATGGCAACGACCCCTTGGTGAAATCTTTCACCATGTTCGTCACTTACGTCTCCACAATTATCCAAATGCGAGTGAAGGAAATGAATTTTTAAAGACATATTCCATCCTAACTTATGGTATTTTTCCAAAACCTCGTTTATATTTGATCATAGTTTTCAGCTCTTTCCTTGCCTAAAACCCTCTAAACTATTTTGTCAAATGCTTCCCAATCCGCTTTCTCATTGAGGTTAAGTGCATTTTAGAAGTTTTCATCTTTTATCAGCTTTCTGATTTGAGGACTAACAAAGATGCCTTCTTTGATTATGGCATCACTTAGTTGAGGAAATTTTCCTCTAAGATATTTAAATCCCGCACCGTCATCTAGCAGCAGTTGTTAGTCTTGTTGAGGGTAAGGCACCAGAAGACTATCACCATGTGGGACGGGACAAATAACTGATGAAATGTTCGGATCTTTCTTTTCCTTTTTTTTTCTTTGAAGTACCACCCTGTAAAGGCGATTTCATGCAGAAGTAACTGTCATTTGCATGATCTGTTGGTTCTCGCCATATCATTGGTACACCAATCTTCTTTGCAGCTAACTAACTACGAAGATTCACTGAACATGTAATGCAACAAAAGTAAGGCGCCCATAATTGATCCCCTACCTATAGTAATGAAAGTAGGCTGTTTTTATTAGCTATGTTATAGGCCGTTTCTGAACAGAAAATATTACCACATACATAACAAAAGTTGTCAGCACTATTAACGCATTTTCTAGGCTTTTTTACAGTTTGTAGACACAATACAAGGAAAGAAAGAATCACTAACATTCACTAACCTTACAATGCAGTCAGACGAAATCTACCCTCAAATGATAATAAAAGTGGTCTCAGACAGATTTGCCAGCCGCAAAAAATTTCCAATTTGAAACAAAAATTCCCCTAACTATACTTAAACTGTTGGATCTTGAAAATAAGAGCTAACTAACCATTTTAAAGGTTAAATTAGTTTGTTATAACCTAAATGGAATACAAAATTTCTACTTTCGAGCAGGAAACATTTTTGTTGTTGAACAGTGAATCTGTCATGTGGAATCAAGTCATCAGTGGACACTGTAGCCTACTAAGTACTTATTGCTTGCCTATATGTTACTGGTAAGTTCATTGACTCGCACTTAATTTAAAAAAAAATTTATTTATTATTAGATGAAATAAAATTAATAAATTTTATTATTTTAAAGTTGTGGTTAACATTCGTAGTATGTGTATGATTCTTAGCTTCTTCTTCTTCTTCTTCTTCTTCTTCTTCTTCTTCTTCTTCTTCTTCTTCTTCTTCTTCTTCTTCTTCTTCTTCTTCTTCTTCTTCTTCTTCTTCTCCTCCTCCTCCTCCTCCTCCTCCTCCTCCTCCTCCTCCTCCTCCTCCTCCTCCTCCTCCTCCTCCTCCTCCTCCTCCTCCTCCTCCTCCTTCTCCTTCTCCTTCTCCTTCTTCTTCTTCTTCTGAACTACAAGGATTAGGCATTTGCCTGCTCCGTCCTCACAAACTTACGACCACCGTTTTCGTGGTCTTTCTATATCTCTTTCCCCTCTTGGGTTGTAGTTAAGTATTTTTGGGGGTATTCTCCCATTTCCCATTCTATTTACGTGTTGTTTCCATCTTTCTTTATATTCAGTTATTTTTTCATTTATTGCATATAAATTTAGTTCATTTCTCACGTCTTCATTTCTTACTAAATCACTTCTTGTGCAGCCTTTGACCCGTCTCAAAAATCTCATTTCTGCTGCCTGTATTTTGCCGTCTCCTTTTTTGGTATTTATCCAACTTTCACTCCCATACATAAGTACAGGTACAACCATCGTTTTATAAAATTGTATCCTTGTGTCTTTTCGTGTTTTGTTATTTAATGTTCTTCTATTTATTGTGCCACATATTGCCTGGAACTTATTTATTTTATTTCCCATGTCATTGTCATAATTGTAGCTTGTGTCGCAGCCCAAGTATGTATAATTTAATACTTGTTCGATTGGCTTATTGTTGACAAATATTTTCGACCTAACGGGATACTTGCCTTGGAAACGTCTTCAGCAAGGAAATTTTAAGATTATATTCTTGACATATTTGATTCAGTCGGTGCACTGCCAGTTGCCAGTTGTAATTTATCTTCACTGTCTTGTATTATTATTTTATCGTCAGCAAATAGTAACGTACTCAGGTAAGTATGTCGGTCCAGCTGGACTCTAGGATATTCCTTTGATTGCCATTTTTTAAGAAAATCGTCAAAGTGATTCTTAGCTTTGGGCATGAAAGCTTCTTACATTTAAGTTTACGCATGTTTCTATAGCTATCTATAGATCTGTACCTAATACTTTTTAGAAATATAGCCCTACATAACTGATAAGAGTACTATGTAAAAGTTTTTCCACAACACAGCTTACAAACTTTTAAAGGCGGCCCAGAATTCGCAAGTATTATAGAGATGTATTAATTCTCTCAATTTGTTAACACAACACTGAGTTCGTGTTTTGAATACAAATTATTCATGATTTGATACTTTACACAGACTTACAGTATTTCCTCAAAAAACTGACTTCTGATTTTAGCGCATAATGCCCCTAAGGTAAACACTACATTAAGATCTGGATTTCAGTCTCATGGATTTTAACAATGTTCTGAAATTCGTGGTCGTTTTTGGCGAATTGAAAATTCCTTTCCTTCGTTTTACCGGCGTTACAACCCAGCGTGGGTTTTAGTCTGTTCAACGGCTTTCGCCTTCTCGTTACACATCCGTCTCCATCCCCTCACGTTCATACATCTCATATCATCCTCCACGTCATCCATCCATCTCTTTCTAGGTCTGCCTCTAATTCTTCTTCCTACCGGTCTACAATCTGCAATTCTCTTAGCCATTCTTCTGTCATCCATTCGCCTTACTTGGCCCAGCCACTCAAACCTCCTACTCTTAATAAACTGGACTATATCGGCACCCTGAATCAGTTGGTCCAGTTCATGACTCATTCGAATCCTCCAATAGTTTGCAGATGTCCAAAGATTTTTCGCAAGACTTTTCGTTCAAGTATTCTTAGATGTTGCTCGTCTGTGCTGGTTAATGTCCCAGGCTTCGCAGCCGTATGTTACTACCGGACGTATAAGGCTTTTTTATATAGTCAGCTCAAGTTGTTTGCTTAACATCGTGGATTTGAAAAGCTTTTCATAGGAGTAATAACACCTGTTGTCACGTACGATGCGGGACTTTATTTCATTGCTGTAAGAATTGTTTTGAGTAATTTGTGAACCTAAGTAAGAAAATTGTTGGACACGTTCAAATGTATAATTGATAGATATGCCTGGTTGTTTGTACATTCCGTTGAAGTTGCATGTATTAAGAACACTACATTAAGATCCAGGTTTCAGTTTGTCTCGTGGAACATTTTTACAATGTTATGAAATTCGTGGTCCTTTTCTTGGGGCTCTAGTGTTTGAAATTTTGAAATGTCCAAAACTAAACACTATATTTATATTTCAGTTGAAATTTTTTCATTTCGCTACCCGGCACGGACTTATACGTTATTTATAAACTTCTGATACACTTTTTGAGTTCTGATTTCTAAAACTTTGAAATTTACTGAAATGAAGACTATAGGCTATTAAAATATTTGTTAAATTCTTTTTAATTTTATACTTTGGTACTATGTGAATTTTTGTGGTTTTTGTGAAAATTTTAGTCCCCCTTATATTTTTAACGCCCTCACCCTATTTTTTGAACAATAGAGCTCTGCGTAATAAAAGTACGGACATGCATGTTCAGTTTCGCGGAAATCGGTTGATGTATTCAAAGGCTACAGTAATACCAAAAAAGACAAATTACAATCGACAACTTTGCTCGTTTAATAATAATTTACATAAACTATTTAAGTTACATTTTTATATACTGTAATTACGGAACGCTCTCGAACACTCGAGAGTGTCGTTCTACGCGTTTCTCGGCTAGCCGAGCAGGTGCGTGTCTCTGTCAAGGCCGCACTAAAGTACCCTCTGGATTATTCGAGTGCTTGTTGTCGAACATTAGTCTGGAACATCTGCAGGCTATATATAGCAACAGCTGCCACTTAGAAGTTAGTTATTAATGGCGATTTATTTAGCTTGAATCAAGTGGTTGTTGTGCACAGTGATTTCTATGTTATAATTAGTGTGGAACTCTAATAGTCGACATTATTATTGCGTGTCGACAATTTTTTGCTAGAATTACTGTATGAGAGTGCCTTGTTGATTTCAAATTGTTATATGTAACTCATTGAAGCTGGTAATTAGTGATTTCATTGGTGTTTATCTTGTTTCCACTGTACCAAACGAAGATCAGTGAGGCCGTTGTAACAATTACGATTATTACGGTTTACCACATTATTTTTACACAGAATTAGTATTAATACACAAACTCAGTCATAAAGGAAATAACAAAAAAAAGTAAAAATAAATAAAACGTGAATCTCAGTCTACCTTTGCTCTGAGTATTTGACACGTAATTGTGGGATATTAAAAGTTCAATATGAGATCAACGCGGAATCAAGAACGACACACTAACAAACACAATTAAGGTTAAAACACTTTTATAGCAACTATATTCAACGAATGGTGCAAGTGTACTAAGCAAAGAATAGAAAAGTGTTTACCGAATAAGCCAAAATAAATTGAGATGAACACGATTCGCTTACATACCATTTCAAGCTAACCGGTTATTAAACCTGTAGACATTCTTTCATGATTCAGTCTAGCTACCTAAATACAAGCAGGAGACATATCAGTATTACGTAAAAACAATTATTACCTGACCGAGTCAACAAAACATGCAGGAAAAATTTGAACTAACTGAGTTCAGAGACAAATGCGCAAGCGCGTCTCACCCAACCAAGCAGTTTACAGTCATACTCAAAAGTTTGTCATTTGAATGTATGTACTCCCAGCGGTGAATATCGTGAGGTCTAATATTTGCGCGTGTTCGTGTTACAGAGTTTGTCATTTGTATTTATATTTACTAATTGTGAATATCATTGATCTGCGGTATAATTAATATTTGTGTGTGTGTTCGTGTTACAGAGTTTGTCATTTGAATTTATATTTACTAACTGAGAGTATCGTAGCATTGATCTGCGGTATAATTAATATTTGTGTGTGTGTTCGTGTTACAGAGTTTGTCATTTGAATTTATATTTACTAACTGAGAGTATCGTAGCATTGATCTGCGGTATAATTAATGTTTGTGCGTGTTCGTGTTACAGAGTTTTTTCATTTGAATTTATATTTACTAATTGTGAGTATTGTTAGTGTAATTTTTATACTGTACTTTGTATACAGCTTAATTTCCAGACTTTAACACCACACTTTTAAAATTCATTAACTGTAGAATTGAAAGATGACAAGTAACAAACAAAGGCCTACAATTCGCAGTCAAGGACGCCAAATAGTTGGGCAAGTTATTGAATTTTTTGATGAAGAAAAGAACATTGGTTGTTATAAGTACCCAATATATAACGCGACAAAGCGAGCAGCAGCTGCAACAGGAAAGTCAGAAACCACCATTTGTAAGATACGGAAAGAGATAAAAGTGTCAAAATCTACTGGTAGAAAACTGAGCACTCCTGGAAAGACACGTCAGCAGAGTACAAGAAAAATTGTTTTAGATGATTTTTGATTTATGTGCAGTCCGCCGTACGATACAGAATTTTTATACTATTAAAAAGCAGGTTCCTACGTTACAATCGGTTCTTTCTGAATTAAAAAGTGACATACATTGTGAAGGAGGGAAGGAAACTTTACGCAGAATTATACATAAGCTTGGATGCCGATTTAAAAAATGTAAAAATAAAAGAAGTATATTGATGGAGAGAAACGAAACAGTTGCATGGCGAGCAAGATACCTACGAAAGATTAGGAGGAATGACACCTGTGACAATAAGCGACCTGTTATTTTTCTCGACAAGACATTCATCCATCCCACTTACACAGTGAACAAGTGTTGGCAGGATCCTACAACTAGTGGACTTTTAAAAAATAATAGTACTGGACAACGCTGGATCATTGTTCATGCAGGTTGGGAGAAAGGCTTCATTCCTGAAGCAGTGGCGTAAGCGAAGGCTTGGTAGGCCCTATGCATTTTTGCTGTAAACTATCGGGACTAAAATTCCGAAAATATTTTTTCGTCTTTGCACCTACAATGCATATTGCGGAGGTTCGATCTACTATTCTTCCAGAAAAAGGGGGAAAGTAGATAAAGAATGTCGAAAATAGTAGAGAAAAAAGAGGAAAAGTGGGTTTTAATTACTGTTAATGGATAAATAAAGAACGTGATTATCTTTTAAATATTATGAATTTTTCTTTTTCGTGGTAGGCCGAAAGAGACAATTTTCGTGCCTGCAGCGCGAATATAATTGCCATTTTCCGCCGGGGGGAACACGAAAAATTGTATACGCACCACGGGAAGTAAAAAAGAATGCCTCTTAACACATGTTTGTCATTGTATTAATTGTTTGTCAAGTCGTACATTACTTGATGTTGCTCAATTCTGAACTAAACGGACGAGACCGCTCACCTCGACTGCCACTGCTGGCGCTGATGACTAGCGCTCACACTGAAAGAGGAAAGCAAGCGCTCGTAGATGGCGACACCCATCGCTTCATAGTTCGAATAGCAGACTTTACTATGAAATCGACAGCACAGCACTACGAATATCGTTGCGCGTAGTAATGTATATTGTCGCACATGGCGCAACGAAATCATGGTAGGGATGATATCGGCTATAATTGCAACTAACAGTAGTTGCACGCCCAACCCTTGTTGTTTTCTACTGTCTTTCAAGTGTTCTTACTGCTTGTGTTGCGTTTGTGTTTGTTTATCAAATAAATAATGCCGTACAGAGTGGGGCACAGAAAAGAAAAAAGAAGAAGGAGCAGGAAACCAAAACCGCTGAACTCACGAAAATAGACACATTTTTCCCATCTAATTGGCCTTCATCCACAAACAGAGGTAACAGTAGTTCTAGTAATCATTACAGTTCTAGTAATTCAGATATTAATGAAGACGTTCAGCCAGAGCCTTGTTCTTCAAAATCGATTCCTGTCACACTAGATAATAAACCTAAAAATAAGACATCTGTTAGCGATGTTACAAACGTTAAAGATCGTGAAAATGTTACGAACCCGTCTGAAGTAGTTATTTTAGAGAGAATAACTGAAGGAAACGAGACTAACTCTGACAAAGACTTTCAGACCTGTACTTTTAATCTAAGTAATAAATACCCCTCAGATCGAGACCATTTTTCTGAAAATGTGGCAGACGAAATTAAACAGTTTATTGTTAATCATGGTCCATGTAAACCGAAGGGACCTTTTCCTAAAGATGCCAAACAACAAAACAGGTGCTTTTCAAAAACATATTACGAAAAAGTTACTAAAACCGGCATGATTATCCCCAGAGAATGGTTGTGATATTCTGCTCAAGGTGATTATGTGTACTGTCAGTCGTGCTGGCTGTTTACAGACAGGAGTTCATCGTTTTATTACAGTAATTGGGTTAATGGCATCAGGGACTGGAAGGGCCTGTCAAAAAAAAAATTGACGTACATGAAACAAGTAGAGTACATATCCAGGCTTGCATTACTTTAGATTTATGGAAGAGGCGCAACACAATTGATAGTAGTTTGGAAAGTGCAATACAGAAAGAGGAAAACACGTGGTACAAAATATTGCACAGAATTGTTAACGTGACTCTGACCTTAGCATCTTGTAATCTAGCCTTTAGAGGTCACCGAGAAGAGATTGGAAAGCCTAATAGTGGTAACTTTCTTGCAGTGATCGAGCTCCTTGCTAAATATGACCATGTGTTGCAAGATTTATTAAGCAGTGACTCAGGACACCATAGCTACCTCACCCCTTCGATACAAAATGAATTAATTCAAATTTTATCAGAGAAAGTTAAATCTGAAATAATAAAAGATATTTGTGACTCACAGTTCTTCTCTGTGATATTAGATACAACACAGGATATTACGAAAAAAGATCAGTTGTCTCAAGTTTTTAGATATGTGACAGTGCACAAAGATTCCTCAGGGATACCTGTGGCATTAGCAGTTAATGAAAGTTTTCTAGGCTTCAAGGTAGTTGATGATCAATCTGCAGGGGGACTAGAACAAGTGATTCTCAAAGATTTAGAGACAAATGGTTTATCGTTGTCAAAATGCAGATGCCAAGGGTATGACGGCGCAGCAACCATGGCTGGTATCTATACCGGGTTGAAAACAAGAAATCAAGAAAAGCAAAGGGCTGCAAAGTATGTACACCGTGCTGCCCATAACTTGAACCTAGTAGCGAATGATGCAATGTCAGGTATTCCTGAAAATGTCAATTTCTTTGGAACAGTTAAACAACTGTATATTTTTTTCAGTCAAAGCATTAAAAGGTGGGAACTTCTTTCTTCATCTTCACGAACTCTGAAGAAACTTTCCCCAACGAGATGGTCTTCTAGATCAGATTCTTTGAAAGCCCTTAGGTATTCTTATACGGACGTAATGAAGGCTCTTTCAAACATAATTCTGTTGTCGGAAAAGCCTCAAGAAAGGGCTGAAGCAATGGGTCTGAAAAAGCAGCTTGAAAATTTTTCATTCATTTTTCAAGTAGTAATTCAGACACAAATTCTTGAAGTAATAAATATAGTATCAAAACGACTGCAAACCGAAGAATATGATTTGTTTGAGGCAACTACACACTTAGAGACAGTATGAAAAAATTTAACTAACATTAGGAACAATTTTGAAGGAATGAAGAACTCTGCAACAGATCTTGCAAATGCATGGGGAGTCAATACACAGTTTGAAGACAAAAGAAGTAAGAGAATAAAGAAGCATTTTGACGAGCTTTGTCAAGATGAGAGGTTGACAGATAGCGAAAAACACTTCAAAGTATCTGTTTTTTATGCAACTCTGGACACAGTGATTTCCCAATTAACAACTAGGTTTGAAGCGATGAAAGAAATCAGCAGTCTTTTCTCGATTCTTTCATCAAAATATTTATTGGAGGCAACAGATATTGAGATGTCTAAGAAAGTGAATGCCCTAGTCGAAGAATATGAAGAGGATCTAAGTGTTGACCTTAATTTTCAAATCAACTCTTTTAGAATGGCACTTGAAAAGAAGACATCAATTCGACAGTTAGCAGATCTCCTCTTTCTGGAAAACGTTTCAATAGCATCTAGCTTCCCAGACTTGTGCACTGCTTTTATGCTTTTCTTAACCTTACCCGTAACTGTGGCGAGTGCGGAGCGCTCATTTTCCAAGTTAAAGCTCATTAAAAATTATTTAAGGATCACTATGACCCAAGAGAGACTGAGTGGCCTCAGTTTACTAAGTATTGAAAACGAACGAGCAAGGAACCTGGATCTAAACGAAGTAATCAAGGTGTTTGCATCAAACAAAGCGAGAAGAAAAGAGAGACTGTTTGCTAAAACTAAATAAAAAGATAATGTATCTGTTATTTTAATACCATTTTCATCTACTCTATATGAAAGTTTTTATTCACACATATATACATATATATATATATATATATATATATATATATATGTATATTTCTTTTTGTACCATTAAAACTTTTGGAACTTAAGTACAGTGGCTCAGATTTTATTTTATCCTGGTATATCAAAGTTAAGCTATCTTTTTTAAAAATGTGAATTAAAAAAATAATACTTCTAATGAAAAGTTTTGTTGTACGCACTATTAAAATATCATCTTAGATCTCAAAATTTTATTTTATGTGAACAATGTTTCATTATTATTGTAGAGGCTATTTATAACAATGTGGCACTTAATTTATCTGTCCTAATAAATGCAGTAATAATTTGATTTTTTTGTATGTTTTTTTTCAATAAAGAGGGGCCCGAAAAATTTTTTTGCGGGGGGCCCGGCCGAAAAACGTTACGCCACTGTCCTGAAACCTTTCTTATGTTCAAGTCTCAAACTACAAGTGGAGACTACCACCACGACATGAACTTTGAAAATTTTTCCCGGTGGGTTAAGGAAAAACTGTTGCCAAACCTTCCAGAAAAGTCTTTAGTTGTTATGGACAATGCACCATACCACAGTGTACAAGAAAACAAACCGCCTACTACAGCTTCTCGGAAAGCGGAAATACAGGAATGGCTAAGAAAATGGAAGTCAGTTTTTCAGAAGATATGACGAAAAGTGAATTATTGGAAATAGTTTGTTTTCGAAAGCCATCACCAACGTATAAAGTAGATACGATTTTTAAAGAAAAATGGCACGAAGTGATAAGATTACCTCCATACCACTGTAACCTGAATGCCATTGAGTACGTATGGAACATAGTTAAGGGACAAGTAGCAAAATTCAACGTCGATCAGAAAGCAGGTGATATTAAAAACCTCACCGAAAATGTTATTGCTTCTATTTCAGAAAGTGACTGGAAGAAAGCTATACAGCATGTAAAAAGTGAGGAAGATAAATACTGGGAAACTGATGCTTTGATGGAAGACGAAATAGAGAAGATTATAATATCGGTTGGGGGAGAAGAAACTTCTGACACTTCCACTGATACAGACGACGACAGTGAATGCTTTAGTAATTTATCGGATGGATGTGAAATGTCTGGTGTTGAAGAATTAGAATAGAATGCCACTTAATATGAAAACTATATCAGTGCTTTCACAACATAAAATTTGTGTTGAGAGAAGTGAATTTGAGTGAATAGTCCAACTACTTTTTTTTCTACTAATTATTGACAATGTTATGTTTTTCCTGTACAAATTAGCATGTGCGTTTTAATTTATTTCTCCCGGTATTATGTTTTAAAAAATAAAACAAAGTTATAGTTTTAGTGATATAATTGTTTGAAAGACACTTGAATGCAACTTCTCAAGATACGCTACTAAAAATTTCATCAAGGTAAGATTTTTTCCATTATTTATTAAAAGGTAATTTAATTCACAACCACGAATCAGTAGTGATAACAATTCCGTCTTTAATACTAACGAATAACACCATAAATAGTATATGGGCATTAGCCAAACTGAGAATTACAGAAAACATAAAAAGCAAAGTGTCATTACTTCATTGTTTACATCTAGTTCCAAATAAATACAATTATGACTTACTCAGTGATACTGATCATTGTTGTATCGTACGTAAAACCTGTTCTGTTGGAGACAGAACAAAATCAGTCATTTTGTTTGAAATATTTCTCTTATATATCCTACCATAAAAACTATTATGAAAGTACCTTTGTAAATTGACTTTGACAGAAATAACTTACCACAACAATAACGCCCTACCCTTTACCAATATACCGTTATTGCTTTGTAAAATTAGCCACCTTGTTCAGACTTATTAATACCTACCGACTTAACCTGTCCTTTGTAAAATATTAGATCTTGTTGATACCGTGCTGAAGTATCAGTAATAGGTTCCTACTATGGAACACTTATTTGTAAATTAAATACTAAATAGAATAATAACTTTAAAGAATAATTAAAGTTCTCTATAGACTCATTAATTACATATTTTAATCCGATTTTAATTATTTTAAAATTCTAAGTACTTTAATCAATAAAAATAAAACAAAAAAGCAAACCAAAAATGGTTTTACTTTTAATCAGTTAATTTTGTTTTAACTTTAATCAGTTAGTTTTTGTAACTATTAACTGTAACTTTAACGTAGTTAGTTTGTTTGGACAGTAACTTTAACTTTGATCAGTTAACAATTATTATGATCTTTCCCAAATCTGTTTATAACGTGATATCGTGTTTATAACGTGGTACACACAATATCACGTTAGAAACTTACTAATTGAATAGAAATTAAATTCACTTGTTCCACATAATTTCACTCGTTTGTAGAACTACTATTTGTAATAACAAAACCTTTCACTACTAGCTAACGATTCATGTTGTAATTCGAAAAAATCATGAGCAAAAGTAACATACATTTATACATGTATGAAGAGTACAAAAAAAATTAAACATTGAATAGCCTTATTGACATATTAAGCTCCAAACTGAAGTAACAATAATCCATTTATGTTGATCAACAACAGAGACACAACTAGTTATGGTTTACAGGTCAATACCTAATTGAAATTGTGGAGTTTATTGCTCATATTGTTTATGTTTATGGTCAATGTAATTTAACAATTTTTGAAACGGTGTAGAATAACAATTTTGACACCATATGCGTACAGTTTAAGTATTATAATGCTCTAACTTTAATTTTTGCACGAGTAAATTATCTAGTCGCGTATGAGTAGTTTTACTTTGACTGTACAAACGTCAAGCAGCGTAGGGGAACGTACTGAACCCCCACGCAACTGGCAGTGCCAGTGCTGCTACGCTTCCCCTCTCCAGATTCTATGTTAACGGACCCATGTAGTAATTGGCTTATTACAATTTCATAATTAAATACATTTAATACATTACTACAATAAATGCATATGTGTGTTTATGTGTATTTTAGGATGTGTGTGTGTGTCCTGAGGGTGGGGGCCTGGGGGAGGACAAATATAGGACGAGCCTGTACCGCCATTCCCGGTGGCTCGGACTTTGCCCTCCCCACCTGACACCCGCCGCGCCGCCACATCGTGGCCCGGGGCCGATTAGCCGGGCTAAGGTAACCTGAGTTGCCTCGTCCCTGACAAGTAACCGCACTAGAAAACCACCCATGCCACAGAGGTCCTAGCTTACATCATATGCGGTGAAGACTAGTAGCGCTGAGGTCAGCGCGCCCTGCACGGTGGGAGAGGGCCGGGCAGGGAAACACCGCGTGGCTTGCTGAGCCCCCCCAGGTGGGCCCTGTGGTACAGCCCGGGGACGGTCGTGGGATAGGCCATACCGCTGATTACCGGTGGCCCCTTCCCCATCCGAGAACCCCACCCTGGCGTACGCTGCCTTACGGGGCGCGGGGCTATCCGATTTTCGGTGGCCCTATCAGGACTGATAATCGGAACAAAGCGTACGTCCAGCGTTAGGACAGCGGAGGCTCGAGAATTCGAGTCTATGCGTGATCTGCGCTGCTGCGGGCCTGTACCCGACTCGTGTGCAGTGGGGGTCTGTATCCCCACCGTTCGCATCTCTTTGGGTACCGAAACGACGCCTCCGCGCGCGCGCGCGCGCGCGTTTTACCCATACAACGGTATATATCAGCATTGTAGGAAACGTCTTTGTATTTTAATAGGGACTAGGTATATTTTAACTAATTACCAAAACAAAAAAGTAAAACTTTCTTTCATTAAATCTGACGTAATTGCCCTTGGGTCATTTATTTTACCAACGTTTTTTTATCCAGTTGTTTCCACTAGTAACTACGCCATGCATCCTGTGCTTATACCCGTAAAGAAGGCAAGTAGGCCTAAATCTTTAAACTACAAGTAAATCTCCCTTACGTCTACGAACAGAAGCTGTTAATGAAAACAATTCGCCTGTAGTTAATGATAAAAATGATAGTGTAGTCTGATCTGAAATAGTCCCGCATAAAAGGATACATTTGAAACTCGTGTAAATCAATTTTCATTACTTTTATATTTTGCAAAATTTGTAGTTCGAAATTACACCAGAGCCTTTTTACAAACGAGGAAGCTGAGTCCGTAAGCGTGTCATAATCCGATTGTCTCTTGTTGGTTAAATTTCACGTGTGTTGAGTTTGTACTGTGTTTACGCTTTGTGCGTGTTTTTTGTTGACGCTGAACAACGCCGAAAACAAATACCGTTCCGTTCCCTTTGCCACTACACACACACACACACACACACACATTGCGACATTACGTTTGTGCGGATTTAGTTCAATCTTTATTATATTGTGAAACAGGGCATTAGGATTTTTTTCAGGCTCCTCACATGCGTCATTTGCTGTAACATAATATTTTCTGATACCAGTTAAATTGAAGATTATGAGTAATGTTATATAAAAATGTTAAAACAGGCCTCTACGGCCTGTATACTACATATAAAATGCCTGTATACCTGTATACCTATATAGATGTGTGTGTGTGTGTGTGTGTGTGTGTGTGTGTGTGTGTGTGTGTGTGTGTGTGTGTGTGTGTGTGTGTGTGTGTGTGTGTGTGTGTGTTGCAACAGAACACAGGATAGTAAGTTCATTAATAGGGATACTAAGCCTATAACATATTTTCTGACGGCCATAGACATGGTTTTGTGACGTCTCCCTTGTTAAGATATCACAAATGTCGGGAACCAGTTCAATTTGTTACCTTTTAATTGAACTAGCTGCCGTTGTTAGTAAACCTCAATCACTAACAAATTATAACACTTTATTATTCAGGAATTAAGCAAGGATTGTATAAATTTATTCACTCGTTGGGAGTTAGCAAAAACATCTCTTTATTAACATATTTATCTCTCATACTTTACTTTACTTTTAAAACTTAGATTCTAAAAAATTCTGCATTAAATATTTTGAAAATTTACTTCTTATTCTTTTATATCAAAATCATTCAGCAAGATATTGTTTTAAGTACCACGGATCCGGGTTTCAAGTTTGTTGTGTTTTTATTACAACTTCAACCAAATTATTAGAAGAATAATTTTGGTTGTAAATTTTAAAATTAATTTAAATCTAAACATCGTAATGTCATTACTACTTCATTACAGTAATTACAAAAATATTTATATTAAACTTTAAATTATCAAAAGTTCTCTACTGTTCTTTTGTTACTGGTCTTGTTGTTTTACAATGAATTTGTGTTACAAATATTATGTTTTGATATCACCTGAATATAACATTGTATGCTGTGGGGTCCATGATGGTAATCTTCAGTCCTCTTCTAGTGTCTGATCCACGGTTCCTCTTGACGTTCCATGATGTTGATTGTTTCTGGTAGTCTCTTCATAGACGATTAGATTTTGGTACTAGAAGTTCATCCGGTTGCTGTTTGTGTTTTCTTCTTTCGGAGTCGGTAGCTTACATTTTACTTGTAGTTACAGTTCTTATTTTATCAGTACTAAACTCTGGTAAGTAACATTTCTCACCATTTACAGTTTGCTAAGAGATGTGTCGGCTAAGTTTCCTTTTTCTTTTTTTTTTTTATTCTTTACATGTTGCTCCACGCACTACATTATAATTTTGTTTTTATTATTATTATTATACTACATAGGTCAAATCGAACTCATTATAAACTTGATTAAATATTGTTTAACGGTATACACCTACGTGTATGTTCACAACACAGCAGTTACATCCTTACATCTCGGTGTCTATCGGGCGAAATGAATGCAATGTTTAGCGGCAAGTGGTCAGTAGCTGTCGCGGTTTTACGCACTGAGAAAATAGTTCGTTCATTTAAGTTATATTAATTATTTATTAATTAAGTCGTAATACATTATTTTACCTTTTGGTTACGAATTAGGAATTTCCTTATTTATTTTGTACGTATTTTATTTAATTAAAGTAATTATTATTATTAGCTAAATAACACCGTTCTTAACGTGTTGGTACGGGACAATTTGCACGTTGTTGCATGAAACTAGGCATAGGTAAGGAGTGGATAATACTCTTACATATATTGAAAGCAATTTATTATTTGTGCGATTAAAATTTTTTTTTAATCGTCACATCATTTTAAATTGATTTTGTTTTTTTCATTGTAAAGTAGTCATAAGTTTTGAACCAAGCTGTTTTAAAAAGCATGTTATGTCAAAATGTGCATAATTTTATACTCTTTTATGTCATGTGAAATATTTGTGTGTAAGTGCGCGGGTGCGCGGGTTCGTTCTGAAACATGGACAGGGTATTCTCATGGTTATAAGCTACATTTTCCATATACTCAATTCTCCACAACTAAAATTTTTGTTTTTTTTTATGAAATCAGTCTCCTTTTATTTTTGTTATCTCCTAGAAAGTAACAAAATTTGTAGATTAAATCTAGACTGGCCTTTGCAGAATCGGACAGAGTTTTAACGTGAAGATTGGATATCACAGTGACCATCTGTGACGTAGATAGAATTTCAACCAATCAGAAGGTCTAAAAATTATTTGAGATGGTCCGTTGCAGAGAGCACATCGCTCAGTTTCTTCCGAGTTCTTGCCATAGAAAGACGTACTCGCTGTCATGAGATTTTCGTGACAAGCCAAGTCGGTTTCCTTAAGACTTAGAAGTTGGTTCACGGTTCCAGTTCTTCGTAACATTGCCACTTATAGAACTGAGATATTTTTAAATAGATCATACTCTAGTGCTTTTTCGCGTAAAGTGGAAGATTTTCCGGACTAGGGCAGATTATCTACTGAGATAGTCTGAGAGTTTACGCGAGAACGTGCAAACCGGAATTTGTGGTAAGCTTAATACACGATCTATTTTTACCCAGTTTTGATCCCTGAGATAAATATTTCTTAAATTATAAACAATAACAGTTTCGCATCGCAGTGTGTGTATGTGCCGAGCCGTAGTTATTCACCGTGTTGATCTTCGGTCGGCGTGCAGAGTCGCAGCGGTACCGACGAGTAGCGTGCGGAGCGCCGGGAGTCTACGCAAACAGTTGGAATTCAACGCACAAGTAACATATATGTAAAACAAGCCAATAGACTAATTTATTAAAAGACAGTTCATTAATAAACAATTTTATATTATAAAGAAATAAGACAATGGTAAATTATAATGTGTTAATGAACAAAATTTTCCTACCTCCAGATTATAGTCTCTGTTGTAATAATTTCAATGTAATCTATCTTTGCAGTTTTAATTTGTATCGTTGCAATATGTATCTGTGGATTAGATACATCGGCGACTGCTTCGTAATATGGCCACACGGAAAGGATACATTAACAGAGTTCTTGACGCATATAAACAGCATCCACTCAAAATAAAGTTCCCTATAGAAACGGGGACAGACAACGACATTCCATTCCTTTACCTTTTCATAAAGAAGAAAGACGGCCACCTCAGCTTTTCCACATACAGAAAACTCACACACACAAACAGATACTTACATAGATACATACCCAGCGCAGTTACAGTCTGTAGTGAAGACACTTACACACAGAGCCCTACACCTACTGGACGAGGAACACATGAAACAGGAGCCGAACACTTTGAAGGAGACGCTGTTTTTCAATGGATACGCCCCATCTGATTTAAACAACGCCATCAAACAAAAGAAGACAATGAAGGCGCAACCGGAGAAAGGAACACAGAAATACATCAGCACCTTAATATTACCATATATAAAGGGCACAACAGCTATAATAGGGAGAAACATCACATCAGGACAACACTCAACACGCACAAAAAAAAATCAACGTCTTTCTACAAAATCCGAAGGACCGCATACACTTAGAGGGACAAGGTGTATATCAAATACTATGCAAAAACTGCGACCGATCTTATATCGCCCAAACTGGGAGAAATATCCCTCAACGCGTCCGTGAACACGAATTGGCAGTAGCAAAACAAGAAGACAACACAGCCCTAACGAAACACGCCAAAGAAACAGGTTACACTTTCGATTTCAAAAACACAAAATTCTTGGTACGAAGTAACTATAAGAAAATCAGACAGTATAGATAAGGTATAGAAATTTACCGGATGAGAGAGGAAACGGTCAACGACAGAAATGAATACACCAAATTAGCGACTACTTGAAAATTCCTAACTGACAGTTCACAAATTAACAAACAACATATGGCCACAATACACTCACACTCACCCCACGCTACAAACCTCCCACGGCAAAATCACAAGGGAAGCAAGATATAAAACGCGCGCCGAAGTTAAATCAACGTCTTGAAAATGTTCCAGGATTACGGAACGAAACGTCGGCAATATAAACATCATATACACGGATGTACGCAAAAACCTGCAACAACACATATATATTGTTACTTTTATTATTAGTTCGTCTCTTCTTCTTCTTAGTCGTCCTTTTCTACCCGTGGCGCGTGAAGATTTTTGAGAGAGCTCTCCATCTCGTCCTGTCCAGTGCCAAAACCCGGGCACGTGCCCAAACTGCTCTTCTGCCTTCTACACTCTTCTTGACGTTATCCTCCCATTTCTTCTGGGCCGTCCTCTTCCTCTTCTGCCTTTGGTTTTGCCTCACATGCTCGTTTCGCGTATCTTTTCTCATTCCTCCTACAGACGTGGCCAAACCAAGGCAGTTGCAGCTTTCAATTTTATCATTTAATATCTTCAAATTCTTCCGGATATTAACGTTTCTTACCCTATCTTTACGAGTTTTCTTCTCAATTCTCCCCAGGAATCTCATCTCCATTGCTTGTATTCTCTTTTTATGTCTGTCATTAAGAGTTCATGACTTGCAAGTGTAAGTCAATGTTCGAGCATATACAGATTTGTATACTGCCAGTTTGGTTTCTGTGACACTTCGCTTTTTTCCAGAAACTTTTTTTGCTGGCACCATAAAGCTTGCTTACAGCTGAAATCTTCATGTTTAACTCTGACTCAATTCTGCCATCCTCATTGAAAACGGTACCTAAATATTTGAATGTCGCCACTTGTACAATTTCCTTATTGTTGATTACTATTCTGTGTTGTCTTGCTTGCCTACTAATTATTGTCTTTGTCTTGATGGGACTAATAATCGTATTCTTCCTCCTCGTCGTTTCTTCCCACACATTTGTGCTGTGCTGCAGATTCTGTTTTGTGCTGGCAATAGGAACGACGTTGTCGGCAAAACCAACATCTGTAAAATACACTTGTTGCAGCCTCCAGTTGCCTGCCTTAAACATCCTACTTCTTTGTAGACTGCCCTTGATAATAGCATCCATCAATACAACAAAAAGGTAAGATGAAAGAATATCCCCTTTTCTCACTCCAGCTGAGGTGTTAAACTCGCTTGATGTTTCGTTGGAAGTTCTGCTATAGTTGCAGCAGGTCTTGTAAAAACGTTTACAAAAGTTTATCACAATATCTGTGATAAGCCCAGCTCCAACATTATAAGTTTCTAGTGTTTGCCACGTTTTCTCCTAGGCACTCGATCGAATGCTTTTTCCAAATCATGAAAAGCAAGATGAACTTCCTTCCCAATTTCTAAATTCTTTCGACAATCTTTCTCAATGTGAATATAATATGATCTTGTGTTCTTCTGCCAGGTCGAAAACCACACTGGCTTTCTGCCAGACTGTTCAACAACTGTTCTAGTTGTTGCCTTAATTATTCTAGGATTTTTGAATTATACTTTATCCGGGACACTGAAAAGTAAAATTGCTCTATAGTTAGTTTATCTCAATAATTTAAATTGAAATAATATGAAAATAATTAATAATATAACAATAGTGATGAAATAATTTTTAAATTTAATTTGAAAACTAATAGTTTTAAACCAATACCATTTTTGCCTGTAGGCCTATACTTGAATATCTGGGTGTGTGAGAGAAAGAGTTGCCGCATGCGTAGATTGTTTATCGGTCTACTTTAATATGCAGAGTACAGTACACATACACACGTTGTGCACAAAATCAAGTCATAAATGATACTTATTAAAACTGCTGTCATGAAAAATTAAAACACTTTATATTGGCACATTGCATTCTTCTTTTTTTTTGTATCGGCCATCTAAGGACCACATGCCAATTTCAATTAAATTCTTTATTCTTTGTTCTTTCCTTTTTCTCCAATATTCTTTCATCTTTTCACTCTGTCTCTTCTTCCTGTCTACAGTCCACTTTAAACCTGCGTTTTTCTCTCTCCTACCCTGAGCTCCTTCCATTTTTAACACTTTTGCCCGAAAACTTCCCTTGCAAATGTTTCTTCTGCGTGTATATTTTTTTTCTAAATCCTTTTGGACTTCTTTAATCCAACTGTATGTTGTCTACTTCCCCCACAGATATTTGAAGATCTGCTTTGTTAACGTATTGTCGTCCATTCTATATAAATGTCCAAAAAATAATAGTTTTCTTTTTCTCATTGTTTCTGTTATATTTTCTATACTTTGATATACTTCATCATTACTTCTTAACTTCCAACCTTCTGAAGTTTTTCGTGGGCCTAATATTTGCCTAATAATTCGTCTTTTCTATATTTCTAGTTTGTCTAAAATATAATTCAATGCTGGACATTCACTTGCATATAGTCATTCTGGCTTCACTACTGTACTGTAATGCCTTATTTTCGCATTTTTGATATGCACTTTTTACTGTAAATATCTTTAGTCATACCATGTGCCCTTTCCATCTTATGAATCCTTTCTTCTATAGTAGAGTTTTCTAAGCCATTCTCTTGAATTATTTCTCCAAGATAATTAAATTTTCGAACCCTCTCTATTCGACCAATATCTGTTACCAGTAATTTTGGCGCATTTTTAATGTTCGTGAGAAATTTGTTTCAAGATTACTTCAAGACGCTGAGCGATTTCTTAGCTTGAATCCGTACCATTTTAGTAGTAACGGAGAAAGCCTCTACTAACTCGACTAGGTGCTTTTATATTTCTGGAAAGTTAGCTTTTTTACCACAGAAAGAACGCCGATCACGAGTATTTACGTCAAATTTACGCGATGCCAGGCGATTATCGTTTTTCTTTTGTAAATTTTGTTACCAATAATTTAAACTGAGCCGCATAGGACAAGCGAGATGTTCATCCACTCATTATTTAATAGGTATACAATGTGTTTCTTTACAACACATGCAATGCCAGTAATCATGGGCGTAACTTGGGGCCTAACTTTGGGGGGGGAGGGTAAAGCTTCATAAATTCAAGTAGTGAGACCATCTATAGACTATAATAAAATTAATAAAATGTATTATATACAAAATTAGAAAGTTTAATAATATTCTTAGTTAGTAAACGAGGGACAATTTCATTTGATATTGATCATCAAACTTTTCTTCATAAGTTGTACTTCCACTTATGTTTACCTTGAACAAATATATTGTAGGCCTATAAATGTAAACAATTTCAGGTTCAACTGAGGTAAGTTACTTACCACATTATGTTGTATGATGGTTGAGTGACTGGTTTTGTTGCCAAGGAAGTAGGAGTCTCCTTCCTCTAAGAGTTGCTTGGGAGTCAAATTCATCTATTATTTTTGAAATTTCAATTTTATGTGTTCTTTCAATGCACAGATCAGAAAGGTGACGAAGTCTTTCTTGTTCAGTAGTGTTACGTATGTAAGTCTTCAGCCTCCGAAGACAAGAAAAAGAGCGCTCACTGCTTTCGGAACTTACAGGGACTGTCAAAAATGTTTTAAACATGTTGTTCAAGTTGAGAAAACATTCACTCAAATTTTGTTCAACAAAACTCTTCAGTCTTTGATCAAATTCATCACCAATGTTTTTATTTCCATACATACGTGAAAACACATTTAATTCTGAATATAGTTCCTTCTCTGGCACTTTATAAGTAGCACAAACTAATTTCACATCCTCTTCCTCAACTTCATTTTTACTCAGAACTGAGCAATGTGCGTGAAGTACTTTTAAGTAATATTCTTGAAATCTGTATGTAATTTCATTTATAAGTGTATATAAAACGGGAAAATATACATTCTGCCTATAGAAGTCAGAGGCTGTTTGATAATTTCCAGTTCTGTCACCACCAAGCTTTTCAGGCATTTTCTTTTTTCTTGGAACCACTGTCATATCACATCCTTCTTTTTCAGCCATTTTTTCTGTTTCTTTCTATTTTGACGTATATCATTCAAATCTGTCAAACATTCCCCTTACAAATTTCTTCGAAAGAAATAAAAATAATAAATTTATGGCAACTAGTCGTCTGATAACAGTACAGACGTTGATAAATAGCGCGTACTGTGCTCGCAAGCACAGAAATTGTCTCCTGTTTGACTATTTGTTAGTTTTTATTTATAACAACTGGAAACAAAATTTTATAATGCTCGGAACATTGGGGGGGGCGAGTGCAAAGTGAACAAATAACTCATAGAGAAGGGGAGAAACTGCGAACCAAATTACCGGTAAATTCAATTATACTGTTATCATACTCAAGCCTGGCAGTTTTAAATGACGTTGCCAACTCTGCCATGCACATTCTGACCAAACACGTGAAGATCTACAATTTAGCATGTGACTAAATAATAATATTCGTGTAACTAAATAGTATTCGTGTATAATGCGCACCCATACTTTTTGGAACAAAATCTGAGGAAAAAAAGTCCTAATTATGCACAAGAAAATACGGTAATCATGCTTTAAACAGTTTAAATAATCACTACGTGATTTAACTAGTATTATACTGGTTTTAAAGTGAGACACTGATAAACTAAAACCAACGTGTTTCCTAAACAAACTCAACCAGTTTAAAAATTTGTACATTTCATTTTCAGCTCTTCAATTAAATAACGAGTATAGAGCGCCTCAACACGAAACCTTAGCTTCAGACTCGTATAAAATACTGATCGTTGCAATATATATATTATAACAACACAAATTACCAATTTAAATGTAATTTAAATTGTGTAGCCCCACGCTTTTGAGAGACAATTTATACAACGGTATATCTTTGTGTATATAGGTTGCAAATACAAATTTATTTGTGTTTGAGGAGCCCCACGTTCTTGGAACGTCAAAAGTTTATAACACTACAAATTGATATTTGTTTAACGCAATTTAAATGTGTGTGAAAATGTGTGTTATATGACATAACAAATTCAATTTTATTTATTGAATTGATTTCATGGGTTGCAATAGAAAATTGCAGTAAGGGAAATGTAGCCAGAACTACTGCTGTTATAACAGGTTACGACGTTATAGACATGTTACAAAATGAATGTTATCTGAATATGTAAATTAGATGTAAGTATTGAAATAAGAATTGGGTAAAAGACTATTATGTATTAAAACGCCCATAAATGTATTTGTGATCATATCATGTGCGAGTTAAGGGTGCGAGTGCGCGAGTCAGTCGTATTTTTTATGAATAGCTCAATTATAAATCAGCGTACCGAACTGAGATTTGGACAGCGCAAGCATCTTAAATAGCGCTGTATATTCTGGGTGTCAGAGGCTTGCTACGTAGTATGTAAATAGGGATTTTGTTACTAAAAAGCCGTTTCTATTGTTGCAATCATTCGTCTCCTGCCGAATGCAACAATCCGCGAATTGTACCTTGCCCGACGCACTGACGTCACGCCCTCCCTTTTATTAACCCTGTCGTTCGCTTTGTTAAATCTCGTCAGTCTCCCATCAAACGCTGTGAGCTGAGCGGCCCGTCGCCGGACTTTCGTCAAGTATGGGAGCCTCAATAACCAAGGTAACTATGATTGTTTTTCAGCTATCGTAAATCAATGCTAGTGGCTAATAATTTTGTGTATTACGTTTGTAAAAAAAAAAGAAAACTTGTAATAGATGTAAAAAGATTGTTATCCGTAACCAACCAAGATGTATCTTGTCTGTAAAGGTCAGCCTTGCCTAAATTTAAATTTCAGTCAGTCAACTTGATAAAAAGACCTAAGATACGTAAGGTTGAGTGTCAGTACTCGTTATATATGTAATTTAAAGTCATAACCTTGTAATGCTATTTTGTAATATTGTAAATTGTAACACGCACTCTATGAATGCATGCGTGTGTGTTAATCGAACGATGTGGGTGTAAAAGTGTACTAAAAGATGTGAAAACTTTCAGTTTGAAACTTGGATCAACGTTCCGGACAGAAGACACGAGAACACGAACTTCGTACAGTTTAACACGATCTTACAGCACAGACATAGCAGTGGTTCAAACCAGGTACTGAGGAACACGCAGCCGTAGCGACCAGATACAGCAGGTTCCAAAAGGACTTATCTGGATTGCCAAGTAACATTTTTACCTAATAACTTACGGTGGTAGTTGCTGCATAATCACGAAGCGAAAGCGAGACAAACTAGTTACTCATCACAAGTGTCTGAAACAATTTTATAAACTTTTGCGATAGATAACAGTGTCAGAAATTTATAAGTAGATCACAGCGTGTACGCTGAACACCATTTTGTAAACTAGCATTGATCTATGCGACACCCCCATATTTGGCACTTAACATTTTCTATATTCAGTTTTTCAAAAAGAAATTAGCTCAGTACTGACCGTTGCTGACTGGCACATAATTAAGTAAATTTTAGAGGCTCGTAATGTTTTTGAAATAAACGGGTCGCATCCGACTCAGCTCACAGATTGATGCTTTCAACAATTTCTTTTACTCGCACCTTCTCCTTTTATATAATTATGTTAATTATAGAAACACTTGAGAAATAAGTTGTAACACAGAAAAGGTGTCTTAAGCATTTTGATGTACTTAGATATTATATTATGTTATTTGTGTGTATGCTGAACACTTCCGGGACCCAGTAGCGGGAAGTGCTGCTACCGCAGCAAAAGTGGTAGCAGAGCGTGGTTATTTTGGGTTTTCCTTGGTCCATGGGTTACTAGGCATTTAATTCAATTTAATGGGTTATAAGCCATAGTTATCAGGAGTAATTTTGTTGATCTTGCGTGTGTTGAAATTTTGTATTGTTTGTATTGCACGGTATTGGTCGCGTGAAGTTTTGTATAGGATTTTGTGGGAGGTATTTTAAATTTTATATGCGTAGTTAACAATTTTGTCACGAGTAGGTCTTTGCTGCAAGTTGTTGTGAGATCAGATCGTTCAAATTATTCGCTCGGGAGTAGAAAACCGTTAGTTGAACTTTGTCTGGCAGATAAGGCTGCCAGGCTGACCTGTTTTTCTTATCTACATTCCATCGGTCAGCTGCTCGCTTATCGTTGCGCTTTGAATGTTTTAGTTTTCTCCACATACTCGGCTTAATAACCCCGTACTTTGCTCACCGTGCCGTATGTCTGATTGTCCAGTTCGCTAACCGCCTCCCAATCTGTTGTTATTCAAAATATGTTTAGTGCATCTGTTGTTTGTATAAAAGTGACGTACTCTATTAATTCGGTTATTTTTATTTAGAAACGTGCGCATCTCAGTAAATCCGATTTTGTTACGTGGAAGGGGTTACAAGAAAAATCAAAATTAAAATGTTCATAAAATAGCACCCTTTTACTAATAAACAAAGTGTTCGTTGTCAGTTGTCACACACACGTTATCACCTGTTTCACGTTAATTGGTTTGCGTTAACTACGAATTAATATACGCGGCTTTCAGAAAAACAGAACCCGACTGTCTAGTCGTGTCAACTAGCATTTCCTTGTCACGGTAAACTATTTTATATTGAATCAATGACTTCGTAATAAGCGACAGTGCAAAACTTTCGCGCTGAGAGAGAGAGGTCAGGAAAAAACGCGTAAAAAAAAAATGGCCAGTGTGTGTAATCTGGCGTACCCCGCCTTTGCCAGTGAATATAGTCTGGCGTACCCCCTTTGCCAGTGAATGTAGTCTGGCGTACCCCCCTTTGCCAGTGAGTGTAGTCTGGCATACCCCTTTTGCCAGTGTATGTAGTCTGGTGTGACCCCCCTTGCCGTACCAGCGTATAGGTAATGGTGTGTAGTGCCCCCTTATCTCACCTCGCACGATCGGACGATGGGGAGATGTGCTCCCCACCTTGTCGTCCGTGTGCCGTAAAGAGAAGTTGCTGTGGTCGTAAAGCGCTTTTAAGGTGAGTGACCCCTCCAGTTTGATCTCTCGCTCTCAGCCGCGCGGTTGTTGTCGATGCTCTTGACCAATCACCCTTCTCGGCTCTCGTTGTAACTCAAGTCTGTTGTACCCTCACATACTGAGTAGTAGTCCTCACGTTCGGGCGTGAACATGTTCCTTGCTCATCAAAATATTATACTGTAACCTCGCTTTCGGTCGCCTTGCCTGGTGAGTGGCGCGGGGACTGATCACCCCCTCGTCGTTCACTTTCAGGGAGGAAGCGTTGCTGCGCGCAGGTAACGTTTATAAGGCGACGGAAGGTAGCCCTTTGAGTTGTTTCCAGATGGCGGCTAGTGCCGCGCTAGTATCTGAATTTTCCCATTTACGTACTTAAGCTACGGGTTTCCCCAGACTCGACTCTGTTTGGTTACAATGACCGTACCGATTAATTTCGCTGAATTTGACCTTGGACAACCGTCGCTCCTGCTCCCGACGCTTGTCTTTCGTGGGGGGAGTCTGTTGCAATCATTCGTCTCCTGCCGAATGCAACAATTCGCGAATTGTACCTTGCCCGACGCACTGACGTCACGCCCTCCCTTTTATTAACCCTGTCGTTCGCTTTGTTAAATCTCGTCAGTCTCCCATCAAACGCTGTGAGCTGAGCGGCCCGTCGCCGGACTTTCGTCAAGTATGGGAGCCTCAATAACCAAGGTAACTATGATTGTTTTTCAGCTATCGTAAATCAATGCTAGTGGCTAATAATTTTGTGTATTACGTTTGTAACAAAAAAAGAAAACTTATAATAGATGTAAAAAGATTGTTATCCGTAACCAACCAAGATGTATCTTGTCTGTAAAGGTCAGCCTCGCCTAATTTAAATTTCAGTCAGACAACTTGATGAAAAGACCTAAGATACGTAAGGTTGAGTGTCAGTACTCGTTATATATGTAATTTAAAGTCATAACCTTGTAATGCTATTTTGTAATATTGTAAATTGTAACACGCACTCTATGAATGCATGCGTGTGTGTTAATCGAACGATGTGGGTGTAAAAGTGTACTGAAAGATGTGAAAACTTTCAGTTTGAAACTTGGATCAACGTTCCGGACAGAAGACACGAGAACACGAACTTCGTACAGTTTAACACGATCTTACAGCACAGACATAGCAGTGGTTCAAACCAGGTACTGAAGAACACGCAGCCGTAGCGACCAGATACAGCAGGTTGCAAAAGGACTTATCTGGATTGCCAAGTAACATTTTTACCTAATAACTTACGCTGGTAGTTGCTGCATAATCACGAAGCAAAAGCGAGACAAACTAGTTACTCATCACAAGTGTCTGAAACAATTTTATAAACTTTTGCGATAGATAACAGTGTCAGAAAATTATAAGTAGATCACAGCGTGTACGCTGAACACCATTTTGTAAACTAGCATTGATCTATGCGACACCCCCATATTTGGCACTTAACATTTTCTATATTCAGTTTTTCAAAAAAAATTAGCTCAGTACTGACCGTTGCTGACTGGCACATAATTAAGTCAATTTTAGAGGCTCGTAATGTTTTTGAAATAAACAGGTCGCATTCGACTCAGCTCACAGATTGATGCTTTCAACAATTTCTTTTACTCGCACCTCCTCCTTTTATATAATTATGTTAATTACAGAAACACTTGAGAAATAAGTTGTAACACAGAAAAGGTGTCTTAAGCATTTTGATGTACTTAGATATTATATTATGTTATTTGTGTGTATGCTGAACACTTCCGGGACCCAGTAGCGGGAAGTGCTGCTACCGCAGCACTATAAAGTCCTTATCTTTTAGAAGGCAGAAAAGTCATAGATAAAATCTATACCTGCTTCTGCAGAAATCTGCAAATCGTTTCAAGAAATCATCTATCAGTTGTAGCCATCAATCGCGTTATAAGCTGTTTCGACCAATCAGCGGCCCCAATTCCTATTAAGATTGGGTCTCCTTCGAGGAATATCTAGTTAGTTCCATCCTGCAGCTCGAATATTACAGACGTGTTCTCTGTGCGAGTTTTCCGTGCAGAAACGTATTTTTTTACGAGTGATCAGGGTCAATTTAGCGACGAGTTACCCGTTGCTGATACCTTGACTGGGTACGAACTCATTATATTAAAAAAATAAGCTATTCAATATTGTTAACAGTGCTAGTATCGCGTGAGTCAAGATTTCCGCATAGGGAAGGTTTATCGATCCGGGATACTCCTATGTGATCGCGAGGACACCTCAAGACGCGGGAAGGTGCACGCTTAATGCACCAAAAGTAAGTAAGATTAAATTACAACCCAATTTGTGCCCTGAGATAAGATTAGACTGATTACCGGTGTGACGGCGTGCGCGCGTACAAGAGGAGCTCCAGCGAAGCAGGAGTGTGCAGAAAGGAGGAGACGAGAGAGGAGCAGATTGCGGCGATTCACAGGACTTGCAGTAAGACGAATCAACCCAAGAAAACAACATCCAAGTAACAAATTGACATTTCTTTTAAAATCAGATCAATCTGATTTCAGAGACAATTTTGCAATAAAATAAATATTTTGTGAACTACAAAGCATATATAAATTTTGTCTTAAAATGTACAACCTTGCTCCAGATAACTGACTTTATTGTTCCATTATTACTATGCCTATCTTATGTTTTGTCGCATAGTAAATGGCGCTTGCAACGATGGGGCTCGAAAAAATGCAAGAAATATATTAAATAACCTGTTCATAGTATTAAATTGCAATACCCAACGTTTTTGGCACGACAATACAGTATGTTATAAAAAAAAAATTTGTAGTGTTTTGATATATTAAAATTGTCTTCGGAGTGTGTATCATTTAAATATTGCATATGCTCAGAAAGACTAGTGTAGGTTAGAATCGTAATTTAATATTGGAACGTTATCTGGAGTGAATTATATTATTTGTGCATGTATAGGTTAAGGATTTATGTAGACATTGTGTTGAATGATTTCTGACTGTTTACTGTGCATTGCGCTAATATTTTAGAATAGTTGAACATTAAACGTTATATAAGAATAAGTGTGCCGTACGTAAGTCAAGACATTAAGATAAACTTTGTTGTTGTGCTTGTTGTCGTGTTCAAAATGGCGGAAGGTTTATCAGCCGATTTACAATCTACACTAAATGCAATCTTAGCTAATACCAAAGCATTACAAGACGACAATAAACAGCTACGCGAAGATAATAAAATATTGCAAGAAAATTTAAAAATTGTACGTGAAGACAGTAAAAGTCAAAACAAAAAAATATTCGCTGCCATACACGAGCAAGCAAAACAAAGTAAAGCTATTGTCGAAGCTGCCGAGAGCAAAATAAAAGGAAAGGTTGAATCTATCCGCGTGGAGTTTGAGACCGCAATAGAATTAAATAACACACGTATAACGGAATGTGAGACGCGTGTGCTAGCAGTAGAAGAACATATGCAAGCGCAGACGACCGCGGTAAATGATTCCATAAACATCTGTGAAAACAAATTAGAAATTTTAGAACAAAAGGTAAAACAAATACAACAGAGTAATCCACTTGCAAACCAGGTCACTTACGTATACAAAACACAGGACGACATTAACACGTACATGAAATTTTATGACCTCGAGCATGAAAATCCCATACAGTTCCTTACGCAATGTCAGCGTAATATAGAACACATTGCTGACAGCCTTAACGATGTCGACAAAATAAACTGGGTGGTACGTCAGTTAAAGGGCACAGCGGCTGAATGGTTTTCGATCGTCCAAGATAAAATTGTGGTATATCAAGATCTGGTTAACCACTTTAAAGCAAGGTATTGGGACGACGAGATCCAGCGGAAAGTACGCGTACAGCTGTAGTTTGGTAAGTATACTCCAGGTAAGGGAAGTAAGGAGAAATACTTGATCCAGCTTGTAGCCAAGGCGAAACACCTGGAGCCGGTAGTATCAGAAGCTGAAATTGTCAGCAAACTAGCACATCATTTCAACAGGGGAATACAAGTGGCTGTAATTACACAAGGAATCAAAACATTAGAAGACCTACTGTTGTTAATATCAAAATGGGAGAATGTAGACGGGAATCCTGAAACATACAATACACACACAAAGATAAACATCATTAATACACCAAAACAAAATGAATATAGAAATAAGCAATGGAAAAAGCCGGATCGCGAACAAAATTCACCCAAATTAGGTAGTCATAAAGTCGCGATTATAACCAAAGATAACACAGATAATGAAAACGGTACAAAAAAACGCGAAGGTTGCACGGTGTGAGACCGTGCAAAACAAATAAAAATAATAATAATAATAAACAAAGTACCAGTCAGAGTCAGAAATGCAATGAAAACATAGAAAATAATAACATAAGTAGAACCTACTGTGTATCTGGTGTATACCCAAATGATGTACGCAATGAACTTATAAGTGACAGTAATGACGATGTAGTTAATATGCCTAGGGATAGTGATAAGTTAGACAGTAGATGTAATATATTAAAAGCTAGGATAAATAACTGTAAGGGAAATGTTTTAATAGACAGTGGTGCTCAGATCTCATTGATCAGTGAAAAATTTATCAATAAGAACATAGTAGAGTTTAAGAAAGTACCAATATTACCGATTAATAATACAACTATTAAGACAGCCACAAACGAAGTTCAAAAAGTAAATAAGCAAGCGTACATAACCATTTCATCGCAAGGTATGGAGCTTGAACCACCAGTATTAGTTGTTAAGGATTTAATTTACGATATCATCATAGGAACAGACACTTTAAAAAAAATAAATGCCATCATTGATTTTAGTAGAAATGAATTAGTATGTACGATTAATAATCATCAGTATAAGATAGTATTAGGAAATAATAACGTTGATAAGGAATCTGAAGCGAGGTACAGTCGCATAACCAAGCCGGTGACTAAGGTGGTTGTAAACAATAACAAAGATAAGATGAATAATACAGAGCAATTAACTGCGAGTCAACGGAACAAATTAAACCAGCTGATAAAGAGACACACGGAGACATTTCAAAACACCCACACTACTACACATGTATACACGCACGACATCCAAGTTACGGACGAAAATAAATTCGTACGTAAGACGTATCCTATTCCACTGGAGATCGATAAGATGTTGGACGAGAACATCATCGAACGGTCCAACAGCAATTTCCTTAACCCAATGGTTATCGTAAAAAAAAAAATAACTAGATTAGGATATGTGTATATGCGTAATCTAAACAGTGTCACAAAAAAATGTTTTGACTGCACACCAAATGCAGAAAACCTGTTTACCAAGTGCCAGGGTGTCCAATCTATGTCTCGGTTGGATTTAAAAAGTGGTTTTTGGCAAATCCCATTAGCTCAGGATAGCAGAAAATTCACGGCATTTTTATATAAAAATAAATGCTACCAATTCAAGGTAGTGCCCTTTGGTCTGGTAACCAGCCTCGCTGCAATGGATGGTGAAATGCCTGGAATTAGCGTTGGGTCCTGAGGTAGAGGACTTTGTGAGTGTTTTCGTCGACGACATATTAGTCATATCTAAATCGTTTGATGAGCATTTGAAGCACCTGGATATTGTTTTCAGTAAACTCCGTCAGGCCAACTTGGTACTCAACTATGAGAAATGCGAATTCGGTAAGTCCGAAATAAAATTTTTGGGGCATATTATATCGGTGCAGGGTGTAAGTACGGACTCTGAAAAGATAGAATCCATCACGGGATTTCCTACACCTAAAAAAACGAAGGACGTTAGAGCATTCCTAGGACTTACTGGGTATTACCGTCGGTTCGCACCTGCGTATGCGAAGACAATAGAACCAATGTTGGAACTACTTCGGAAAAACACCAAATGGCGATGGGAAGCAAAACATGAAGAGGCATTTAATGCGGTGAAGGCCTTACTTAAAGAGAATCTACACGTGTTTCACCCGGAGAAGGAAGGAACATATGTTCTTAACTGTGATGCTTCGGATTATGCCGTGGGTGGAATTTTATATCAAAAAAATAAGAATGGTGAACTTAAAGTCATCGCCCATGTAAAATGGTCATTAAAAGGCCCTGAGCGAAACTATTTTACGGCCGAAAAAGAAATTTTAGCTATAGTAAACTGTGTTAGTAAGTTTAGGTATTATTTAGTAGGTAAGCATTTTTAAATTTTATCGGATAACCAAGCTTTGTCGTTTTTATTAAAGTGTAAACTTGCAAATGCCCGAATGTCACGATGGATAATGGCTATGCAGGAATATGATTTTAGCATTAAGTACTACAAAGCTAGCGACAACAAGTTGGCGGATACTTTGAGTCGTTATCCACCTGTTCATCAGGAAACTCATTCGGCAGATAAGAATGAAATACAAATCTTGGCGACAAAGTATGCTTTACTAAATGAAATTAAAAATTATTTAAGGAACGTAAATGTTGAACAACAACGTGACGACAAAATTAGAAAAATAATAAACGACATACAGATTACAGAAAGTCCAAAGTTCCAGATTGTTAACAATATTTTGTACAAGCTGATTGACGGACAATGGAAAATTGTGGTTCCCGACCATCTCATTGAGGAACTAACATGGGCATGCCATGAAAGCCTTGCTCATGCCGGTGCTTACAAATGCTACCTGACACTGCGGGAAGATTTTATATGGACGAACATGGCCAGAAAAGTTAAATCAGTACTTCGTACCTGCCACACCTGCCAGACAGCCAAACATCCTAACCAACACACATACGTGGAGATGGGAAACATCGTTATGCATGAAAAAATGAATTACTATGCATTGATTTCCTTGGACCATTACCACGTGCGGCGAGGGGGATGAGAAATCTGGTGGTTTGTACGGATGCCTTCACTAAGAATGTTAGTCTTTATGCGGTAGGTAGACCCACAACAGATGCGGTACTGAGGATAATTTTGGGAAAGTACATCCCAAAATACAGTCATGTAAAAAAGATCCTGTCTGATCAGGGTACGCAATTCCAGAATAAAAATTGGAAAGCCGAATTAGAGAAGAGGGGCAAGCAGTTCAAGCAGTTCTAACAGCCATTCGTAGACCCCAAGGGAATCTCGCTGAGAGGGTGAATAGAGAACTTGGTCGTTTATTCAGGACTTATTGTAACAATAACCAAATCAAGTAGCCAGAGTATCTGGAGTTTTTCGAGAACGCCATAAATGGGTGTTACAATACCACGACTGGATATTCTACTACTACTCTCCAGCACTACAGCCCATGGTGAGCCTTGGCTTCCGCTACGACCCGTCTCCACTCATCTCTGAACCACGACTGGATATGCGCCATCATAACTGCAGTCAGATGTACAACCGAAACGTGCCTGGAGTGATTATATAAAAAGGGTAGCCACTCAAAATTTGCCGACGCCAAGCGAGGTTAAGCGTTTTGATACAAAGGAGAGGATAAGGAAGTTCGCCGAACAGAGGTCAGAAAAATTTAATGCTGATCATAAGCTGCAGTCGTTCAGAGTAGGCGAGTTAATTTTACTAAAAGCATTAAATGTAAGTAGCAGTATTGATAATACCACAGCTAAGTTCAATAGACTTTACAATGGTCCATTTATGTTAACTGAACAAGTGGGAAAGCAAACCTATATTGTTACAAATAAATACTAACAAAACTATTGGCAAATTCCATGCGTCGTCATTACGCAAGTACTATGTCAAAAATTAACGTTCACGTATATCTGGGTATATTAAGGTATGAGTGTCATAACGTAATTGGTAAAGTAAGTAAATTGTGTAAATTCATGTTTGTTTGAACCATATGGGTAAATATGTTGAGAAGTGTGCGACTGGGACAGTAGGTATTATGACGTCATGAACTGTTCATACTAGCTTATCTCTCTAACCCTTGATCACAGATTATCAACCTCGTGCTTGTGTTTATTTATATTGGAACTGACAGATGTCAGAATTTATTGGAAGAAAATGTTTTAGTTTAGCAAGGAGTATTTATTTATTATGAGTTGATTATATGTTTAAAAAGGAAGGAATTGGTATTATTTTTTGGTTTAAAAAAATTTTTGTGTGTGTAAACAAATTTTTTTTTATCCGAGGAGGGGATATTCCTGCAATAGAACATTGCAGTAAGGGAAATGTAGCCAGAACTACTGCTGTTATAACAGGTTATGACGTTATAGACATGTTAAAATTAGATTGTTTTCTGAATATGTAAATTAGATGTAAGTATTGAAATAAGAATTGGGTAAAAGACTATTATGTATTACAACGCCCATAAATGTATTTGTGATCATGTCATGTGCGAGTTAAGGGTGCGAGTGCGAGAGTCAGTCGTATTTTTTATGAATAGCTCAATTATAAATGAGCGTACGGAACTGAGATTTGGCCAGCGCAAGCATCTTAAATAGCGCTGTATTTTCTGGGTGTCAGAGGCTTGCTACGTAGTATGTAAATAGGGATTTTGTTAGTAAAAAGCCGTTTCTATAAAGTCCTTATCTTTTAGAAGGCAGAAAAGGCATACACAAAATCTATTTTTCTAAAAATGAACTTTTTCTTGTGAAAACTTACTTTTTTCGTTGGACGCGTTTCGGCGTACGTATCCGCCTTCTTCAGCTTTGAGTCAGACTGCCATCATTTCGTAACGGTTGTTGTGTGGAAGGTGTAGTGGGGGTGGTGTGTGGAGGAAGGGGATTGGCGCGGGGATTCAACTTGATGTTTGTTTTATGTAAAATTGTGTCAAAAAGTGTATGTGATTTATATTGTAATTGATCGTTAAGTATGTTGTTTGGTTGTGTTGTGTGGTGTTTATATATTTCGAATTGTTCAGTTGTTCAGTATAAATTTTCTAGACCTAACAATTAACAAAACTAACAATACACACACGTACAAAATATACAGGAAACCAACCACAACTGACATGGTTATACACAACACATCAAACCACCCAACACAACATAAACATGCGGCCTTCAACCATATGCTCCATAGACTAACTAAAATACCCTTAAATAAACAAGATTACACCGACGAACTCAACACAATAAAATACATAGCAATCAAAAACGGTTACAACCCTAATTTAATAAACACACTACACAAACGCATCAAAAACAAAAACAACAAAACACAAAATACCATCAACACACAACACAATAAATACATCACACTCACATACCACAACTCCTACACACACAAAATCGCCAACACATTCAGAAAACACAAATACAAAATAGCATACAGAACAACCAAAACCATCAAAAAACACATCAATAATACAAACACAGACATAGACAAATATAACAAAATAGGTGTTTACAAATTAAATTGTAATGACTGCAATAGTTTCTACATCGGCCAGACGGGAAGATCTTTATCATCCCGTTATTCTGAACACTTAAAAGCTCTAACCAACAACAATATACACTCCGCATTTGCCACACACATACACACAGAAAACCACAGTTACACCAACATAGACACTAATCTTGAAATTTTACATTACTTACCTAAAGGTCGAAAACTCAACACAACTGAACAATTCGAAATATATAAACACCACACAACATAACCAAACAACATACTTAACGATCAATTACAATATAAATCACATACACTTTTTGACACAATTTTACATAAAACAAACATCAAGTTGAATCCCCGCGCCAATCCCCTTCCTCCACACACCACCCCCACTACACCTTCCACACAACAACCGTTACGAAATGATGGCAGTCTGACTCAAAGCTGAAGAAGGCGGATACGTACGCCGAAACGCGTCCAACGAAAAAAGTAAGTTTTCACAAGAAAAAGTTCATTTTTAGATAAGTGTTAGTGCTGTGAAAGAAGAGACGAATAATTAAGACAACAAAATCTATACCTGCTTCTGCAGAAATCTGCAAATCGTTTCAAGAAATCCTCTATCAGTTGTAGCCATCAATCGCGTGATAAGCTGTTTCGACCAATCAGCGGCCCTAATTTCCATTAAGATAGGGTCTCCGCCGACGAATATCTAGTTAGTTCCATCCTGCAGCTCGAATATTACAGACGTGCTCTCTGTGCGAGTTTTCCGTGCAGAAACGTGTTTTTGTACGAGTGATCAGGGTCAATTTAGCGACGAGTTACCCGTTGCTGTTACCTTGACTGGGTACGAACTCATTATATTAAAAAAATAAGCTATTCAACATTGTTAACAGTGCTAGTATCGCGTGAGTCAAGATTTCCGCATAGGGAAGGTTTATCCATCCGGGATACTCCTATGTGATCGCGAGGACACCTCAAGACGCGGGAAGGTGCACGCTTAATGCACCAAAAATAAGTAAGATTAAATTACCACCCAATTTGTGCCCTGAGATAAGATTAGACTGATTACCGGTGTGACGGCGTGCGCGCGTACAAGAGGAGCTCCAGCGAAGCGGGAGTGTGCAGAAAGGAAGAGACGAGAGAGGAGCAGATTGCGGCGATTCACAGGACCAGCAGTGAGACGAATCAACCCAAGAAAACAACATCCAAGTAACAAATTGACATTTCTTTTAAAATCAGATCAATCTGGTTTCAGAGACAATTTTGCAATAAAATAAATATTTTGTGAACTACAAAGCATATAAAAATTTTGTCTTAAAATATACAACCTTGCTCCAGATAACTGACTTTATTGTTCCATTATTACTATGCCTATCTTATGTTTTGTCGCAGGGTGTAATCGTAATAAGAAGATGATACGTTATTTAAGTTTAAAATTGTTCCATAATTTATGTATTATACAAAAGCTTTCATATCGCATATTAAACATTGACTCATTATTATATCGTTTGTACGAAGTTTTCGTACATAACGTATTGCTAACAAATGACATACACAAATCTTATTATCTCATTTTAATTACTTTAAAATATTTATTTTGCTCTCGGCTTACTCATTGTGTGCTCATCTTTTTGCAATTGCTGATTCATTAGCTTCAAAACTGAATTTACTTCTACTGTATTCAAATTTCTTTTATATTACTTTGTTTTAACTTTCTACTGCATATGCATTCTCCTTTATCATCAAAGACTTTACTAATTACATTAATTCAAAATTTAAATATTTATCTTATCATTTACGTTTGATACAAGAAATATTATTCTCCTTTTATATTTCTGTATAATTTATTTATTTTAATATTGGTTGAATGTCTTTCATTCCAACTTTAATTAGTGTCTTTCAAATGTTTATAATTACAATGGTTTTTTGTCACCTCGTTTGACGTGGTTATTCATCTGTACGTCCTCCTTCCTTCTGGTCCTCCGGTCGTGTTCTCCGTGTCCTTCTGGTCCTTTGGTCGTGTTCTCCGTGTCCTTCTGGTCCTTTGGTCGTGTTCTACTGCATGTGCTGATTAATAGTCGTCTCGTCTCACGTCATATGCTGCCGGTGTGTCCATAGACTCATCGTATGTATTCTGCGGCTCTGGTTGGACATCTAGTTTGTCCTGTGACTCTCACTATAGATGTGAATTGGCGTCGTCGAATGACATAGCCTCCTGCGGCAATGGTTGAATCGAGAAGAAGAAACTTTATTAGCGCGAGCTGGTATTTATAGTCAGGTCGTGCAAAAATTCCTGTCTGAACAATATTTGACCTGTCAGATTCTGTCAAGCGTCACTTTCCCCACTCTGGTTCAAGACACAATTTTATTTTCGTGAATTACGAAGTTTGTTTCACATCACTCCGATGCTCAATCGATCACTAATTTTTATGTGATTACTATACGTAAATTGCACTTCTTTATGGTACTCACAAAAAGAGTTATTCATTTTTTGCGTATAGTAATTGCACTTTTCGTCACATCGATACAGTTTTTTAACACTTTATTTACCTATAATTTCTATACACTTTGGTGTCATTTGTTTTATCCTATCGTACATAGTTTTCTTATAATTAAAATAAACATACAACTATTTTACTTGAAAAGGGTTGGTTACATTTCAGGAACGGACAGGTTTCACACACACCAACAAAATACGCGCGTACGCAAAGCTAGCGACAGGTGTGTCGAAAATGCATGTCCATGCATGAATTCTGGGCTCCCTATTTTTACTACGATCCAGCTTATGCAATCTGAATCATGTTTATTAATTTATATTTATTTATTTTTATTATTTTGGCAATGCACAGTACCGTTAATGTTTGTAGTGTTGCAATATATATATATAAAGCTCAAAGTCTGAGGATTTATGGGTACTGAATACAAATCCACACCGTTACACCGATATTCACCAAATTTTCCACAGGTAACCTTTGACACAAGGCGAAAAATACTGTCTAACTTGGTATTTGATATTTTCCCCCGTTCGCACGATTTAGTCCCTTTTAATTATGCCCTTTCGTTGACGCGTATAAAGATGTCAAAAACACGATGGAGACCAGAATTAATTACCATAGTAACAAGTAAATAAACAAAAGCTATTTAGTGGCATCGGAACTGTACATTTATCCATTCCTGCAGTACATTTTCGATGTTTTATGTAATATGCGACTGTATCGATATATTACGCTGTGGAAAGTGTACTAATTGTAAATTGTCCTGTTACTTAATGCAAAGCGAAAATACGTGTTGTTTTCATTGTGAAGTTAGGTGACAACGGTTTTAAGTTTTTAGTTTACTGCTGAAATAAATAAAAGCCATGGCTGAGGAAAACATAAGGTTTAATGTGTCATATAACGTTTCTAACACAGTAACACCTAAAATAAAGAATTTAGCGTTTTTGATTTAACAGGTACTTCATAAATATCTCCAAAGGCTTTATAAACGGGTACCATAAATCTCCAAAGGCTGTTGTACCAACATAATAACTTAGTACAAGTTAAAATAGTACAAGTGTTGAAAACAGCTTTGGAGAGAATTTGACTAATGAATACAAAATTGTTATACGAGCTGACAGAACAGTCATATAGACATAGACAATAAAAATTAGATTAAAATATTCTACTTATTAAAACTCAAATATTCGCGTGCGGGTAACAGGTAGTACAGTAATAAAGAAGAAACACAACGATCTGTAATAGCCTCGGCTACATATTACACAAGACTAATTTTAACAATTTATTTTTATAACTAAATTATTTACCTTAATCCGTCACTGTGACCGCTTGGTTTCTGTCTTCTTACGCGTTTCGGATTAAACTTAATCCATCATCAGAGTAAAAAATTCGTCAATTATGACTTCGTTAAAACATTAAAACATTAAAAAGACACTAAAGTACATCTATGTATATGTTGTACAAACACAGCGACGTACGCGGATGTGAGTGCGCACTCGACACCGGTTGAAGACGTACTGCACAGTTTATTTGTGTTATCATGTTATCTATTGTTGTGTTGGGGCGTGTACTCTATGGTTATGTTATCTATAATCTTATCATATAGTGTATGTGATTTAAATGCCAACTGTTCGTTTAGTATATTATTAGGATTATTTCTGAAGGCCCGGTAAATCTCAAACTCTTCTACTGCATCCATATATCTTCTCTTTTTGTAAATGTGTAAGGGTTGGCAATTTGCCTCAAAATTTGTGTAATTATGATTTAATGAAACGAGATGTTTAGCGTAGTTTGATTTATTCATATTTAAAATGCTCGTGGGTAAGTGTTCTTTATATCTTTCGAAAAAAAACCCTGCCAGTCTGACCAATGTAATGCATGTCGCAGTCATCACATATCATCTTGTATACACCCGTTCTTTTTTCAATTGATGTTCGTGTGGCATTATTTAACATTTTTTGGATATTGTTATTTGTTCTAAATATGATATGGATGTTATGTTATGTGTCAGTGACGGATTAAGGTAAATAATTTAATTATAATAATTGTGACGCGGATACCAGTACAATGACTTTAAAATTTATTTTTAATATGTATTGTTGCTGGAAAGTAAAATTATCTCTTCATCTTTGGAACTGTAATAACTGAACACGGAGAGACCCTACTAATTGATTGAAAAGATTTTTATTTTGTCTTTTAAGGGAAAAACATTCTTTCCAAATCGATTCCATTGAATCTCTGTAATATTACTTAATATACACTCATCCGATTAATTATCATTTTATGCAGTGATTATAGGAGGAACACTGTGACTGCAGTTCGCAAGAAAAAAGATTTTGTTATACAACTCCTCCTCATGGAGTAGCCAGTCTTTCGACTGGTTTGTATCCTCCCCGCATATACCCGTGGTGCGTGTGTTACGGAGTCTCTCACAGGTATATCGGACCTACAGTTTAACGCCGGATCCGAACAGCATAGTTGGGGAGGGCTTATGCTAGGCAGGATATCTCTCGCTGGTTTGTCATCGGCTTGCGAGGGGGAACGGTCGTATATAAATCACATGGCCCTGGTGGGAATCGAACCCGTGCCGACAGCTACGCGCTAGCCACTAGCCACGACCGCTCCATATTGTACAAATTTACGAAAACACTTTTCTGGCGCATTTTGGTCTGTTTTGTTTTTAATTAAAGTCAAATTTCTGGAATTCGTACATATTTTTAATAGACATTATACATATAAATTTTCATAAAATTAAATTTTCTACAAAGTTAATTTGAAAATTTTATTTGTTTATTGGATAATTAACGAAGTTATTTTATCCCAAATCTAAAAATGTGTGTTTCTCGACTCCAATGTTTTGTGTTTTACAGTTGTTCTTATAAACTAACTGGCATAGAGCTCTGAAACCTCTTTTATTCAATTTTTCGTATCAAAAACCATAAGAAACCACCAAATTTACCTTTCACTTTATACCCCAAGAATTTCAGTATGAGTCATTTTTCCGTGGGAGCATAAATCAGGCCGAACTGGTCCGCGAGCCGTAACTCGCTAACGAACCGTTTTCGGACCTATGTTCATATGTACTGTTTTTTAATTTTTAGCTATAGAATCAGGTTCCGAGAGATTACCGTGAAATCTTGAATCACCCTATATATAGCAAAATACGTGTTTGGTAAACTAGTGTTTGTGGTTTTCAGACTTTGCCGATAAACACTGACACACGCTAACAATATCTGTAGCAAACAAGATAATTTGAAGAGTAATAATGGAATGCACGGCTGATTTTCAGTCATCACTAACTCGGAGTTTATATTGTTCTGTAAATATATTAGTCAGCACAGATTTTGTCTTTCAGATTTGTTTTTCTTTTCAAAACACAGCAAACTGGACACATGTTTAAAGTCAGTTACAAAATTGATTTTGTTATAATTGACTTATAACTCTCCGATCGAAAACACACTGTTTATTTATATTTTCAACACCATAGACGCGTCTACTTCAAATTTTGAATTATCTGTATTTCTGTTTTCTTTATAATGAACTAAATATTTTTCAATACTTAAAGCTGCCAGAGAATCTTACAATCTTTGGATTCTTCATTAATCTTCTTCTTCTCTTCAAGGATTAGATTATATAAACCTGTTCCGGCACCCATCTCATCTTCAGACAACCCACGTCTGTTCTACTGCTGGCTTTATAGTTTAGTGCCGCTTTCGGCAATCGATCCTCTGTCCTCCTTTGCAGGTAATCCCACCATTGTCTTCTGCAAATTGAAATAATTTCATTTATGTCCTTTACTTCGAGTTCAGCTCTGATATCCTCATTCCTTATTCCATGTGGCTAACTTTAATTTTTCCGCAATCCATTTATTCAAATCCTTATCCTTTGCCAGGGTCCTACTATCAGTTTCCAGAACTTATTCCGAGGCTGCTTTGGGTACTATAAGTATTATAAAGTTTTACATGGACAGGTTACTGGCCTGTTGCACAACCCCCTGGCAGGACGACCAGAGACTCTTTTGTCACGGCTACCATACCTTGACCGAAAGGGCCCTGATTTGCGGCGCAGGAGATTCGCCCTTCACCCTTTTCTTTCTGAGATAGGATTTGGCGGCTTTGTATCAGTTATTCTGATACTGAACGTTTCTTAGTATTTATAGTACTCACCTATCGGCATCGGTGAGCACTCTAAGATTCTAAGCCACCGAGAAGTAAGAAATTTTAATTGAAAAAGGAGGAAACCCTAGTCCTCGATTACTTTAATAGGGGTCAGGAAAGAACAAGAGGCAGTCAAGAGAGACCAGACAGAAAAGGCTAAAGGAAGGGTTCTCACCCAAGACAAGTTGAAGCAAAGTGAGAATCCAGTTAGGGCACATCGGGACTGCCAAACCCGTATTCACAAGATGTGGACCCCTGATGTACTTCTTCATTAATGATCACTAAAATTTTTGTTGCTGTTTTTTATTGGAAAAAGTTATTGTATGAGTACAATAGAATGGGGTGTGTTAACAAAGCAAATTCATTCGCTGAATACACTCACGCGTATCGAAAACAGAGTTACTGTTAATTGATTGGATTCCAGATACGTGGGTTTGAGGGAAAAACACAAAATAAATTTCTTGTAGACTGTAAATTAATTTATGGACGCTTTTATTCCAGTTTCATTTCAGGTGAGAGATTACATTTTGTTGGCTACCTACAATGTTATAAACAAGTACGACTTTGTATTTCTATTTCGTGTTTTTATGTATGTGTTGTTTTGTACTGACAAGCTCGCCTCGAGCGATTTTCTCCTGAAGATGGGACCGTGAGCCTGAAAAGCGTCGTACCTAACGTCTGAAGTTGCATAAGGAAAATATAATCAGCTATCTACCTATTCTCAAATTATTAATGCAACTTGGAGATCACACAAAAATGAATACATTTTATAGTAATTTATTTATAATATGGCATTGTGTAGATTAGATGCAGGTTATATCTGACACTAAGGCAGAGCTTCGGCGCTCGTCTTCCGGAGTCCCGGGAAAGCTTAGTATCCAGCATTGGGTCTGCTCCAGACACGACCACGGTGCTAGCTCTGGTCTTCTAGTCATTGTCTACTCTCTTCCCTCTCAATGACTAGAAACCTGTGAAGCGTTGCGTGGAATGCCAATGGTGTATTTCCCCGCGGATTTAAACTGGTGACTTTCGCAACGGAGTACGATGCTGATGTCGTCCTTCTTTGAAGAGACTCATCTAGCCCGCTACCATAACTTAACGCTTTCAGCCTACGCTTGTTATCGTCAGGATCGTCCCCAGCAATGCCCCCTAATGGGGGGGAACAGCTATTCTGGTGAGTCATAGCTAAATTTTTTGAGGCATAATCAGCTGCCTTTGCCAAACCCATCCGCATTAAGAAAATGGGTTGGCGATTTTAACTGTTCACCTGGCTTTATAGACTGTTTCCTTACTTAAAAAATAATCCTAGCTTCAAGAGTTATTTGCAAAATGTAAACCTATTATTTGATGCCACGAGCATTAGAAAACAGCTAATATTAGGTGAATAAAACTGTAAGTTCTACTTTATATACATCTATAACCTTCCAACAATTACGCGTCAGCAAAATCACGGAAACGCAAATACCATGTATGTAGACGAAACAGCGCTGCAAGTACACCACAAAGTGGTGGGGAGAACATGTCACAGCCGGACCATGTTTCTCGTCTTGTAAACTAGGCATAATCACGGAAACGCAAATACCATGTATGTAGACGAAACAGCGCTGCAAGTATACCACAAAGTGGTGGGGAGAACATGTCAAAGCCGGACCATGTTTCTCGTCTTGTATGCATAATCACGGAAACGCAAATACCATGTATGTAGACGAAACAGCGCTGCAAGTACACCACAAAGTGGTGGGGAGAACATATCACAGCCGGACCATGTTTCTCGTCTTGTAGACTATGCATAATCACGGAAACGCAAATACCATGTATGTAGACGAAACAGCGCTGCAAGTATACCACAAAGTGGTGGGGAGAACATGTCAAAGCTGGACCATGTTTCTCGTCTTGTATGCATAATCACGGAAACGCAATACCATGTATGTAGACGAAACAGCGCTGCAAGTACACCACAAAGTGGTGGGGAGAACGTGTCACAGCCGGACCATGTTTCTCGTCTTGTAGACTATGCATAATCACGGAAACGCAAATACCATGTATGTAGACGAAACAGCGCTGCAAGTATACCACAAAGTGGTGGGGAGAACATGTCAAAGCCGGACCATGTTTCTCGTCTTGTATGCATAATCACGGAAACGCAAATACCATGTATGTAGACGAAACAGCGCTGCAAGTACACCACAAAGTGGTGGGGAGAACATGTCACAGCCGGACCATGTTTCTCGTCTTGTAGACTTTGCATAATCACAGAAACGCAAATACCATGTATGTAGACGAAACAACGCTGCAAGTATACCACAAAGTGGTGGGGAGAACATGTCAAAGCCGGACCATGTTTCTCGTCTTGTATGCATAATCACGGAAACGCAAATACCATGTGTGTAGACGAAACAGCGCTGCAAGTACACCACAAAGTGGTGGGGAGAACATGTCAAAGCCGGACCATGTTTCTCGTCTTGTATGCATAATCACGGAAACGCAAATACCATGTATGTAGACGAAACAGCGCTGCAAGTACACCACAAAGTGGTGGGGAGAACGTGTCACAGCCGGACCATGTTTCTCGTCTTGTATGCATAATCACGGAAACGCAAATACCATGTATGTAGACGAAACAGCGCTGCAAGTACACCACAAAGTGGTGGGGAGAACATGTCACAGCCGGACCATGTTTCTCGTCTTGTAGACTATGCATAATCACGGAAACGCAAATACCATGTATGTAGACGAAACAGCGCTGCAAGTATACCACAAAGTGGTGGGGAGAACATGTCAAAGCCGGACCATGTTTCTCGTCTTGTATGCATAATCACGGAAACGCAAATACCATGTATGTAGACGAAACAGCGCTGCAAGTACACCACAAAGTGGTGGGGAGAACGTGTCACAGCCGGACCATGTTTCTCGTCTTGTAGACTATGCATAATCACGGAAACGCAAATACCATGTATGTAGACGAAACAGCGCTGCAAGTATACCACAAAGTGGTGGGGAGAACATGTAAAAGCCGGACCATGTTTCTCGTCTTGTATGCATAATCACGGAAACGCAAATACCATGTATGTAGACGAAACAGCGCTGCAAGTACACCACAAAGTGGTGGGGAGAACATGTCACAGCCGGACCATGTTTCTCGTCTTGTAGACTATGCATAATCACGGAAACTCAAATACCATGTATGTAGACGAAACAGCGCTGCAAGTATACCACAAAGTGGTGGGGAGAACATGTCAAAGCCGGACCATGTTTCTCGTCTTGTATGCATAATCACGGAAACGCAAATACCATGTATGTAGACGAAACAGCGCTGTAAGTACACCACAAAGTGGTGGGGAGAACGTGTCACAGCCGGACCATGTTTCTCGTCTTGTATGCATAAGAGAGCGCAATCCAGCAGTACATATACATCTATAGTTGTGAAGTGTATGAGAATTTTGTTGTATTAGATTCATGATTTATTAGTTTTATGATTTGGTGGTTTATGATTAATATCTTGATACGGATTATAAGATCAATAAAAACTTTCTGTACCACACACAGACAATATTTACACACACACACACACACACACACACACACACACACACACACACACACACACACACACACCACATTCCGAACCGTCGCATCAGCACTTCGAAACTGGTTATGAAGTATGTTTTTTTCTGATGGTGGCGGTGTAGTATTCAAATACATGTGGTTGATTGGAAATGTTTGATCATTTATAATTAGATGGGATTGGTTTATGTGCTCTTTGTACATTTCAAATTATCTGTTGTGTCAAGCTTTTTCTGTTGTTCATAATGTATACAATTTGTAGACTGGTGGTGGTGGTGGTGGTGGTGGTGGTGGTGGTGGTGGTGGTGGTGGTGGTAGTGGTAGTGGTAGTGGTAGTAGTAGTATTTTTTGTTCAGCTGTGTCTATAGTTTGTGGATGTTATGTGTAGCTTTTTGTGTTTGATTTTCTTTAATAAATTGTCTATTAGACTCCTTTTATAGCCATAGTTTAAACATATTTGTATAGACATAATAAGTTTCTCTCAGAAAAGTACATAAATAATAATTTATAATACAGTTTTACTTAAACAGTTATTCTGTGACAATTGAATATATTTACATCATCGTGATATATTTACAGAGTATGGTAGAATATAAAATCTATAAAGTTTTAAAGTTATTTGTCCATGTTAAAATTGAATGCTTCGTCATATGAGCAAAATTACAATTTTTGATGGCCGACAGCATTCAGGTTATTTATACAATTTTTAAAATCTTGTTATCAACATTTATATGGCCTACATTTCTCTGATATCATGTCTGTGTATTTCACGAATCACATCAGTCAGCTATACTTGCTGATACTGATCTGGCTGTCCTCTGGAATAAGGTAATTCATCACACATTAATAGATAGCATATAATCCACCCTCATATAATTATATGAAAGTCTTGAATGGATTAGTAAATCCAAATATTTGTTTTTGTTCCAAAACTTAAATCTTAATTACAAACGAATAATCGTTTACAACATAATGAATAATGCAGAAAGAAGGGAGGGAGAGAAAGAGAGGAAGGGAGGTATAGATGGATAGACAGACAGACAAAGAGGATTTGACATTTCTGTGCAAAGTTGTCACCTGGGTCCTCAGAAATGTTTGTGATTCTTTATACTTCTTTATTATGTTAGAAACTGCATTGTTTACTGACTTTCTGTTGACAGGGTATAGTCACACACACAACAGTAAAAACTCGCAATATTAATTTATGAGGTTTAAAAAAGCCTCCGTAATTAATCAGTAGCAATTAATCAAAAAAGAATCAGTAGTAATATTTTATTATTTCTGTATTATGATTGTTTACTAAATTCTTAAAAACTATTATTATTATTATTATTGTTAGCACTAATACCTGTCAGTGCTTAATATTCTATATTAGCTACTCTACTGTGAATTTATGTGCTTTCTCTGTTTGTAAGTTTGTTCTTTCAAGGAAACACACCACTTGTATGAATGACACTTCCAATTTATCATTCACCCTTACATCTGCAGTAAAAATCAGCTGGGATTTAAACGTTATTCAACATTTGAAGAAAATACACATTATCGAGTAATTTAAAACCACAAATTTACGAACATTTACTCACTAATTTGCAATGCAGCAGCACTAAGCTTTTAATTCATTTATAAATTATTATTTTTCAGTCTTATGAGATATCGATTTAACTTTTCGCAGTTAAACTTTGTAGTTATCATTTATGATCTTACAAAATCTACACAATTAGAAATGTTTAAATACACTGTAAATTTGATCATCTACCCTAATACTAATGTGTATAGACAGCGAACTCCCACCCTAACCATGCCATGATATTTCAGGAAAGCTCACTATGAAATTGACTGAACCATACACTGTATAGATAAATCAAAAAGTTTATAATTACACTCAAATTATTGGATACAACTTCCCCACTGACAAAACGTTATTGACAAAAAATAGAAAAGTTCCTCACTAATCACTTTGAAGTCATGTATTTGACGTCTATATTATTCGTCAAATAAGTCTTTTTCATTTGTGGTCATAAGTTTACATTGCTTAATTTTATATAAACAATATTATTTTCTAATCCAAAAATTATGATTTTGAGTCAAGGACATTGTTAGCCATCCTAAGACCAGTAAAATTGTTACTTATGGAGGCAAGACATGGGCACTGATAAAAAAGGAAAAAGAAACATTAAGAAGGTTTGAAAGAAAGATCATACAACATGTTTATTCCTATATAATGTGGTAAGTTGATCTTACATATGTTTTTGAATTTTGGTAGGTTATATACTTCCTCAACTATTATTCTTTGATTCACATCTATTTGTAAACTTATTCGTTTGCTTTGTAATCCCTTTCTTATTTAATTTACTTCAGTTGGTTATTTACCTTTGGTTTTTTCAGTCATTGCTGATTGTCATAATATTTCTTAATTGATGCCTGATTGTATACACCCTTTATTTTCTTAGTGATGGGGTGAGTGATCTCGTAAGTGTTATTGCCCTTATCTCTTGTTATAGTGTACGGTCGGTCCCACGTATAATAATAGTAACTTCTTCGTAATGCCTTCTATTGTGCTGGGTAATTATCTGTTTTTTATTAATACCTTTTCTCCTATATTGTATTTGATAGTCTTTTACTGGTTCTTGGAATATTTATTTTTTTTTTGTTCTACCTTTTCGGCTATTCTGTTGTAAAATTTTCTTTTCTCGAATTGGTATTCTGGGTTGGTGGGGAATTCGATCATGTCATTTATTTCTCTAGGCGGTGGCCGCTCGAACATCATTGTGTATGGTGTGGCTTCAATGAAGTTGTGGTATGCCAGATTTATAAACTCCTCTGTGGATTTTAGGTAATTGTGCCATTCTTTTTGTTTATCATGGCAGTAGGTCCTTAGGATTCGACCCACCTCTCTAAGTACTCTCTCAGCTGGGTTACTGCTGGGGTGATAAACGGATGTTTGTAAGTTTTGATACCATGTTCCCAGAGTTTGTTTTTCCATTGATTTCCCTTAAATTGGGTCCCGTGATCCGTGACTATTGTCATAGGTTTCCCTACTTCAGGTATAAATTTGGTTATTATAATTTCAATCAGTTTCTTAGTTGTCGCACGGTTAATTGAGTATAATTTCGTATATTTGGTGAAGTGATCGAATATAATTACTATGAATCGAAATCTGTGTCTTCCTCCACTGCGGGGAAGCAGACCACATATATCAAGGAATACCTTTTATAATTTTTGACTTGATATTATTGGTATCATCATACCCTCGTTTTTCGAATTGTTGCACTTTACCATTTGGCAAATATTACATCTTTGGATCGTTTTACTTACTTTTCTATAAATGTCTTTTATATAGACTTGTTCCTCCAATGCTTTTATCACCTTCATGGCCCCCATATGGCCATACCTAATACGGTAGTCCAGTATCAGTTGTTCTTCCACTGTAGATGGAGTTACTAGTTTCCACTCTCCCTGGTTAGGGTTGTTTTTAATAAATAATAGATTGTTGTGTATATTATAATATTGTATAATGGTCTCTTCCTCCTTTAATACTCTCTCCCGGATACTCATTATTTTTGGGTCTACATTTTGACATCTTATTTCCTGTGTTATATTTTCTAGATCCATTCTATTTTTTAGAATGTTATACACTTTGACTAATTGTTCCTTCTCTCCCTCGAAAGTTTGTTGTTGGATGCTGATACGTGATAATACGTCAGCGGCTGTGTTTTTCTTTCCTGGTATGTATTCCCAGTTAATATGATACTCTTGCAGCAACAATATCCATCGAGTTAATCTTCCGTGACTAAGTTTACATTGCTTGAGGAACGAAATGGATCTATGGTCACTTCTCATGGTTATTGTGTATCCTAGAATATAAGTCCTGAATTTGTTGCAGGCGAATACAACACTAAGCAATTCTTTCTCCGTGACATGATAGTTCCTTTCACATCCATTTAAAATCCTACTAGCAAAACTTATAACCATATGTTGTCCCTTCTCATCTTGCTGGTATAATACAGCACCTACTCTAACGTCACTCGCATTACAGTTCATGAAGAATGGTTTTTTGAAGTCTGGATGGTGTAATATAACGGTATTTAAAAACTTTTCTTTTATTTGATTAAATATCTCGTTTTGTTCGGACCCCCATGTCCATTTATCCTTAGTCGATAATTGTTTTTTGAATTTTGCTGTTAAATTGGAATAATTGTCTTGGAATTTCCTATAATAATTGCAGATTCCAAGGAAAGACTGCAGCTGTTTTTTTGTTTTTAGGTGTGGGAAAGCGTTGTATAGCTTCAACTTTTTCTGACGATGGAGAGATGCCTTCCTCTGTTAAATTAAATCCTAAAAATTATACCTTGCGGGCTATAAACTTTGACTTGTCCAGCTTAAGGGTTATGTTGTTATCAGACAATTTCTTTAATACTATCTCCACTCTAGCACAGTGTTCATTCCAATTTGATGATGTTATCAGCAGGTCATCTACGTACACGGTGGTAAAATTCAGTACATCCTGTCCCAATATTTGGTCCATGCATTTAATAAATACTGCGACCGAATTTATCAGTCCAAATGGTAGCCTCTTGAACTGATAGTTCCTTCCATCGAACAGAAAAGCTAAGTATTTTCTGCTGTTCGGGTGTAGCTCCACCTGCCAGTATCCACATACCGTATCCCACGCACTGATGTATTTCCTACCGTGGAACTTCTTTAAAATTTCCTCGATTTCACCTGGGGATGTTCTGTCGTTCACTATCATTTTATTGATCTCTCTTGCATCAAGGCATATTCGCACTTTTTTGGTATCGCCACTATTGGACTGGTATAGGGTGACTGACTCAATTCGATAATATCGTCTTCCATCATTTGGTTGATCTCCGCTCTCACTGCGTTTCTTTGCAAGTATGCGATAGGATAAGACTTTTTCTTGAAATCTACGTGTTCTTTAAATCTGATCATACACTGGTAGTCCTTTACCTTACCCGGGGCGTCAGAAAAAATATGTCTATATCGATTGTAGATCTTTATGAGCTCCTCTGCTTGGTGTACACTGATCTGTTGGTCTTGTCCTTCCCGTTGGAATTTTCTTATCTCCTCCAACTTACTTGACCATAGTTCTTCATCATTCTCTTCGTTTAATACCCTTCCGTGTGAGTTGTGGCAATAATAGTTTTGAACCATTGGGCAGCTGGTTGTTACTGAAGGTAAGTTGCTGCTGTTCACTAGATCGGCTGTCCATATTCCTTGTTCCATTGTTAGTGATACTTCTCCTTGCCGTAGATTAATTATGGCAGAGTATTGTCTGAGTATATCACACCCAACAAGTATTGAGAATGGCAGGCCGCTGGCAACAAGAAATGGCATAAGTAATGCTACTCCTTTACTGGTAATCTCCAAGGATACTTGTTTCCTTATTGTCTTATTTTGCCTGCCTGTAGCACCGATGATTGTCACATTGTTTATTGGCAGAGTTGGTATTGGTAAGCTACTTCCTTGCTGTAGTCTATCTAATTCTACTTGGTCGATCAAAGAGATGTTGGATCCTGTATCGATCATTATGGTTGAGGTGGTTCCATTTATTTGGGCACTTATGTACACTATTTCACTGTTCCTGCTAGGCATCGGGTTATTATTCTCTTCAATTAATTCGTCCCTTATATTTTTTAAGTAGTTTGTCCGTATTATGGTAATCTGCTTGTCAGTCTTAGTCTTTAATTCCCCAGGAGATTGGTCCAGTGATGGGCTGTTTTCAGTTCTCACCGACCTTATTCGTTTAAATGAGGAATGACCTCATTGTTCCTGGCTTCAGTTGGGTTTATGCTGTAGCTCGTTGGTGGCTCCTGTCGGTTGTTCGAGTTATCTCCCTCATTTCCGGCGTTTTCTTCGAATGCGTGGGTTCGGGTGTTTGGTACCCGGTTATAGTACGTTCGTTGGTTATTTGTACGAGAATAGTCTCTTCCTGGACTTCGCTGGGTTTGAAATTGCACGTAATTTACTTGTGGTCGATATCCTCGGTTGGTGTTATTACCGTTTCCTGGACGATAATAATTGTTTGGACCGTTCCGTTGGTAGTTACCCCTGTAGTCGTTTCTAACATTCCCGTTGTTATTACCATTTTGGTTATAATTCCTTGGTGCATTATTCCCGCGTTGATTCCCTTGGTAATTATTGGTGTTGTTCGTCGGTGGCTTGTTATCACTCTGCTGGTTTGGTGAGGATGGCCCTTCGTTAATCTTATTATTCCGGAAACTCATGAATCGGTTCTTTCGGTATTGCCACTCGTGTTCATGGCTCTCTAACAGACTGGCCATGTCCTGAATTGTTTTAACTTGACTATACATACGGGCCTTCTGTATCGCATCATCATAGTGGTATGATAGTTGTATGACCAGGCACTCTTCAGGAATGCGGGGTTCTAAATTTCTGGCCATCCAGATTTTTTCCAGAAAGTATGATCTGAGAGACTGTCCATTCTGGTTCTCATACCTCCCATTACTCAAGTTGTTGCGGACCATATTCTGGGTTGAGTCTGACCAGTATTTTGCCTTGAATTGTGTCTTGAACTCCTGTATGCTCTGGAAGTCTGGTCTCGTGGCGGTCCACCAGTTGTCATAGGTTTCCTTAAACATCTCGTCCAGCATTCCCCTCACAGTTGTCCATTGGGTTTCGCGATTTTTTACAATTAACTCTTCCACTCTTTTCAGGAATTCTATTTAGTAGTGGTATAATGAGAGTTCAAAGCCACAAAGGAATGCCGCCTTCTTAAAAAACAAAAAAAACACTAAAAAACATGATCTAAGAGATGACGCCGCCACCGCTGGACCCGCAGCATCCCAATGGACCACAGCACCGCGAATTTCCGCGAATAAATTTTTTTATTTTTTTTATTTGGTTTTTTATTTTTTTAATTAAATTGATTTGCATATCAAGGGGGGGTGGGATGAGGTTCAATGGACCACCAGCATCCGTGAATATAATTTTTTATTTTTTTAAGAAAGCTGATTTGCACATCAGGGGGTGGTGTTGGGTGGGTGGTTTTTTTATTTCATATCAGTGGGTGGTGGTGGGTGGGGGGTGGTTCCAACTCGATGCATTATAGTGTATATTAAAATATATGATCAGGTGTACCAACCTTTGCATGATTTCAAATTTGTCGTGTGTTATAATGTATATTAAATCTATATGATCAGGTGTACCAACCTCTGTATTATTATTATAGTGTATAGATATTTTATATGAGCAGGGTTGTCAACATTTTCTGCGGTGGGGGGAGGGAAATTCAAATATGTGTTATATAGTGTATATATTAAGATATATGATCAGGGTTACCAATCTTACATTATTGTGTGTGTATAGAGCAGATCTGCCAACATTTTTTTCTCTTCTGTGGTGGGAAATTCAAACTATATGATCATAATTGTTACTCTCTCTCTCTCGCTCTCTCACATTTGAATGTAAGTAAAACTATCTCTCTCTTGTTGTCAAACGTTATGTTCAAACCGTTTTCTCCTCTCCCTCTTTCTCTCTATCTCTCTCTCTCTCACTGTGTACATTGAGTAAATAATTTTAGCTCTCTCTCTCTCTCACTCACACGTTGTGTATGTCTCTCTCTCTCTGTGGTCAGTACCGCGCGCATGTATATGAAATTAGAAAGTTTATATTTATTCGACAAATATTAACGCCCTCTCGCTCTCTCTCTCTCACACACTCTCTCTCTCTCACTCTCACTCAGGTCAACTGTGTCAACAAATAGTAACGTCCTCTCTCTCTCTCGCTCTCTCTCTCTCTCACTCTCACGCGTTTCAACTATGCAAGGTTTCATACTCTTTCTCCTGTCTCTCTCTCGTACATTGAGTAGTCGGTGTGATGAGTAAATAAATAATTTTAGCTCTCTCTCTCTCGTTGTCAAACGTCGTCTTCATTTTTTTTTTCATGTATTAAATAATTAATTAATAGTTTTATAATGCAGTCAGTGTGATTGATCCTTGTTAGAAATATATATATTTGGCAAATATTAACTATGTATGTGTGTTGTTGTCAATGAACTAATTACCTGTGTGCTGTTACAGATGACAAATCCATACGTTAACTGCGTAGCAATCTTCAATACACTCTTCTTCATGTGGTACAATACTTCTGTTTAATGGGTACAGTTTACACACGCACATAGGTTCAGTGGTGTATAGCGAAATAAATTAAAATTATACACACACATGAAAACGGTGGTTGAAATTCATACAAATCTTCTGATGTAACAGTTCACAAAAATAAATTAATGGTACACATGTTCAGAGGTGTAGAGTGAAATAAAGTCATAATTTGTTTAAATGATTAAATATATTTAAAAATTCATAATATAAAATTCACAATTCATAATTAAATAAATACATTATAAAATTCACAATTCATAATTAAATAAATACATTATAAAATTGATATTTTGTCGAAAGTTTATATATAAATGTCTCGTACTTGTAGGAGACGCAACCTGCAACATAACAATACAACAATATTAAAATCATGTTAAATATCACACACACACATATATAGTTGGCAGAATCAACGCTTTACGCGAGTAACGTCTTAAATTATGTGTCACTCTCTCTCATAAATTAATGTCCATTCATCAAAACTTTGTAAATTAGAATCTGCACTACAGTCAAACACACGCACACACAGTGATAAAAAATTAGTAATGTAGGTTGTTACCTTAACGAGGTACATGCAGAACTAGTGCTGTTACAAAATATATATATATATAGTAGGAAAGCCCACAGACTACTAGAAATAGTTATCGCCTGAAAAAAAAGAAACCACACATTACGAACTAATATGTATAACCACAAATATCGTTACAATAATAATAATAATAATAATAATAATAATACGCAAACTTACGTTTACTGCCGTCCGAACTGAAGTGTGAGGAGGCAATAACTATTGATATCACAGTAAGAATTTTTGTTGTTGTTAACAGGTGGTGTAACGGGGAATTTTAGCAGGTGGAGGAGCAGAGTCGTCATCGTCGTCGGCACGTATCCGATAATGACCGTACGCAAGCGTATCACGGCCATTGTCTAATATATAGCGCTTATCATCATACGGTGACAACGCTTGCTTATTTACACGCATCGTGTACAACGTATGATGATCGCTACGTAAACACAACGCACTGACAGCAAACTGACAATGATCAGTGAGACACTTGCGATACATATCGTGTCGCAGACTCCTCTTAATAGCAACTCGAGGCATACCTTTACACACACGTTTTTGACACTCATTGCTAGAATCTTCGTGGGCCACAAGGAACGAATAACATTTCGCTCTGAGACCTACGAATTCTCTAATAGGACGACCACACGTTTCATCCTTGAACAGTCCGACAACCTTTTTGTTCTTAAGGCTATAACAAGGATGAGACGTGGAGTAATCCGAGGTGTCAAAAACGTGCAAGTCCTTCTTCATATCTGCATACAAGTCTGATGTTTGAATATGATACATCAGACTGTCTGTATCAGTCATTAACAATTTAACGTTGCGACCGTACTTGGCGACAGCATAACGATAATGAAAGTCGTACATTATTGTTTTGCTAACGTCAAGCACCGTGAAGCCGACATACACGGGACGAGAAAGAACAATGGATTTTTTACGGAGTGAGAGCCCCACCAGATCGTTCGTATAACGAATCATACGTTTTAGCCTAGGTGTGGAAACTAGTTTTTGAAGCCGTCGTTCATCCGAGACTAGTTGAAAGTCTATATGTTTCCGTACGTTCTCCAGCGACTTACCGTATACGGCGTTGTTCATCAGTTTGAAAAGGTCTTTTTCAAAGCTGTTGACGGCTGCTTGCCTCTTGCGGGTGTTGAAATCGATAAACGGTTTCAACCAAGCGCTTTGCTTAAAACACAACACCCTATGAGTCGCTTTCAGCTCTAAACCAAGACTTAAATACAATTTCAAATTTCGATAATGGAGAACGTAATTTTGTTTGTCCTCCAAAGTTGTTAACAACTTCTCTACGGATGACCCTGATTCGTTATACGATGATCTGTATATACTCTCGTGTAAACGTTTGGAAAAGGGAGAAAGGATATCGTGTGTTACGCGCTGGCGCACAGGTGCAAGCGGGTAGTCGGAATGCAGGTCGTGTAAGGTATTAGGATAGTGTAGGTCGACTTCGAGGATGTACCCGATGTCAGCATCATCACTCACATTACGTACGTCCAAGGACTCGATTTCGTTACGATCGAGCCATCGGAAGTCTGCGTAAGGGAGTGGTTGCGACATGGCTGCACCGTATAAATTGTTACAGTCCGTATACAGAATGAAGGAGGTCGGTTTCGAAACATCGTACTGATCTGAATCAGAGGATTGTTAGCGACTGCATGACGGTTGGATATCATCGCGCAGCCTCCGCGAATCCCAGACTCGACGAACAAATGCAGATTTATTTCTGTCAACAGTTCTAATTCGACCCCGGTCATTTTTAGCATCGCGTTCCAAGCGAGTCCGGGAAGCGAGTAAAAATGACATGGGTCCAAGCAGTAATCGCGTAAGGCCATGTCTCGAAAACTTTCAAAGACATCGGCCAGCAGCATTACGTCTGCCAACAAATACAAATCATGGTAATCTCCAAACGTACGCAGATTGAATGCACTCCACACGTTTTGTGCGTGCTCGAAATCTGCGTCCGAAATAGATGATTCCATCAACCGGTTATCAAAGTGTTCACGAGCGGGTAGACTTGTTTCGTTGAACCGATCAATACTGTCAACGTAAGCGTATGGGTATACCCCCTTGCGTACGAGCAGATTGGTCTGTTCATCGAAACCCCGTCTAAGCATTTCCTCTCTAAGCAAAGGAATGGCTCCCGGACGCGGACAGATTGGTAACGAGTGTGTCCAGAGAGCGATTAAGAAATTGAAAGGAGTCTACGAAACGCAAGGGACCGAGGGAGAACGACACGTAACGCTCACTGGATGTCGCGATGCAGGATACGCGTTCGTCCTTATATTTCCCTAAACCAAGCATTAAATGGTGACAGTCGTAGCCACGAAGGTTGTGAAAGAAGACGGGGATATGACGAGGCATCCTGTAGCTCAGATTACAGCTATTATGGGCTGCTCCCAAGAATTTCCCCGTAAGATGGCAATGATTGCGTACCTTGTCATCGTCTGTCAAAGGGCGCTCACACAAATGACAAACGGTGGCGTTAGTGAACGCAACATTGTCATCATCGGACATAATTAATTGTACGTTATGTCGTACCACCTTCATCATATCCTCGGCGTCTTTCATCAACCACGAGAAGAACGTGCCTACAACGTTTTCACCTCGATAAACTTTAGCCTCTCTCCAAAGGCTGTGCGTGTGATCGACGATAGCATAGGAGAAACCTGACGGAATATGCATCGCTTCGTATGATGTGGATGATACAGGAGGAGAAGTTATTTTCTGACGGGCACCGCTGCTATCGACGGAGTAGAATTCACCTAACTCGTGCACTGTCGTCGGGACGTTGTTACCAGGTGAACACGATTGAAGCGGAGTGATGAGGGACTCGAAGTCGGCGTAGACGGTGAAGGGTACTTTAAGACAGTGCGCGTAATTTTTAAAGGACATAAACTTCTCCTCCTCCGTGGGCATTTTGGTTTTCTGCTCGCCGCAAGGTGTGCAGTAGGGGAGATGATCGGACAGACCATGTTCTGTGGTGAAACGATGCAGGCAGTAGTCGCAGTAAAATGATTGACCGTTGTGTTGTGTTAGGGATGATAACAATCTACTCATGTTACTGATAAGACAGTAATGTTTTCGGCTATTTGTATCGGTCAGAAGCAAAAGATTAACGTGATGCGACCTGTCCTTATTCGGGGTAATTCTCAGAGGGTAAACCTCATTTTTTGATTCATTTCTGATATTGTCTTCTATATCATAGCCGAAAACGTTTATAGAAATGTTAGGATTCTGTGCTTCAAATTTGGAAATGGACTTTAACGAAACTGGGTACTCGATACCGGACATATTTAATGTGTTTATGAATGGGATGTAGTTTGAAGCACGGTCTCTATGTTGTTGTTGAGGGTGTATGTGGGCTAGAACAGACCACAGAAAACACATTTTATCGTGGGGGTTCTTGATGTTGACTACTGCCCTGGTGTGTGAGAGTTTTCGCGGGGTTGGAAGGTAGGAGGACGCTGCTAGAGGCTGGTACCGTCCAACAACCAGTTCCAGCTTCAGTACAGCATCCACCGACCATCCGCTCCCGTCACGGGTAAAATTAGATATGCTATTGAAGATTTTATCGTAGGATTCATCGAGTAGACAATTCAACTCGTCGCTGTCGTCCACGAGCAACGTGCGACAACGTCCGTGGAAGACGGCGTCTTTCGTTACCTCTTTCTCCTCACCACTGTCACCATCTACCACGGTTTTGGTAAAACGTATCCTGCACGCAATATACCACTTAATATTGCGTAAACGTGCCTGCTCTGCCTGAATATCCTCAAGCAATAAAGGACGTGCCTCAGTCATTACGAATACTATGTCATGATCCGACGCGTTGACGTTCACTGGAAGGTAGTCGAAAGTTGTGATGCACCCTCGGACACTACTGTTCCTCTCGATATAAAACCGAGTCACAACTGAAACAATAGAAACATGAGTATTAGTAACCAATAGGAATGATAAATAACGTGTACACAAATTCATGTTTGTAGTAAATAAATAACACTCGTCGGGGTAATATGTCAGTTTATTACAAACCGTAAAGATGTCGGCTACTCCTGATTTTAGTATCGAAAGTGAAAGAATAAAATCGTTCAAGTATTGGGAAGTGACGTTTATCAGCCCCGACGAGTTAGCGTTTGCGGGGTTCTACTTCTACCCTAGAAATTTCGATGTTTGTGGGCATAGTATGTCATTCGTAGACGATAGACTTAAATGCTTTTGTTGTGGAATTGAATTAGTTGATTGGAAAGAAGGTGACAAACCTATGAAGGAACATGAAAAATTTTCATCTACATGTCAATTTCTAAACGATGTTAAGAGTGAGACTTTTCATACACACACCAATAGACATAGTATGACTCAAACGTTAATTCGCATCAGCAAGTTTGCACGCTACATAATTACAAAAATAATTTCTTAACTGTGACAATTGGTATTGAACTTTTTACCTTGTTCAGTCTGCTCCTCCCCACGTTCCTGCTGAAGGTTAGCCATGATCTTCAAGAGAGAGTGAGAATGAATGAATACTGAAAAACAAAAGGTACTGTTATAACGCTGGTATTATGTTAGTGTATCTTAAACGTTTTATATATCAATTTGTAGCACATGACCGAGTGGTAAGTAAGACGTTGTTGCAAGTGAGTGTCGATGTGTGTGTGCAACTGTACTAAAAAAAAGCTGTTATGTGCATGAGCAAATAATTCAAATGCACATACGTAGATGACTGAAAAGAGATGATTTACATAATACATGTACGCTTAGACCAACTATTTGCTAGATCGAGAAAATTAAGTTTATTTTCGCGCGCACACACACACACACACACACACACACACACACACACACACACACACACACACACACACACAGACGCACACGCAACGCGCACACACACGAACACACACAGACGCACACGTAATCACACATCCGACGTGCCCACACACACACACACACACACACACAAACACACACAGAGGCATACGCAACGTAACCAAACACGCAACGCGCGCACACACGAACACACACAGACGCACACGCACACACACAACGAGCGCACACGTTGGCATGAATCATGTTAGGTCCAATTAATGCACACGCAACGCGCACACACACGAACACACACAGACGCACACGTAATCACACATCCGACGTGCCCACAGACACACACACACACACACACACACACACACACACACACACAGACGCATACGCAACGTAACCAAACACGCAACGCGCGCACACACGAACACACAGACGCACACGCACACACACAACGAGCGCACACGTTGGCATGAATCATGTTAGGTCCAATTACGTTGTGTCGCACTGACTTGATATTTATAGATGACTTCCATACAGAAGCAGATAACAGATTTAAATAATACTTTCATGCTTACAATGTACACAAACTTATAAAGCATCAAACTATATATATCATTCGTTGGGTTGTAATTATTATTAAACAGTAAATATTTGCTATGATTTTAGTAACATATAACAGCGTCTTACATACCACTCGAATCCATATATATACCGTTCTGTTTCAGATAATAATAATAGTTTGAATATAAAAAGACTGTGTATGAATACAAAGAAATATCAATTATTTGAGTGAAAGTGATTGTGAGTAGGAAAACAAACGAACCGGTAAACATTATGAATTTCCATATGTTTACAACAACAGCTTAACTCAAGTACGCACGCTTAAAATTCAGCTATACATAAAATATACCTTCAATTAGAAGTGTGATATAAAAAGTACGGTAAGAATATATTTCAGAAATTGTCATTTTATCATACACATACATGTATTAAATTCAGTAAATAATGTTTTAATGCAAATAATTTTTACGTTTAAATAAAATCTGTACATACAATAAAATTATGCTGTACACTCACCAAAACTAGCGTATGTTGAATACACAGGAACTTGTGTATACTGAGACACACAATAATACAAGCAGTCTTTCAACTATTAAAAAAACTGCTGTGATAGATTTATCAACGCACGCAAGCAGTCAGTGTGAAACCGATAAAATTCAGTTATACCAAAAAATATATATCTTCAATTAGAAGTGTAATATAAAAGGTACAGTAAGAATATATTTCAGAAAATTGTAATTTGATCACACACACACACACACATGTATTAAATTCAACTATATATCTTCAATTAGAAGTGTAATATAACAAATACAGTAATTGTAATTTGATCATACACATACATGTATTAAATTCAATAAATAATGTTTTAATGCAAATAATTTTTACAATCAGAATGATCAATATTGCACACCACTATATAAAAGTTATTCCGATTTTATATCGGAATAATTTTTATATAGTGGTGTGCAATATTGATCATTCTGATTGTGATTTCAACCACTAACACAAATTTCTTCATTAAATAATTTTTACGTTTAAATAAAATCTGTACATACAATAAATTATGCTCACCAAACTAGCGTATGTTGACTACACACAGGAACTTGTGTATACTGAGACGCACAATAATACAAGCAGTCTTTCAACTATTAAAAAAAAACTGCTGTGATAGATTTTTTCAACGCACGCAAGCAGTCAGTGTGAAACCGATAAAATTCAGTTATACCTAAAAATATATATCTTCAATTAGAAGTGTAATATAAAAGGTACAGTAAGAATATATTTCATAAAATTGTAATTTGATCACACACACACATGTATTAAATTCAAATATATATCTTCAATTAGAAGTGCGTTAAGAATAAAAGTACGTTAAGAATATATTCAGAAAATTGTAATTTGATCATACGCGTACGCTTACACACACATGTATTAAATTCAAATATATATCTTCAATTAGAAGTGTAATATAAAAAATACGGTAAGAATATATTTCATAAATTGTGATTTGAACATACACAAACATGTATTAAATAATGTTTTAATGCAAATAATTTTTACGTTTAAATAAAATCTGTACATACAATAAATTATTTAGAATCGAAAATAATTCATAATCATATAATAAATCTTGATGACATTGGTTGCCCAAAAGACATACCATATCTATTTCCCGGTACGTTATGTCTTACACATTGCAATTCTTCTTCTACACAGTGTACAAATCATAATGTGCACGCACTTAGAGAGTGGATAATTAATGATTTTTCTGCTATACAAACATTTTTAATGTGAGTGTCTCATAGCATTGTTAATTTCGTTAGTAAACTTGTATATGCCTGCAGGCGATAACTATTTCTGTGGACTTTCCTAATATATATATATTATGTAACAGTCATAATTCTGCATGTATGTACATGCAAAGCTTCAGGGGATGAAAAACACCACCTGTTAAAAACAACAACAACAACAAAAATTCTTACTGTGATATCAATAGTTATTGCCTCCTCACACTTCAGTTCGGACGGCAGTAAACGTAAGTTTATGTATTATTATTATTATTGAACGATATTTGTGTTTATACATATTAGTTCGTAATGTGCGGTTTCTTTTTTTCAGGCGATAACTATTTCTAGTAGTCTGTGGGCTTTCCTACTATATATATATTTTGTAACAGCACTAGTTCTGCATGTACCTCGTTAAGGTAACAACCTACATTACTAATTTTTTTTTTATCACTGTGTGTGCGTGTGTTTGACTGTAGTGCAGATTCTAATTTACAAAGTTTTGATGAATGGACATTAATTTATGAGAGAGAGTGACACATAATTTAAGAAGTTACTCGCGTAAAGCGTTGATTCTGCCAACTATATCTGTGTGTGTGCGATATTTAACATGATTTTAATATTGTTGTATTGTTATGTTGCAGGTTGCTTCTCCTACAAGTACGAGACATTTATATGTAAACTTTCGACAAAATATCAATTTTATAATGTATTTATTTAATTATGAATTGTGAATTTTATAATGTATTTATTTAATTATGAATTGTGAATTTTATATTATGAATTTTAAAATATATTTAATCATTTAAACAAATTATGACTTTATTTCACTCTACACCTCTGAACATGTGTACCATTAATTTCTTTTTGTGAACTGTTACATCAGAAGATTTGTATGAATTTCAACCACCGTTTTCATGTGTGTGTATAATTTTAATTTATTTCGCTATACACCACTGAACCTATGTGCGTGTGTAAACTGTACCCATTAAACAGAAGTATTGTACCACATGAAGAAGAGTGTATTGAAGATTGCTACGCCGTTAACGTATGGATTTGTCATCTGTAACAGCACACAGGTAATTAGTTCATTGACAACAACACACATACATAGTTAATATTTGCCAAATATATATATTTCTAACAAGGATCAATCACACTGACTGCATTATAAAACTATTAATTAATTATTTAATACATGAAAAAAAAATGAAGACGACGTTTGACAACGAGAGAGAGAGAGCTAAAATTATTTATTTACTCATCACACCGATTACTCAATGTACGAGAGAGAGACATGAGAAAGGGTGTGAAACCTTGCATAGTTGAAACGCGTGAGAGTGAGAGAGAGAGAGAGAGAGAGAGAGAGAGAGAGAGAGAGAGGACGTTACTATTTGTTGGCACAGTTGACCTGAGTGAGAGTGAGAGAGAGAGAGAGAGAGAGAGAGAGAGAGAGAGAGAGAGAGAGAGAGAGAGAGAGAGAGAGAGAGAGAGAGAGAGAGAGAGAGAGAGAGATGGCGTTAATATTTGTCGAATAAATATAAACTTTCTAATTTCATATACATGCGCGCGGTACTGACCACAGAGAGAGAGAGACATACACAACGTGTGAGTGAGAGAGAGAGAGAGCTAAAATTATTTACTCAATGTACACAGTGAGAGAGAGAGAGATAGAGAGAAAGAGGGAGAGGAGAAAACGGTTTGAACATAACGTTTGACAACAAGAGAGAGATAGTTTTACTTACATTCAAATGTGAGAGAGCGAGAGAGAGAGAGTAACAATTATGATCATATAGTTTGAATTTCCCACCACAGAAGAGAAAAAAATGTTGGCAGATCTGCTCTATACACACACAATAATGTAAGATTGGTAACCCTGATCATATATCTTAATATATACACTATATAACACATATTTGAATTTCCCTCCCCCCACCGCAGAAAATGTTGACAACCCTGCTCATATAAAATATCTATACACTATAATAATAATACAGAGGTTGGTACACCTGATCATATAGATTTAATATACATTATAACACACGACAAATTTGAAATCATGCAAAGGTTGGTACACCTGATCATATATTTTAATATACACTATAATGCATCGAGTTGGAACCACCCCCCACCCACCACCACCCACTGATATGAAATAAAAAAACCACCCACCCAACACCACCCCCTGATGTGCAAATCAGCTTTCTTAAAAAAATAAAAAATTATATTCACGGATGCTGGTGGTCCATTGAACCTCATCCCACCCCCCCTTGATATGCAAATCAATTTAATTAAAAAAATAAAAAACCAAATAAAAAAAATAAAAAAATTTATTCGCGGAAATTCGCGGTGCTGTGGTCCATTGGGATGCTGCGGGTCCAGCGGTGGCGGCGTCATCTCTTAGATCATGTTTTTTAGTGTTTTTTAAGAAGGCGGCATTCCTTTGTGGCTTTGAACTCTCATTATACCACTACTCTATTGGATTACGTTTATAATTGCGGAAGTTGATTGTATCCCGATTATCATTGTTAACTATATGATTACTGTTACATGGCCGGTCACGCCAGGCGTCTATTTCTTCCTGTATTTTTTCTTCTCGTCTATTTATTTGATCTATTCTTTGTTTATTTTTGTCGACCTTGCTGTCGATTTTATTTAGATTGCTGTATACTCCTTCCATTCTTTCTCCCAGGTCCGTTCGTATTACTGTTATCTCCTTCTGGTTATCTTCTCGGGCTTGACGTATGTCCTGTTTCACCTGTTCACATTTTTTGGTTGTTTCCTCGTGACATTCATCAATTCTCCTTTTGTTTTCGCCTTCGAGGTCGTTTATTTTATTTATTACCTCCTTACGAACTTCTGAAACAGTTTCGTTAGTTTTCTCCAATCTCTCCAGCGTCTCCTCTAATTTCTCATTGGTTTCTGTGACATGCTGTTTTGCTTCTTCACGGTACTCCATTAATTGTACCATTTGCTGCTTCATTTCTTCTTTGTTTCTCTCGTGGTCCTCCTTCAATTGTTCCTTCAACTCTTCATTTCTTCTTTGAATGTCCTCCGTCAATCGTTGTTGCAATGTCTCCTGGGTCTTCCTCACATTATCGCCATGTTCCTCCATTTTTTTGTCTATTTGTTGTTTTAACGTCTCATTGTTGCTTTCGATTCTAGCGTTCAGTGTGTCTATATTTTCACTTATTTGTTTCTTTAAGTTTTCCCTTAAAACCTCGTTTTGTTCTTTAGTTTCTTCCTTCTGTTTCTTAAAATTTTCATTGGTTTCTTCCTTCATCTGTTTCAGACTCTCCTTATTCTTGTCGAATTTATCGTTCATCTGTTTCAGACTCTCCTCATTCTTGTCGAATTTATCGTTCATTGTTTGCTTGACCTCTTCCTTCATACTATTCATTAATTCTATTAATTTGATTATATTGGGGTCTCCTCTAACTTCTCCCTTGTCACCCGCCTGTGGTTCCATTTCTTTGTCTTGGGTTGGTTCTTCCGTGGTTATTATTGTTTCCACCTCTTCAACCGCTGTTATTTCCTCTTCTTTCCCTCTACCTTCTTCCGTTTCTTGGTCCTTTGCCAATCTTTTCGTTACTCCTCTTGTATGCATCGTGTTATCCTTTCGTATTCGCCGCTAGAACGTCGTACTTTCTTTTCTTCTAGCCTCACCAGTTGGTCGCCAATTCTAAAATATCTCTTTCTCCTCCCTCTAAATCGTATTATTGTAAATGTGTAAGAGAGTAAGAGTGTAATGTGTATACTCTCAAGTCTTACCAATCCGTCGTCGCTCTGGGACGTGACTCACGCAGATTGCGTCCGTTGCGAACGTACGAATAACCAGTATCGAAGCCTTTACCTGTTCTATGTTGTATTTTGTAACTCCCGAAAGGCGCCAAATTGTTTTTTATAAAACAATTAAAAATTCCGCAGTTAGATTATCTCCTGTATACTGTAAAGAATAATTCGAATTGCCTCGCTGATTGGCGGGAACTCGACTTTCGCTCGTTGTTGGGATGAGTTGCCAACACAAAATTTGCGTAAAGAAATCTCAACGTGTCAGATATTTTGTTTTCATAACAATAATAAAACTCCCCCTATCTCTACTTCATTAGCTCTCTAATAGAGTGCACTCCCATTAACTGTTTCAAAGTACAATTCACATGAGTAATCAGCAGGCATGATTAGAGCGTTTTCTTTCCTGTAGTGTAAGGCATATCGTGCAGTTCAGTTCTTTTTGGTTTATACACGCATACCGCAAGAATAGAAAGTCTATTCACCGCTGTTGTTACTTTACTTTGTGCTTATTTCATGTGTTTATTTTATGTGTTTAACACTTATTAGAATATTATTGTTAAGTTTAGGACTGCCTAAAAAATCAGCGAAGTGTTGCTTACAACGGGACATTTACAACGCACAAGGACAAGGTCAGTGAATGCTTAATATTTATGCATTGTTGATTACATGAGAATAAATCCTTTTAGCTATTTTAGTTTTACAATATACAGTCCACTGCTAATAAAAAGGAACCCCACATTCTTGGACCATCCAGCCCGGATAGCATCTTTCATTCAGAATCCAGCACGTTGGAAAGCAAGATTTTTATTAATTACGTTTATTGAATTATTGTAATGCTTAAATATTTAAAAAAAAAACAATTAAACAATTATTTACTACTGTCAAGTATTGCCAATACTCAGTGCTCTTTTAATTTTGTTTTGATTTTTTCATGTTTTTTCACGCAAGCATAGTTTATTGATTCATTGTGCAGCGTGTGTTATTTCATGTTTTATCTAGCAAGCATAAAGTGTAGTGTGTTTCTTCAAAACCGACCTCTGTATTAGTTTCTATAAAATACGGTAGCCATATTCCTTTATTACCATATTACCATTATTACTGTCATCTACGCTATTGGTATTCTAGAGTGATAAAAAAAAAATAAATTAAAATTATTTGGACTGGAAATTACTGAATACTGGAAGAACATTGTGAATTACAACTTTTACTTAGAACTCTTTTGTTATTTACATCTGAATCTGTTTTTTAAAGCGAGTGTATTAATAAATTACCAAAATGAGATTTTCTTCTTTTGTGAAGCAAAGTGAACTGATTGAGAGTAGGCTTCATAATATTAACAACCAAATTGTTGCTCTTGAGGTTATTGGTATAGGTAATTTAACTGAACAGCAAACACGAAAAGTTAGTTTGCTTAGTTCCACGGCAGAAAATAAATATGGTGAATTTGAAAGGCTTATAAATAAACTGTTTAGTACAACACCTTTACCAGAAGATCTGGATAATGAACAGATTTCAAGATTCTATATCAGACTTAAATATAGCTATACAAAGTTCGTGTGCTCCTTTTCTGCCATCGCTACCGCAGGAAACCTTGGATCAGTCTCACACTGGTGCATCACAACTAGTTGCGCCTACTCCCACCGTAAATTTACCTCGCTTAAACTTGGGAACATTTTCTGGATAACCTGAGAAACGGGTAGCCTTTCACAGTCTGTCTGAAAATGCAGTGCACAAAAATGAAACCATTTCTAATGTGGAGAAATTTACATACTTGCTTTCTTCTTTGACTGATGAGCCACTAAATTTAATTAAATCGTTGCCTGCCACTAATACAAACTATGCCATAGCCTAGCAAACTATGCTAAAAAGATATCAAAATTCTAGATTGTTGATAACACTTCACGTAAACAATATATTTGATTTACCACAATTGCACAATCCTTCAGTTAAACAAATGAGGAATTTTCTGTCGACCTACAATGAAAATTATCAAGCGCTCAAAGCACTAGGACATGATATTGCTAGCGAAAGTTTGTCGTTGACCTCATATATTTTGCGTAGATTTGACACGGAATTCAGGACCAAACTTGAACGTTCTCGAGATAATTTACAAAATGTTCCTACCATTACAGAAGTAATTACATTATTAGAAAATGAATGTTCTTGCAAAGAGGCAGCGGGTTAACTAATATCATCTCAAAAAATGAACCTTCTCTTCAAACCTCTCAAAAAATCAGCGGCTTTAAAATGAATACAAACCCGTTTAAACCGCACAAAATAGCGATGGTCACTACTCACACTCAGATTGTATCTTCTGTTCATCAAATTCATACAACATATATAGATGTGCAGATTTTTCCGCACTTACTGTACAAGACAGACAAGCTTTTGTTAAAAATAAGAACTTGTGTCAAAATTGTTTTGGAACACATAAGTTAGTCACCTGTAAGTCCGTCCACACATGCAATGTATGTCATAGGCGTCACCATAGCCTACTACATTTTTTTTGTTCAGAATCGCTCCGCACAACCGCAACAAAAATTGACTCAGTCAAATAGACCTACCTTGTGCCCTTCTGTTGAAACGACAGTGCATAAGCAAAACCACTCTGCAGAGTGTCACCAGGATACTACCTTGATAGGTGTTTCTTGCAATCAGAATAACATGGTGTTACTCGCAACCGCTTTGGTGCATATCACATCTGCCAATGGAAATGCAGCAGTTGTACGAGCTGTGCTTGATAGTACATCCCAAACAACAATTATTTCAGAAAGTTGTGCAAATACTTTGTGTTTGTACCGCTCTCAAACAGATGTTCCAGAACTTAGTGGCATCTCTACCGCCCCAGTGAAAACAAAGGGACTTACCTTTGTGACATTGTCTTCGCTCAGTGGGAATATTTTAGCAAAATCTCACCCAGTCATGATTCTTAATAAAATATCATGCAATCTGCCTCGTGTTCAGCTCCCACCAGAAATTAAAGAGCGACTCAAAGGTTATATGCTTGCGGATCCCACTTTTGATGTTCTGGGTTCAGTTGACCTTCTGATTGGAGCAGATTTATTTGCATTGACTCTTAATGGTACCTTTATCAATCTCGGCAAGAATATGCCATACGCTGTCAATACAATCTTTGGCTATGTTGTGCTTGGTCCGACACCTGTTTCACTTAAGTCTAAGCTTTACTCAGGCTTAGTGACTCTTTTATCGACGAATGATCGTGATCTGCATGCAACATTGCAACGTTTTTGGTCCATAGAGGAACCACCTCACACTACAAAACTCGCTCCACAAGATGAAAAATGTGAAGCTCACTTCGTCTCTACTCATAAGAGAGATGCCTCCGGCAGATATGTTTGCCACTTGCCTTTCAGCGGAAACCCTGCTCAACTAGGTGACTCTACAACTTTGGCAAAACGTCTGTTTAATACACTTGAACGCAAATTTGAATCTCAACCTGAGTTTAAACAGAAGTATGTCAATTTTATGAATGACTACTTAGCATGTGGGCACATGAAACTGTACACATCTGTGCCGTCTCTGAACAAGCCACATTACTTTTTGCCACATCATGGCGTTTTTAAAGATAGGAAAGTCCGTGTTGTTTTCAATGCATCAGCACCATCTTCTTCAGGTGTCTCACTGAACCACATTCTACACCAGGGTCCAAAGTTGCACAATGACATTACTGATATAATTCTTCGCTTTCGTCAACATAAATTTGTTTTCTCTTGTGATATCAAACAAATGTTTAGGCAGATATCCATCCATAAAGATGATCAGATCTTTCAGTTAATATACTGGAGAGAAGACACTTCAGTCCCGCTAAAGGTCTACCAATTGACTACTGTCACTTATGGTATGACGTCCTCGCCTTACCTTGCTAATAGAGTAGTACAACAGCTCATTATGGACGAAGGAAAAAATCATCCACTTGCTGCTGAAGCACTCCAACAGCAAATATATGTTGATGATGCTCTATTAGGGAGCAATTCTCTGGAAGAAGCTCTCCACCTTCAAGAGGATGTTGTTTTACTTTTGAAAAAGGGTGGATTCGAACTGAGCAAGTGGTCTTCAAACCATCCTAAACTCTTAGAAAATGTCATGCAAGATAATCATGAGACACCCCTCATGTTACGCACGTCGGAACAGCCATTTTCAAGTGTATTAGGGCTAAAATGGATCCCAGATATTGATGTCTTTTCATATTTGATGCACACACCTTCAAGTAATTACACAAAAAGAACTTTACTTTCATCAATTGCTCAGATTTATGACCCTTGTGGTTGGATATCCCCAATAGTTTTTTGGTCTAAAGTCTTAATGCAGCATGTATGGACCTTAGGCTTAGATTGGGATTCTCCATTACCCGATCATATTTCCGAGAAGTGGTCACGATTCGTGAAAGAACTTCCAGAAATAGAAAAGCTAAGGATACCACGTTTCATATCCTTAGCAACTGCAGTCAATATCCAGCTTCATGGATTTTCAGATGGAAGTGAATCAGGATATGCAGCTTGTGTCTTCCTGCGCACAGAAGACGCAGAAGGAGATGTCAACATACGACTGCTGATCGCAAAATCAAGAGTAGCTCCACTGAAGCGTGTGACTATTCCCCGCTTTGAACTTTGTGGTGCGCACATGTTAGCCAAATTGCTACATTACTGTACAGAACAGCTCTCACAACATCACAAGATTGACATTTCAGCATGGTGCGACTCTACAGTAGTTCTATCTTGGATACGCACTCTATCTTTTCGTCTCAAGGTATATGTTGCTAATCGTGTGGCACAAATACAAGACTTAGTTTCACCGCACGTCTGGAAATATGTTTCAACTGTTGACAATCCTGCTGATTGTGCTTCTCGAGGCTTGACACCCACGGTTCTGATGAAACATAGCCAGTGGTGGCTAGGACCACCATGGCTCACTAAATCAATGCAGACCTGGCCACAATCTATCCTTCATCCAATTTCGGAGGAGTCTATTCCCGAAATGAAACCAAATGTGCTTAATCTTATGATGACCACAAAAGAAGTCCCAACATTTGGATTTCTTACAAAGTTTTCTTCTTGGAAGACTCTTCTTCATGTAATGGCTTATGTCCTTCGCTTTATAACCCGTTTGAAATTTAAAACCACCATAAGTGGATCATTTACAGTAACTGAATTAAATAACGCCTGTAACCGCATTTGCTGGCTCATTCAGAGACTTCACTTTGCAGAAGACATAGATCTACTATCCAAGAAAAGGACATGCTCAAACCGCATCCAACGTCTAGCACCCTTTATTGATGATGCAGGAATAGTCCGTGTCGGAGGTCGACTGAAGAACTCTGCGCTTACTTACAATGCCAAACATCCTATTCTTCTGTCAAAAAATCATGTCGCTATTCATTTACTCATCGATTACTATCATGGCATGTACCTGCACGCTGGTCCCCAGTTCCTCCAAGCAACACTATCTCAACGCTTTTGGATCCTCTCCGCCCGCAGTGTTATACGCTCAAGAATATTTAAATGCGTACGATATTTTCCTACAAAATCAACAAACACGTCTCCGCTCATGGGTGATCTACTAGCCGGTCGTGTTACCCCTACTCGTTGTTTCAACGCTTCTGGAGTTGATTATGCTGGCCCTTACACGGTCAAGTTTTTTACAATTCGCAGGATACAGCCTATAAAGGTGTACCTCTGCCTGTTCATCTGTTTTGCAACAAAAGCTGTACACTTGGAAGTGGTTACTGATTTAACTACAGACGCCTTCATTGCAGCCCTTACGAGATTCATCTCTAGGAGAGGTCTTGTATCACACCTGTACTCTGATTGTGGGACTAATTTCGTAGGAGCTGCTTCTTCGCTCAAAAGATGTTTTCAAGATCTCATGAAGCAACCAGAGATGCAAGATTTTGCTACGGACAACAGTATCACATTCCATTTCATTCCTCCGTGTGCACCTCACCAAGGTGGACTTTGGGAACGTGCCATTAAAGGTGCAAAATATCATCTCACCAGAGTCATAGGTGAACACATTTTAACGTACGAAGAATTTACCACCTTAGTTGTGCGTGTTGAAGCTATCCTTAATTCGAGGCCGATAGCTCCTCTCTCGAATGACCCTTCAGATCTTCAACCTCTTACACCAGGACATTTTCTAACTGGAGGACCTCTTAATGCCCTGATCGAACCTCAACTAACTAATGCACCACTTAATCACATAAAACGCTGAAAATTGGTTCAAGCCTTCACACAACATCTCTGGCAAGATGGAAAATGGAGTACCTCCACACACTTCAAGAACGTTCCAAATGGACAGACCTCAAGAAAATCTCAAAATAGGAGATTTAGTCGTTATTCATGAAACGAACCTGCCACCCCTCAAGTGGAAGCTCGGGAGAGTCATCTCCGTATCTCCAGGGAATGATGGAGTGGTACGTGTCATCAACATGCAGACTGCCGGTGGAACCTTGACCCGTCCTTCTGTTAAGGTTTCCCGTCTTCCCATTTACTAAAATCCTTGACCAGTCAATTGGCTACTGCCCCTTATAATTTAGTTTTATTATAATCTTCCAAAGGATCAAATTTGTTCTTATGTGCTTTTAATGTTTCTTGTTGAACCAGTAGGTTCAAAGGGGCCGGTATGTCAGATATTTTGTTTTCATAACAATAATAAACTCCCCCTATCTCTACTTCATTAGTTCTCTAATAGAGTGCACTCCCATTAACTGTTTCAAAGTACAATTCACATAGTAATCAGCAGGCATGATTAGAGCGTTTTCATTCCTGTAGTGTAAGGCATATCATGCAGTTCAGTTCTTTTTGGTTTATACACGCATACCGCAAGAATAGAAAGTCTATTCACCGCTGTTATTTTACTTTGTGCTTATTTCATGTGTTTATTTTATGTGTTTAACATTTATTAGAATATTATTGTAAAGTGTAGGACTGCCTAAAAAAAATCAGCGAAGTGTTGCTTACAACGGGACATTTACAACGCACAAGGACAAGGTCAGTGAACGCTTAATATTTATGCATTGTTGATTACATGATAATAAATCCTTTTAGCTATTTTAGTTTTACAATATACAGTCCACTGCTACTAAAAAGGAACCCCACAGTATGTAAATGAAATATAACCTATGTCCTAAACTGACACACACTTTAACACAATACCGTTGAGTTTTCATATACAGTAGATCTTATTAGTATTTAAGTACCACAATTGTAAAGTGGTGTACTTTATTTGAACATCTTGTTATAAACCTTTTTCGTACTCAAAAGAATTCACTGGCAGAATAAATTGTATAAATAAGAACGATAAACATTATAGCTTCATAAGCTGAAGCGCTGCCACCTTTGCTGTCCGCTGAGTGAAAACGAATGTGCAGCCGAGGCATAAACTTTGTTATAATAATTTTTATTGTATGATTATTAATCAAAAATTAATGAATTAATGAACAAATTAAATCAGTACGAACCTTTACTAACTGACTTGTAATTATTTGAATAGTACTGTATTATGTATTATAAAAACTTTACTTACGATATAACATCGGGAACCTGTATTAATTGACTCTGGAAAATTATACAGGCTGCCTTCGTTGTAACAAGCTGAAAATTAATCAAATCACCAAAACAATTAATATAAAAGGAAACTGGGGAGGGGAGACTGCTGATCTATGCACTCAGTTTAGCATGTACTAAAGATGACATCTCTTTATTTATGACTGTTAGATAATACATAACATATCAAATTTTAACTTACAGTGAAATCATAAGGGGTTTTCTACATTAAGATTTACAATACAGTTAGCGCATTTTACCTCGGATCCGAGTTTCTATATATTACTTAGGAATTTCAAGTTTACTCTACTCCATTACTCAATTACTTTATTACTCTTTATACCATTTGAGGAATGGTTTCATTTAGTAGTGCGATGTTCCAACGCTACATCACACGAGTTATTTTACAACTTATGGTTACTGAAATTACTTGTTACAACATTTATTCTTAAACTTTATAGATTGTCATTTTAAAGTCTTTTAGTTTACAATTACTTCTATTTAAAAAAAAAATACATATCCACGGAAGACCAGCTTCCGTGCTACCTCTTAGTTAAGTGTTTTAGTCCATGTCGTCCACGCGTGATTCTTCCGCACACTCTAGGTAGAGGGTTGTCATCGTGGTCGTCTTCCTGGTGAAGGTCCTTGGAGTCAACTAATGATAGAGAGAGTTACGATGTCATGAAGTCGTCCTGTTCCTTGGTGGTTTGGCAAATACAGTTGAGGTCTTCGTCTTCACATTTTACATTTGGTAATAGAACGGTTGTATTTCACTTTACATATACAACCCTAAAATAACTTTAACTATCTTTCTAGATGTGAGATGTCACCTTTCGCACTTAATCTTCTACATTCTTCTTTACTGATACACACTACATACTCGTTACATAACTCTTCACACGGTTATTTAACTTAATAACAAAATAATAAAACATATTTTGTTGTAGCGCTCCGTTCTGAGCTGCTTACTGGCCGAACGACGCATCTCAAGTCTATCTTACTATGTTAGGAAGGGTCAGTTAATCGCGCGGAGTTTACGCGTCGCAATAAAATAGTTCCACATTTATCCTCTATTTAAAGGGTTAAAGTTTGACCTTTTAATTATCCAAAGCTATTCTTAATTACAGACTTTATTATAGTACACTACTGTGGTCTTGTTTATTAATTTAATTAATATCAAATTTACAAGTATTATTAGTTTGTTTAGGGGTCGGTATTCAAGTTAATTCCGGTTAGCGCATGTCTATGCAGGGTTAATTAACAAGGTTTTCCCTATCTGTACACTCGTATTCCTTTTTATTTTATTATTAAAACTCTTTATTAAATATTATTATAATTTTATGATAGCGATAAAATTTAGTTTAAATGTGCGATTTTATTAAAAATTAAAATTTCTCAGCTTTTAGATTACCTATTTATTAATTATTTTATTTTTAATTAATGAAATCGTCACATACTCCGCCGCTTAAAAACAGACTCCGGCTTATTTGGTCAGCAATGTACTGGGAGTATGCTTGGGGATTACCGTGTGAAATTTCTCTCACTCGTTTCTCTGTACAAAATTATGAGCTGCATAAGTCACTCTCGACTTGCTTATTCTTACTATCAATATATATATACAATACCTTACAGACTAATTCTTATACTACATAAGATTCACACATTATAAAATATATCGTAAACATACTAAATTCTTCTTAAATCTACTACTTACGACTACTACCGGATTTTTCTTTAGTTTGTGAGTTACTCTTGTTATAGAATTACTCTTCAAGTAATTTATTACTTAATTATTACTTATATTCGATGTCAGCTGACTTCTCACTTTGCTCTACTTTCTATGAATAGGATTCAAGGTTGATCAGGCCTCGTACCTATTTATACGATTAGGTAGCCAATTGTTACTCAAGTACTCTTTAGCAGTTGAGTACAAAACATATACCTTTTTACTACATTTATTTTGCTTGCATTCTACCATTTCCTTCTTTGTGATAACGTTTTATCTGCGAAATATGTGTTCTTCGTACATATTTTTGAGTAGAGGGTTCGTACAGAGCTACAGTTACTGGAGTTAAGTATTTGTGAATTTGATAAGGACCGCACCATCGGTATGATAGCTTGGAGGTTGTCTTATCGATAGCACTACTCGTAGGGTGTGTTTTATACATTACTAAGTCACCGATTTGGTACTTTACTTCATTGTTATTATTATTTCGCTCGTGATATTTCCTTGATTTCGCTAAGTTTGCTCGTAAATTAGCGCGAGCTTCATTCCAGATTTTCTTTATATTTTTATCCCTAATTTCAAGGGGTAGCAACTCATGTATTTTCCACTTAGTGGATAATGGGTGGTTAGGTTTGTATTTGAACAATAATTCGAATGGGGTAGACTTATGTCCTTCATGATAGGCTGAATTAAAGGCGAATTGTATCCCGGATAGGTTCTGGTCCCAAGACGTATGGTCGTTTGCATGGTAGGCTATTAAAGCAGATTTTAGGTTTCGCAAATACCTTTCAGCTATATTACCTTGCGGACGATACTCTGTAGTGGTAATGTGGTCTATTCCTAATTTGAAACACATGTTCCTGAATTCCTTTGACTTAAACTGGGGTCCATTATCCGACACTAGATGTACGGGAGTACCGAATTCTTTAAATAATCTATTCTGTAATATACTTACTGTGGTTGAAGCTAATGCTCGCCGCATGGGGTACATCCAGACAAATTTGCTGAAAGAATCTACGCAAATTAGTAGCATGGTATTTCCTGATTTAGAACGCGGGTAGGGTCCTGAAAAGTCTAAATAGATTTTGGAGAACGGGGTAGCAGGAATCTCTGAGATTAATTGACTTATTTGGCTGTTTCTCGCTGGTTTGCTGAGTGCACACAACTTACACCTTTTCACGAAATTAGCGATCACACTGTCCATATTTTCCCAGTGATATTCTTTACGAATTCGATGTATGGTTTTATTTATTCCCATATGTGCTCCAATGGTGGAAGAGTGATAGTATTCCATCAGCATAGGTTTAATAATATCAGGGGCGATCATTCGTAAATATTTTCCGTTCGCCATTCTATAACATAACACTCTCTTACTTAATATGTATTTTCCTGACTTATTTCCTTTGTCAAGTTGTTCTATAATTGGTCTTAAACGGGGGTCTTGTTGTTGATACTGGGCTAAGTCCGTAAATGCAAGAGGAAATTCGGTAATTAAAGTATTGATAATCGGCGTTTCTCTACTCTCCTTGTTTTCGTATGTTTTACTACTCGGCTGGAACATACGTGACAGTGTATCGGCAACTACGTTTTGGGTGCCTCTAATATGTTGTACTTTAAACTTAAAACAATTTAATCTTAATACCCATCTTCCAATACGACCTAACTGTTTTGGGTGATTTAGTAGCCAAGATAAATGCTTGATTATCTGTTTCTAACAGAAACTCTTTATGTTCTAAAAAGGGTTTGAACTTCTCAAAAGCGAAAACGATAGCTAAACATTCTAATTCGTATGCGGAGTATTTCTTTTCTTGATCTGTCAGGGTGCGTGAAGCGTAACTAATAGGTAGTCTAGAGTTATCTACTTCCTGATATATTACTGCACCTAGGGCTACACTTGAACTGTCTGTCTGTACTACAAACGGTTTTGAAAAATCGGCTAATTGTAGTACTGGGGGTGATATGATGCTTTCTTTTAGTTTCTCGAATGCAGTTTGGTGTTGCACATTCCACTCAAATTTAACTCCCTTCTTTCTTAAAGCATTCAGAGGTGCTGCAATTTCGGCTAGATGTGGGATATACTTGTGGAAATAATTTATCATTCCCAAAAATCGGGCTATTCCTTTTGCATCCCGGGGTGGTAAAATTTCTCTGATAGCACGGGTTCGCTCGGGGTCTATGCTTACCTTCCCGTTGGCTTTTACGATGTGACCTAAAAATGAGAATTGTGTGACAGCAAAATTTACTTTACTGGGGTTTACGGTTAATCCAGCTTTCTCTAATCGGGATAGTACTTCACGTAGATGTTTAAGATGTTGGTCAATTGATTCGCTGTAGATAACGATGTCATCTAAGTAGTGATACACATATTTAAATTTTATATCATGAAATTATTTTTCTAATAATCTGCTACATACAGAACTACCTTGGGATATACCAAAGGGTACCCTCGTAAATTGGTACAGGTTGAAAGGGACGGCAAAAGCGGTTAGACGTTTTGAATCTTCCGAGAGGGGTATCTGGTGAAATGCCTGGTTTAGATCCATGATGGTAAAAATTTTTGCTTTCGTAAAATAATGAAAAGCACTGTGGATGTCGGGAAGCGGTATAGATTCAAATTCTATCCGTTTATTTAGTTGCCTGTAGTCCACAACTAGTCTATGTTTGTCGTTAGTTTTGGGTACTAAAAACGCGGGTGATGAATAAGATGAAGTAGAGGGTTCGATGACTCCTTGTTCTAACAATTTGTTAATTTGGTTCCTCATCACTTCCATTTTTGGAAGTGATAACTTGTATGGGGCTAAACGTATTACTTTATTGTCGCTCAAATTGATTTTGTACTCTATCAGGTCCGTCAGTCCTAACTTTGGGGTGAGGACGTTGGAGAACTGTTCTATTAATGTCTGCATGTTCCGTCTATCTTTACTTTCCAGATGACCTAATTCAGATTCATGATGTTCTAGATGTGTAGAAGTAGTTCCAGTACTTTTTCTGTTATTTGCATTATCATCCAAATTATATTTTTGTGAACGATCGAATCCAAATTCTTATCATGAATATCTAGAATTATTCCTGTTTTACTGATAAAATCAGCTCCCAATATTAACTCGGGTCCTAACTCGTCGCATACCAACATTGGAAAATACCACGTTAGATTTTTAATTTTTACTTTAAACGTGATGATAAGTTTTATCATTAAATTTTGTTTATTAGCTGTAGCGCATCTAATATTCACTGATTGACGGCGTTTAACTAAGTTGTGTTTAAATAATTTATTGGCTAGCTCTTGACTAATTAAACTTCGCGTTGATCCGGAATCAATTAATCCGAGGGTGGATGTAACACCGAGGTCAACTTGTATATACGGTAATTGACACTTACTGAAATCACATTTATTAATAGCGTTACATTTATCAATAAATTTTATAACATAGGGGTCTAATTTTCTTTTGTTATTATTATTTTGTTTTAATTTGTTGTCTCTCAGGGATTTACCTGTTTTAACGGAGCTGCGGAAGACACAGGATTTCGGATCTCCCTGCCTTACATGTTTTTTGGATAATGGGTTTTCTGATTGTACTGTTTCCGTTTACAGTTTCTACTGATGTGTCCAGGTTTCCCGCAGTTATTGCATACATTTCCTTTACGTGGGGTCTCACTGGTTTCCTGTCGAGGTTGAGGCTCCTTGGACTTACCATGGCCATGAAAATTGGTTGGTCGCCGAAATGGTCGTCTTTCTCGTTGAGTTCTTGCATCTGTGACTAGGGCTTGCGTTTCCTTTCTATGTTGTGTAGTGGATAGCGATGCATGTCTGTTCTGATCTGCGTACCATACATTTGAAGAGTGAATACTACATTGTTCTAGATCAGCGAAAGTGTGGGGCCTATTTATTAGTGCTAATCGGGAGCGTTCTTCAGGAGATAAACCTACTAGAATAGTATCGACCAATTGTTTCTCACTCCAGTCGACTTGCAGTAGTCGTGAAGATCCTCTGATGTCTGCAATATAGTGGGCCAGTCTTTCATGGGCTCCTTGTACTCGAAGTACGGTATTTCTTTTAATCTCCTCATAAATTCCCGTGGGGATAAAATGTTTTATTATGGTAGTATGAAGTTCTTCTACTGGAAGAGTCGAGTTTAATGATTCCAGTACACGATCTCGTAATGGTGGTTTACATTTGGGTAGGATTACTTGCAGGATTTGCCAATCGTTCAGTTGCTGTAGATCTTTTATTTGCAGGAGATATCTGATGAAATTTAACAGTTTCGTAATACTTAAGCCATCGGTGTAGGGAATTTCTGTAATAATTTTTTCTACTGGGTGTGTGATCTTTCCGTAGAGGTCTACATTAAAATTTACATTTGGTATACATTTCGAAGGATTCGTTGCTGCGTTAGGCGTCGTAATCGCATATCTACTGGTGCGAGTATGGTGACCACTAGGCTGTGGGGGTTCTGATATTGTGAGGGTATGTAATTCTCTACTAGGTAGCTGTTCATGAGTCGGTTGTATCTTCGATACGATGGGTGATTCGTGGTTCGAGGTGGAGGGAGGGTTTTCTAAAGTAGGGGATTGAACCGGGGAAATATATAATTTTTGTAAATATAGCTCTATTCCTTCCATTCTAGATGAGTCTGACTTTCATCGCAATTCGTTGATAATTATGGGTAATTGGCGTAATGCCTCATCCGCAAATTTCTGCACATCGGGAGGGGTTACGGTGACGTCGGGCCAGTTCAATAAACTGTTCAACCGGCGGGTTAAATGTTCTATTCGTTGCGTGACGCGCAATATTACGGTAGGTGATTTTTCGTCGTGAATGTTTTGAGATAATAACGTCAGTTCCCTCTACTTCGCATAACAGGTTTCTCGTTCGCTGTCATAATCGAGTTCACGTAATCTATCTAACTGCGAGGGTATATCTGATCTGCTTTCGCGTAATGTCTTGCCCAATTCAGCCACTGTTACGTTCGCGTGAGATAAACCGCGTAAAATAGCTTCGTAGCACAGTTCATCTTTTAATAATAGATCGGGGTTAAATACAGCCATTTTTGAAATGTGAGTGGCTATAAATACTTATTCTACTATTCGCACTAAATTCTATACTACTCTTTCTTGTTTTCACACATAAACGATTAAAGTTCACATTTAAAATTTACACTGGTAGTGAGAGAGATAAATTTCAGAGAAAGAGAATTCTCACACAGGCGTCAATATACATTTAACGAAGGGGGAATTCTCGGTTACTAAACACAGGATGATACACGCTTCTTATAACAATAGAACAATCGAAGAGGGTTGCGTATTGTCTAACTCAACTTTGCGGGAGGTAACTATGACAGTTTTACACAGGCGTGGACAAGAATTTAACCGGTCAGATTTTGTTTACAAACCGACACGTTGATAAATGAAATTTTTGACAAGCACGTACCTGATGTTGTTTCGTATAACTGTGGCGCTAAGTTAACATTGTGTAAATTCCTACATCTAATTCACAATTAAAGTTACCTATTTACTATACCGCTATAATAATAATTATCATTTTTATTTTATTAAAAATTTTAGACACATATTAAAGTACATGAGTGAATAGATCAACAGGGTGTCACAATATTACACAATTACTTATTAAACAAAACAAGGTGGCGCATGTTAATAATAAAATTATTTACTTGTTTTTTTTTTTACAAAGCAGAGTAGTGCATTTTATAACATCTTTACTTACGTTATAACATCGGGAACCCGTATTAATTGACTCTGGCCAATTATACAGGCTGCCTTCATTGTAACAAGCTGAAAATTAATCAAATCACCAAAACAATTAATATAAAAGGAAACTGGGGAGGGGAGACTGCTGATCTATGCACTCAGTTTAGCACGTACTAAAGATGACATCTCTTTATTTATGACTGTTAGATTATACATAACATATCAAATTTTAACTTACAGTGAAATCATAAGGGGTTTTCTACATTAAGATTTACAATACAGTTAGCGCATTTTACCTCGGATCCGAGTTTCTGTATATTACTTAGGAATTTCAAGTTTACTCTACTCCATTACTCAATTACTTTATTACTCTTTATACCATTTGAGAATGGTTTCATTTAGTAGTGCGATGTTCCAACGCTACATCACACGAGTTATTTTACAACTTATGGTTACTGAAATTACTTGTTACAACATTTATTCTTAAACTTTAGAGATTGTCATTTTAAAGTCTTTTAGTTTACAATTACTTCTATTTTAAAAAAAATACATATCCACGGAAGACCAGCTTCCGTGCTACCTCTTAGTTAAGTGTTTTAGTCCATGTCGTCCACGCGTGATTCTTCCGCACACTCTAGGTAGAGGGTTGTCATCGTGGTCGTCTTCCTGGTGAAGGTCCTTGGAGTCAACTAATGATAGAGAGAGTTACGATGTCATGAAGTCGTCCTGTTCCTTGGTGGTTTGGCAAATACAGTTGAGGTCTTCGTCTTCACATTTTACATTTGGTAATAGAACGGTTGTATTTCACTTTACATATACAACCCTAAAATAACTTTAACTATCTTTCTAGATGTGAGATGTCACCTTTCGCACTTAATCTTCTACATTCTTCTTTACTGATACACACTACATACTCGTTACATAACTCTTCACACGGTTATTTAACTTAATAACAAAATAATAAAACATATTTTGTTGTAGCGCTCCGTTCTGAGCTTCTTACTGGCCGAACGACGCATCTCAAGTCTATCTTACTATGTTAGGAAGGGTCAGTTAATCGCGCGGAGTTTACGCGTCGCAATAAAATAGTTCCACATTTATCCTCTATTTAAAGGGTTAAAGTTTGACCTTTTAATTATCCAAAGCTATTCTTAATTACAGACTTTATTATAGTACACTACTGTGGTCTTGTTTATTAATTTAATTAATATCAAATTTACAAGTATTATTAGTTTGTTTAGGGGTCGGTATTCAAGTTAATTCCGGTTAGCGCATGTCTATGCAGGGTTAATTAACAAGGTTTTCCCTATCTGTACACTCGTATTCCTTTTTATTTTATTATTAAAACTCTTTATTAAATATTATTATAATTTTATGATAGCGATAAAATTTAGTTTAAATGTGCGATTTTATTAAAAATTAAAATTTCTCAGCTTTTAGATTACCTATTTATTAATTATTTTATTTTTAATTAATGAAATCGTCACATACTCCGCCGCTTAAAAACAGACTCCGGCTTATTTGGTCAGCAATGTACTGGGAGTATGCTTGGGGATTACCGTGTGAAATTTCTCTCACTCGTTTCTCTGTACAAAATTATGAGCTGCATAAGTCACTCTCGACTTGCTTATTCTTACTATCAATATATATATATACAATACCTTACAGACTAATTCTTATACTACATAAGATTCACACATTATAAAATATATCGTAAACATACTAAATTCTTCTTAAATCTACTACTTACGACTACTACCGGATTTTTCTTTAGTTTGTGAGTTACTCTTGTTATAGAATTACTCTTCAAGTAATTTATTACTTAATTATTACTTATATTCGATGTCAGCTGACTTCTCACTTTGCTCTACTTTCTATGAATAGGATTCAAGGTTGATCAGGCCTCGTACCTATTTATACGATTAGGTAGCCAATTGTTACTCAAGTACTCTTTAGCAGTTGAGTACAAAACATATACCTTTTTACTACATTTATTTTGCTTGCATTCTACCATTTCCTTCTTTGTGATAACGTTTTATCTGCGAAATATGTGTTCTTCGTACATATTTTTGAGTAGAGGGTTCGTACAGAGCTACAGTTACTGGAGTTAAGTATTTGTGAATTTGAGAAGGACCGCACCATCGGTATGATAGCTTGGAGGTTGTCTTATCGATAGCACTACTCGTAGGGTGTGTTTTATACATTACTGTCACCGATTTGGTACTTTACTTCATTGTTATTATTATTTCGCTCGTGATATTTCCTTGATTTCGCTAAGTTTGCTCGTAAATTAGCGCGAGCTTCATTCCAGATTTTCTTTATATTTTTATCCCTAATTTCAAGGGGTAGCAACTCATGTATTTTCCACTTAGTGGATACTGGGTGGTTAGGTTTGTATTTGAACAATAATTCGAATGGGGTAGACTTACGTCCTTCATGATAGGCTGAATTAAAGGCGAATTGTATCCCGGATAGGTTCTGGTCCCAAGACGTATGGTCGTTTGCATGGTAGGCTATTAAAGCAGATTTTAGGTTTCGCAAATACCTTTCAGCTATATTACCTTGCGGACGATACTCTGTAGTGGTAATGTGGTCTATTCCTAATTTGAAACACATGTTCCTGAATTCCTTTGACTTAAACTGGGGTCCATTATCCGACACTAGATGTACGGGAGTACCGAATTCTTTAAATAATCTATTCTGTAATATACTTACTGTGGTTGAAGCTAATGCTCGCCGCATGGGGTACATCCAGACAAATTTGCTGAAAGAATCTACGCAAATTAGTAGCATGGTATTTCCTGATTTAGAACGCGGGTAGGGTCCTGAAAAGTCTAAATAGATTTTGGAGAACGGGGTAGCAGGAATCTCTGAGATTAATTGACTTATTTGGCTGTTTCTCGCTGGTTTGCTGAGTGCACACAACTTACACCTTTTCACGAAATTAGCGATCACACTGTTCATATTTTCCCAGTGATATTCTTTACGAATTCGATGTATGGTTTTATTTATTCCCATATGTGCTCCAATGGTGGAAGAGTGATAGTATTCCATCAGCATAGGTTTAATAATATCAGGGGCGATCATTCGTAAATATTTTCCGTTCGCCATTCTATAACATAACACTCTCTTACTTAATATGTATTTTCCTGACTTATTTCCTTTGTCAAGTTGTTCTATAATTGGTCTTAAACGGGGGTCTTGTTGTTGATACTGGGCTAAGTCCGTAAATGCAAGAGGAAATTCGGTAATTAAAGTATTGATAATCGGCGTTTCTCTACTCTCCTTGTTTTCGTATGTTTTACTACTCGGCTGGAACATACGTGACAGTGTATCGGCAACTACGTTTTGGGTGCCTCTAATATGTTGTATTTTAAACTTAAAACAATTTAATCTTAATACCCATCTTCCAATACGACCTAACTGTTTTGGGTGATTTAGTAGCCAAGATAAATGCTTGATTATCTGTTTCTAACAGAAACTCTTTATGTTCTAAAAATGGTTTGAACTTCTCAAAAGCGAAAACGATAGCTAAACATTCTAATTCGTATGCGGAGTATTTCTTTTCTTGATCTGTCAGGGTGCGTGAAGCGTAACTAATAGGTAGTCTAGAGTTATCTACTTCCTGATATATTACTGCACCTAGGGCTACACTTGAACTGTCTGTCTGTACTATAAACGGTTTTGAAAAATCGGCTAATTGTAGTACTGGGGGTGATATGATGCTTTCTTTTAGTTTCTCGAATGCAGTTTGGTGTTGCACATTCCACTCAAATTTAACTCCCTTCTTTCTTAAAGCATTCAGAGGTGCTGCAATTTCGGCTAGATGTGGGATATACTTGTGGAAATAATTTATCATTCCCAAAAATCGGGCTATTCCTTTTGCATCCCGGGGTGGTAAAATTTCTCTGATAGCACGGGTTCGCTCGGGGTCTATGCTTACCTTCCCGTTGGCTTTTACGATGTGACCTAAAAATGAGAATTGTGTGACAGCAAAATTTACTTTACTGGGGTTTACGGTTAATCCAGCTTTCTCTAATCGGGATAGTACTTCACGTAGATGTTTAAGATGTTGGTCAATTGATTCGCTGTAGATAACGATGTCATCTAAGTAGTGATACACATATTTAAATTTTATATCATGAAATTATTTTTCTAATAATCTGCTACATACAGAACTACCTTGGGATATACCAAAGGGTACCCTCGTAAATTGGTACAGGTTGAAAGGGACGGCAAAAGCGGTTAGACGTTTTGAATCTTCCGAGAGGGGTATCTGGTGAAATGCCTGGTTTAGATCCATGATGGTAAAAATTTTTGCTTTCGTAAAATAATGAAAAGCACTGTGGATGTCGGGAAGCGGTATAGATTCAAATTCTATCCGTTTATTTAGTTGCCTGTAGTCCACAACTAGTCTATGTTTGTCGTTAGTTTTGGGTACTAAAATCGCGGGTGATGAATAAGATGAAGTAGAGGGTTCGATGACTCCTTGTTCTAACAATTTGTTAATTTGGTTCCTCATCACTTCCATTTTTGGAAGTGATAACTTGTATGGGGCTAAACGTATTACTTTATTGTCGCTCAAATTGATTTTGTACTCTATCTGGTCCGTCAGTCCTAACTTTGGGGTGAGGACGTTGGAGAACTGTTCTATTAATGTCTGCATGTTCCGTCTATCTTTACTTTCCAGATGACCTAATTCAGATTCATGATGTTCTAGATGTGTAGAAGTAGTTCCAGTACTTTTTCTGTTATTTGCATTATCATCCAAATTATATTTTTGTGAACGATCGAATCCAAATTCTTATCATGAATATCTAGAATTATTCCTGTTTTACTGATAAAATCAGCTCCCAATATTAACTCGGGTCCTAACTCGTCGCATACCAACATTGGAAAATACCACGTTAGATTTTTAATTTTTACTTTAAACGTGATGATAAGTTTTATCATTAAATTTTGTTTATTAGCTGTAGCGCATCTAATATTCACTGATTGACGGCGTTTAACTAAGTTGTGTTTAAATAATTTATTGGCTAGCTCTTGACTAATTAAACTTCGCGTTGATCCGGAATCAATTAATCCGAGGGTGGATGTAACACCGAGGTCAACTTGTATATACGGTAATTGACACTTACTGAAATCACATTTATTAATAGCGTTACATTTATCAATAAATTTTATAACATAGGGGTCTAATTTTCTTTTGTTATTATTATTTTGTTTTAATTTGTTGTCTCTCAGGGATTTACCTGTTTTAACGGAGCTGCGGAAGACACAGGATTTCGGATCTCCCTGCCTTACATGTTTTTTGGATAATGGGTTTTCTGATTGTACTGTTTCCGTTTACAGTTTCTACTGATGTGTCCAGGTTTCCCGCAGTTATAGCATACATTTCCTTTACGTGGGGTCTCACTGGTTTCCTGTCGAGGTTGAGGCTCCTTGGACTTACCATGGCCATGAAAATTGGTTGGTCGCCGAAATGGTCGTCTTTCTCGTTGAGTTCTTGCATCTGTGACTAGGGCTTGCGTTTCCTTTCTATGTTGTGTAGTGGATAGCGATGCATGTCTGTTCTGATCTGCGTACCATACATTTGAAGAGTGAATACTACATTGTTCTAGATCAGCGAAAGTGTGGGGCCTATTTATTAGTGCTAATCGGGAGCGTTCTTCAGGAGATAAACCTACTAGAATAGTATCGACCAATTGTTTCTCACTCCAGTCGACTTGCAGTAGTCGTGAAGATCCTCTGATGTCTGCAATATAGTGGGCCAGTCTTTCATGGGCTCCTTGTACTCGAAGTACGGTATTTCTTTTAATCTCCTCATAAATTCCCGTGGGGATAAAATGTTTTATTATGGTAGTATGAAGTTCTTCTACTGGAAGAGTCGAGTTTAATGATTCCAGTACACGATCTCGTAATGGTGGTTTACATTTGGGTAGGATTACTTGCAGGATTTGCCAATCGTTCAGTTGCTGTAGATCTTTTATTTGCAGGAGATATCTGATGAAATTTAACAGTTTCGTAATACTTAAGCCATCGGTGTAGGGAATTTCTGTAATAATTTTTTCTACTGGGTGTGTGATCTTTCCGTAGAGCTCTACATTAAAATTTACATTTGGTATACATTTCGAAGGATTCGTTGCTGCGTTAGGCGTCGTAATCGCATATCTACTGGTGCGAGTATGGTGACCACTAGGCTGTGGGGGTTCTGATATTGTGAGGGTATGTAATTCTCTACTAGGTAGCTGTTCATGAGTCGGTTGTATCTTCGATACGATGGGTGATTCGTGGTTCGAGGTGGAGGGAGGGTTTTCTAAAGTAGGGGATTGAACCGGGGAAATATATAATTTTTGTAAATATAGCTCTATTCCTTCCATTCTAGATGAGTCTGACTTTCATCGCAATTCGTTGATAATTATGGGTAATTGGCGTAATGCCTCATCCGCAAATTTCTGCACATCGGGAGGGGTTACGGTGACGTCGGGCCAGTTCAATAAATTGTTCAACCGGCGGGTTAAATGTTCTATTCGTTGCGTGACGCGCAATATTACGGTAGGTGATTTTTCGTCGTGAATGTTTTGAGATAATAACGTCAGTTCCCTCTACTTCGCATAACAGGTTTCTCGTTCGCTGTCATAATCGAGTTCACGTAATCTATCTAACTGCGAGGGTATATCTGATCTGCTTTCGCGTAATGTCTTGCCCAATTCAGCCACTGTTACGTTCGCGTGAGATAAACCGCGTAAAATAGCTTCGTAGCACAGTTCATCTTTTAATAATAGATCGGGGTTAAATACAGCCATTTTTGAAATGTGAGTGGCTATAAATACTTATTCTACTATTCGCACTAAATTCTATACTACTCTTTCTTGTTTTCACACATAAACGATTAAAGTTCACATTTAAAATTTACACTGGTAGTGAGAGAGATAAATTTCAGAGAAAGAGAATTCTCACACAGGCGTCAATATACATTTAACGAAGGGGGAATTCTCGGTTACTAAACACAGGATGATACACGCTTCTTATAACAATAGAACAATCGAAGAGGGTTGCGTATTGTCTAACTCAACTTTGCGGGAGGTAACTATGACAGTTTTACACAGGCGTGGACAAGAATTTAACCGGTCAGATTTTGTTTACAAACCGACACGTTGATAAATGAAATTTTTGACAAGCACGTACCTGATGTTGTTTCGTATAACTGTGGCGCTAAGTTAACATTGTGTAAATTCCTACATCTAATTCACAATTAAAGTTACCTATTTACTATACCACTATAATAATAATTATCATTTTTATTTTATTAAAAATTTTAGACACATATTAAAGTACATGAGTGAATAGATCAACAGGGTGTCACAATATTACACAATTACTTATTAAACAAAACAAGGTGGCGCATGTTAATAATAAAATTATTTACTTGTTTTTTTTTTACAAAGCAGAGTAGTGCATTTTATAACATCTTTACTTACGTTATAACATCGGGAACCCGTATTAATTGACTCTGGCCAATTATACAGGCTGCCTTCATTGTAACAAGCTGAAAATTAATCAAATCACCAAAACAATTAATATAAAAGGAAACTGGGGAGGGGAGACTGCTGATCTATGCACTCAGTTTAGCACGTACTAAAGATGACATCTCTTTATTTATGACTGTTAGATTATACATAACATATCAAATTTTAACTTACAGTGAAATCATAAGGGGTTTTCTACATTAAGATTTACAATACAGTTAGCGCATTTTACCTCGGATCCGAGTTTCTGTATATTACTTAGGAATTTCAAGTTTACTCTACTCCATTACTCAATTACTTTATTACTCTTTATACCATTTGAGGAATGGTTTCATTTAGTAGTGCGATGTTCCAACGCTACATCACACGAGTTATTTTACAACTTATGGTTACTGAAATTACTTGTTACAACATTTATTCTTAAACTTTAGAGATTGTCATTTTAAAGTCTTTTAGTTTACAATTACTTCTATTTAAAAAAAAATACATATCCACGGAAGACCAGCTTCCGTGCTACCTCTTAGTTAAGTGTTTTAGTCCATGTCGTCCACGCGTGATTCTTCCGCACACTCTAGGTAGAGGGTTGTCATCGTGGTCGTCTTCCTGGTGAAGGTCCTTGGAGTCAACTAATGATAGAGAGAGTTACGATGTCATGAAGTCGTCCTGTTCCTTGGTGGTTTGGCAAATACAGTTGAGGTCTTCGTCTTCACATTTTACATTTGGTAATAGAACGGTTGTATTTCACTTTACATATACAACCCTAAAATAACTTTAACTATCTTTCTAGATGTGAGATGTCACCTTTCGCACTTAATCTTCTACATTCTTCTTTACTGATACACACTACATACTCGTTACATAACTCTTCACACGGTTATTTAACTTAATAACAAAATAATAAAACATATTTTGTTGTAGCGCTCCGTTCTGAGCTTCTTACTGGCCGAACGACGCATCTCAAGTCTATCTTACTATGTTAGGAAGGGTCAGTTAATCGCGCGGAGTTTACGCGTCGCAATAAAATAGTTCCACATTTATCCTCTATTTAAAGGGTTAAAGTTTGACCTTTTAATTATCCAAAGCTATTCTTAATTACAGACTTTATTATAGTACACTACTGTGGTCTTGTTTATTAATTTAATTAATATCAAATTTACAAGTATTATTAGTTTGTTTAGGGGTCGGTATTCAAGTTAATTCCGGTTAGCGCATGTCTATGCAGGGTTAATTAACAAGGTTTTCCCTATCTGTACACTCGTATTCCTTTTTATTTTATTATTAAAACTCTTTATTAAATATTATTATAATTTTATGATAGCGATAAAATTTAGTTTAAATGTGCGATTTTATTAAAAATTAAAATTTCTCAGCTTTTAGATTACCTATTTATTAATTATTTTATTTTTAATTAATGAAATCGTCACATACTCCGCCGCTTAAAAACAGACTCCGGCTTATTTGGTCAGCAATGTACTGGGAGTATGCTTGGGGATTACCGTGTGAAATTTCTCTCACTCGTTTCTCTGTACAAAATTATGAGCTGCATAAGTCACTCTCGACTTGCTTATTCTTACTATCAATATATATATACAATACCTTACAGACTAATTCTTATACTACATAAGATTCACACATTATAAAATATATCGTAAACATACTAAATTCTTCTTAAATCTACTACTTACGACTACTACCGGATTTTTCTTTAGTTTGTGAGTTACTCTTGTTATAGAATTACTCTTCAAGTAATTTATTACTTAATTATTACTTATATTCGATGTCAGCTGACTTCTCACTTTGCTCTACTTTCTATGAATAGGATTCAAGGTTGATCAGGCCTCGTACCTATTTATACGATTAGGTAGCCAATTGTTACTCAAGTACTCTTTAGCAGTTGAGTACAAAACATATACCTTTTTACTACATTTATTTTGCTTGCATTCTACCATTTCCTTCTTTGTGATAACGTTTTATCTGCGAAATATGTGTTCTTCGTACATATTTTTGAGTAGAGGGTTCGTACAGAGCTACAGTTACTGGAGTTAAGTATTTGTGAATTTGAGAAGGACCGCACCATCGGTATGATAGCTTGGAGGTTGTCTTATCGATAGCACTACTCGTAGGGTGTGTTTTATACATTACTGTCACCGATTTGGTACTTTACTTCATTGTTATTATTATTTCGCTCGTGATATTTCCTTGATTTCGCTAAGTTTGCTCGTAAATTAGCGCGAGCTTCATTCCAGATTTTCTTTATATTTTTATCCCTAATTTCAAGGGGTAGCAACTCATGTATTTTCCACTTAGTGGATACTGGGTGGTTAGGTTTGTATTTGAACAATAATTCGAATGGGGTAGACTTATGTCCTTCATGATAGGCTGAATTAAAGGCGAATTGTATCCCGGATAGGTTCTGGTCCCAAGACGTATGGTCGTTTGCATGGTAGGCTATTAAAGCAGATTTTAGGTTTCGCAAATACCTTTCAGCTATATTACCTTGCGGACGATACTCTGTAGTGGTAATGTGGTCTATTCCTAATTTGAAACACATGTTCCTGAATTCCTTTGACTTAAACTGGGGTCCATTATCCGACACTAGATGTACGGGAGTACCGAATTCTTTAAATAATCTATTCTGTAATATACTTACTGTGGTTGAAGCTAATGCTCGCCGCATGGGGTACATCCAGACAAATTTGCTGAAAGAATCTACGCAAATTAGTAGCATGGTATTTCCTGATTTAGAACGCGGGTAGGGTCCTGAAAAGTCTAAATAGATTTTGGAGAACGGGGTAGCAGGAATCTCTGAGATTAATTGACTTATTTGGCTGTTTCTCGCTGGTTTGCTGAGTGCACACAACTTACACCTTTTCACGAAATTAGCGATCACACTGTTCATATTTTCCCAGTGATATTCTTTACGAATTCGATGTATGGTTTTATTTATTCCCATATGTGCTCCAATGGTGGAAGAGTGATAGTATTCCATCAGCATAGGTTTAATAATATCAGGGGCGATCATTCGTAAATATTTTCCGTTCGCCATTCTATAACATAACACTCTCTTACTTAATATGTATTTTCCTGACTTATTTCCTTTGTCAAGTTGTTCTATAATTGGTCTTAAACGGGGGTCTTGTTGTTGATACTGGGCTAAGTCCGTAAATGCAAGAGGAAATTCGGTAATTAAAGTATTGATAATCGGCGTTTCTCTACTCTCCTTGTTTTCGTATGTTTTACTACTCGGCTGGAACATACGTGACAGTGTATCGGCAACTACGTTTTGGGTGCCTCTAATATGTTGTATTTTAAACTTAAAACAATTTAATCTTAATACCCATCTTCCAATACGACCTAACTGTTTTGGGTGATTTAGTAGCCAAGATAAATGCTTGATTATCTGTTTCTAACAGAAACTCTTTATGTTCTAAAAATGGTTTGAACTTCTCAAAAGCGAAAACGATAGCTAAACATTCTAATTCGTATGCGGAGTATTTCTTTTCTTGATCTGTCAGGGTGCGTGAAGCGTAACTAATAGGTAGTCTAGAGTTATCTACTTCCTGATATATTACTGCACCTAGGGCTACACTTGAACTGTCTGTCTGTACTATAAACGGTTTTGAAAAATCGGCTAATTGTAGTACTGGGGGTGATATGATGCTTTCTTTTAGTTTCTCGAATGCAGTTTGGTGTTGCACATTCCACTCAAATTTAACTCCCTTCTTTCTTAAAGCATTCAGAGGTGCTGCAATTTCGGCTAGATGTGGGATATACTTGTGGAAATAATTTATCATTCCCAAAAATCGGGCTATTCTTTTGCATCCCGGGGTGGTAAAATTTCTCTGATAGCACGGGTTCGCTCGGGGTCTATGCTTACCTTCCCGTTGGCTTTTACGATGTGACCTAAAAATGAGAATTGTGTGACAGCAAAATTTACTTTACTGGGGTTTACGGTTAATCCAGCTTTCTCTAATCGGGATAGTACTTCACGTAGATGTTTAAGATGTTGGTCAATTGATTCGCTGTAGATAACGATGTCATCTAAGTAGTGATACACATATTTAAATTTTATATCATGAAATTATTTTTCTAATAATCTGCTACATACAGAACTACCTTGGGATATACCAAAGGGTACCCTCGTAAATTGGTACAGGTTGAAAGGGACGGCAAAAGCGGTTAGACGTTTTGATTCTTCCGAGAGGGGTATCTGGTGAAATGCCTGGTTTAGATCCATGATGGTAAAAATTTTTGCTTTCGTAAAATAATGAAAAGCACTGTGGATGTCGGGAAGCGGTATAGATTCAAATTCTATCCGTTTATTTAGTTGCCTGTAGTCCACAACTAGTCTATGTTTGTCGTTAGTTTTGGGTACTAAAAACGCGGGTGATGAATAAGATGAAGTAGAGGGTTCGATGACTCCTTGTTCTAACAATTTGTTAATTTGGTTCCTCATTACTTCCATTTTTGGAAGTGATAACTTGTATGGGGCTAAACGTATTACTTTATTGTCGCTCAAATTGATTTTGTACTCTATCAGGTCCGTCAGTCCAAACTTTGGGGTGAGGACGTTGGAGAACTGTTCCATTAATGTCTGCATGTTCCGTCTATCTTTACTTTCCAGATGACCTAATTCAGATTCATGATGTTCTAGATGTGTAGAAGTAGTTCCAGTACTTTTTCTGTTATTTGCATTATCATCCAAATTATATTTTTGTGAACGATCGAATCCAAATTCTTATCATGAATATCTAGAATTATTCCTGTTTTATTAAGTTTGCTCGTAAATTAGCGCGAGCTTCATTCCAGATTTTCTTTATATTTTTATCCCTAATTTCAAGGGGTAGCAACTCATGTATTTTCCACTTAGTGGATACTGGGTGGTTAGGTTTGTATTTGAACAATAATTCGAATGGGGTAGACTTATGTCCTTCATGATAGGCTGAATTAAAGGCGAATTGTATCCCGTATAGGTTCTGGTCCCAAGACGTATGGTCGTTTGCATGGTAGGCTATTAAAGCAGATTTTAGGTTTCGCAAATACCTTTCAGCTATATTACCTTGCGGACGATACTCTGTAGTGGTAATGTGGTCTATTCCTAATTTGAAACACATGTTCCTGAATTCCTTTGACTTAAACTGGGGTCCATTATCCGACACTAGATGTACGGGAGTACCGAATTCTTTAAATAATCTATTCTGTAATATACTTACTGTGGTTGAAGCTAATGCTCGCCGCATGGGGTACATCCAGACAAATTTGCTGAAAGAATCTACGCAAATTAGTAGCATGGTATTTCCTGATTTAGAACGCGGGTAGGGTCCTGAAAAGTCTAAATAGATTTTGGAGAACGGGGTAGCAGGAATCTCTGAGATTAATTGACTTATTTGGCTGTTTCTCGCTGGTTTGCTGAGTGCACACAACTTACACCTTTTCACGAAATTAGCGATCACACTGTTCATATTTTCCCAGTGATATTCTTTACGAATTCGATGTATGGTTTTATTTATTCCCATATGTGCTCCAATGGTGGAAGAGTGATAGTATTCCATCAGCATAGGTTTAATAATATCAGGGGCGATCATTCGTAAATATTTTCCGTTCGCCATTCTATAACATAACACTCTCTTACTTAATATGTATTTTCCTGACTTATTTCCTTTGTCAAGTTGTTCTATAATTGGTCTTAAACGGGGGTCTTGTTGTTGATACTGGGCTAAGTCCGTAAATGCAAGAGGAAATTCGGTAATTAAAGTATTGATAATCGGCGTTTCTCTACTCTCCTTGTTTTCGTATGTTTTACTACTCGGCTGGAACATACGTGACAGTGTATCGGCAACTACGTTTTGGGTGCCTCTAATATGTTGTATTTTAAACTTAAAACAATTTAATCTTAATACCCATCTTCCAATACGACCTAACTGTTTTGGGTGATTTAGTAGCCAAGATAAATGCTTGATTATCTGTTTCTAACAGAAACTCTTTATGTTCTAAAAATGGTTTGAACTTCTCAAAAGCGAAAACGATAGCTAAACATTCTAATTCGTATGCGGAGTATTTCTTTTCTTGATCTGTCAGGGTGCGTGAAGCGTAACTAATAGGTAGTCTAGAGTTATCTACTTCCTGATATATTACTGCACCTAGGGCTACACTTGAACTGTCTGTCTGTACTATAAACGGTTTTGAAAAATCGGCTAATTGTAGTACTGGGGGTGATATGATGCTTTCTTTTAGTTTCTCGAATGCAGTTTGGTGTTGCACATTCCACTCAAATTTAACTCCCTTCTTTCTTAAAGCATTCAGAGGTGCTGCAATTTCGGCTAGATGTGGGATATACTTGTGGAAATAATTTATCATTCCCAAAAATCGGGCTATTCCTTTTGCATCCCGGGGTGGTAAAATTTCTCTGATAGCACGGGTTCGCTCGGGGTCTATGCTTACCTTCCCGTTGGCTTTTACGATGTGACCTAAAAATGAGAATTGTGTGACAGCAAAATTTACTTTACTGGGTTTTACGGTTAATCCAGCTTTCTCTAATCGGGATAGTACTTCACGTAGATGTTTAAGATGTTGGTCAATTGATTCGCTGTAGATAACGATGTCATCTAAGTAGTGATACACATATTTAAATTTTATATCATGAAATTATTTTTCTAATAATCTGCTACATACAGAACTACCTTGGGATATACCAAAGGGTACCCTCGTAAATTGGTACAGGTTGAAAGGGACGGCAAAAGCGGTTAGACGTTTTGATTCTTCCGAGAGGGGTATCTGGTGAAATGCCTGGTTTAGATCCATGATGGTAAAAATTTTTGCTTTCGTAAAATAATGAAAAGCACTGTGGATGTCGGGAAGCGGTATAGATTCAAATTCTATCCGTTTATTTAGTTGCCTGTAGTCCACAACTAGTCTATGTTTGTCGTTAGTTTTGGGTACTAAAAACGCGGGTGATGAATAAGATGAAGTAGAGGGTTCGATGACTCCTTGTTCTAACAATTTGTTAATTTGGTTCCTCATTACTTCCATTTTTGGAAGTGATAACTTGTATGGGGCTAAACGTATTACTTTATTGTCGCTCAAATTGATTTTGTACTCTATCAGGTCCGTCAGTCCTAACTTTGGGGTGAGGACGTTGGAGAACTGTTCTATTAATGTCTGCATGTTCCGTCTATCTTTACTTTCCAGATGACCTAATTCAGATTCATGATGTTCTAGATGTGTAGAAGTAGTTCCAGTACTTTTTCTGTTATTTGCATTATCATCCAAATTATATTTTTGTGAACGATCGAATCCAAATTCTTATCATGAATATCTAGAATTATTCCTGTTTTATTAAGTTTGCTCGTAAATTAGCGCGAGCTTCATTCCAGATTTTCTTTATATTTTTATCCCTAATTTCAAGGGGTAGCAACTCATGTATTTTCCACTTAGTGGATACTGGGTGGTTAGGTTTGTATTTGAACAATAATTCGAATGGGGTAGACTTATGTCCTTCATGATAGGCTGAATTAAAGGCGAATTGTATCCCGGATAGGTTCTGGTCCCAAGACGTATGGTCGTTTGCATGGTAGGCTATTAAAGCAGATTTTAGGTTTCGCAAATACCTTTCAGCTATATTACCTTGCGGACGATACTCTGTAGTGGTAATGTGGTCTATTCCTAATTTGAAACACATGTTCCTGAATTCCTTTGACTTAAACTGGGGTCCATTATCCGACACTAGATGTACGGGAGTACCGAATTCTTTAAATAATCTATTCTGTAATATACTTACTGTGGTTGAAGCTAATGCTCGCCGCATGGGGTACATCCAGACAAATTTGCTGAAAGAATCTACGCAAATTAGTAGCATGGTATTTCCTGATTTAGAACGCGGGTAGGGTCCTGAAAAGTCTAAATAGATTTTGGAGAACGGGGTAGCAGGAATCTCTGAGATTAATTGACTTATTTGGCTGTTTCTCGCTGGTTTGCTGAGTGCACACAACTTACACCTTTTCACGAAATTAGCGATCACACTGTTCATATTTTCCCAGTGATATTCTTTACGAATTCGATGTATGGTTTTATTTATTCCCATATGTGCTCCAATGGTGGAAGAGTGATAGTATTCCATCAGCATAGGTTTAATAATATCAGGGGCGATCATTCGTAAATATTTTCCGTTCGCCATTCTATAACATAACACTCTCTTACTTAATATGTATTTTCCTGACTTATTTCCTTTGTCAAGTTGTTCTATAATTGGTCTTAAACGGGGGTCTTGTTGTTGATACTGGGCTAAGTCCGTAAATGCAAGAGGAAATTCGGTAATTAAAGTATTGATAATCGGCGTTTCTCTACTCTCCTTGTTTTCGTATGTTTTACCACTCGGCTGGAACATACGTGACAGTGTAGCGGCAACTACGTTTTGGGTGCCTCTAATATGTTGTATTTTAAACTTAAAACAATTTAATCTTAATACCCATCTTCCAATACGACCTAACTGTTTTGGGTGATTTAGTAGCCAAGATAAATGCTTGATTATCTGTTTCTAACAGAAACTCTTTATGTTCTAAAAATGGTTTGAACTTCTCAAAAGCGAAAACGATAGCTAAACATTCTAATTCGTATGCGGAGTATTTCTTTTCTTGATCTGTCAGGGTGCGTGAAGCGTAACTAATAGGTAGTCTAGAGTTATCTACTTCCTGATATATTACTGCACCTAGGGCTACACTTGAACTGTCTGTCTGTACTATAAACGGTTTTGAAAAATCGGCTAATTGTAGTACTGGGGGTGATATGATGCTTTCTTTTAGTTTCTCGAATGCAGTTTGGTGTTGCACATTCCACTCAAATTTAACTCCCTTCTTTCTTAAAGCATTCAGAGGTGCTGCAATTTCGGCTAGATGTGGGATATACTTGTGGAAATAATTTATCATTCCCAAAAATCGGGCTATTCCTTTTGCATCCCGGGGTGGTAAAATTTCTCTGATAGCACGGGTTCGCTCGGGGTCTATGCTTACCTTCCCGTTGGCTTTTACGATGTGACCTAAAAATGAGAATTGTGTGACAGCAAAATTTACTTTACTGGGGTTTACGGTTAATCCAGCTTTCTCTAATCGGGATAGTACTTCACGTAGATGTTTAAGATGTTGGTCAATTGATTCGCTGTAGATAACGATGTCATCTAAGTAGTGATACACATATTTAAATTTTATATCATGAAATTATTTTTCTAATAATCTGCTACATACAGAACTACCTTGGGATATACCAAAGGGTACCCTCGTAAATTGGTACAGGTTGAAAGGGACGGCAAAAGCGGTTAGACGTTTTGATTCTTCCGAGAGGGGTATCTGGTGAAATGCCTGGTTTAGATCCATGATGGTAAAAATTTTTGCTTTCGTAAAATAATGAAAAGCACTGTGGATGTCGGGAAGCGGTATAGATTCAAATTCTATCCGTTTATTTAGTTGCCTGTAGTCCACAACTAGTCTATGTTTGTCGTTAGTTTTGGGTACTAAAAACGCGGGTGATGAATAAGATGAAGTAGAGGGTTCGATGACTCCTTGTTCTAACAATTTGTTAATTTGGTTCCTCATTACTTCCATTTTTGGAAGTGATAACTTGTATGGGGCTAAACGTATTACTTTATTGTCGCTCAAATTGATTTTGTACTCTATCAGGTCCGTCAGTCCTAACTTTGGGGTGAGGACGTTGGAGAACTGTTCTATTAATGTCTGCATGTTCCGTCTATCTTTACTTTCCAGATGACCTAATTCAGATTCATGATGTTCTAGATGTGTAGAAGTAGTTCCAGTACTTTTTCTGTTATTTGCATTATCATCCAAATTATATTTTTTGTGAACGATCGAATCCAAATTCTTATCATGAATATCTAGAATTATTCCTGTTTTACTGATAAAATCAGCTCCCAATATTAACTCGGGTCCTAACTCGTCGCATACCAACATTGGAAAATACCACGTTAGATTTTTAATTTTTACTTTAAACGTGATGATAAGTTTTATCATTAAATTTTGTTTATTAGCTGTAGCGCATCTAATATTCACTGATTGACGGCGTTTAACTAAGTTGTGTTTAAATAATTTATTGGCTAGCTCTTGACTAATTAAACTTCGCGTTGATCCGGAATCAATTAATCCGAGGGTGGATGTAACACCGAGGTCAACTTGTATATACGGTAATTGACACTTACTGAAATCACATTTATTAATAGCGTTACATTTATCAATAAATTTTATAACATAGGGGTCTAATTTTCTTTTGTTATTATTATTTTGTTTTAATTTGTTGTCTCTCAGGGATTTACCTGTTTTAACGGAGCTGCGGAAGACACAGGATTTCGGATCTCCCTGCCTTACATGTTTTTTGGATAATGGGTTTTCTGATTGTACTGTTTCCGTTTACAGTTTCTACTGATGTGTCCAGGTTTCCCGCAGTTATAGCATACATTTCCTTTACGTGGGGTCTCACTGGTTTCCTGTCGAGGTTGAGGCTCCTTGGACTTACCATGGCCATGAAAATTGGTTGGTCGCCGAAATGGTCGTCTTTCTCGTTGAGTTCTTGCATCTGTGACTAGGGCTTGCGTTTCCTTTCTATGTTGTGTAGTGGATAGCGATGCATGTCTGTTCTGATCTGCGTACCATACATTTGAAGAGTGAATACTACATTGTTCTAGATCAGCGAAAGTGTGGGGCCTATTTATTAGTGCTAATCGGGAGCGTTCTTCAGGAGATAAACCTACTAGAATAGTATCGACCAATTGTTTCTCACTCCAGTCGACTTGCAGTAGTCGTGAAGATCCTCTGATGTCTGCAATATAGTGGGCCAGTCTTTCATGGGCTCCTTGTACTCGAAGTACGGTATTTCTTTTAATCTCCTCATAAATTCCCGTGGGGATAAAATGTTTTATTATGGTAGTATGAAGTTCTTCTACTGGAAGAGTCGAGTTTAATGATTCCAGTACACGATCTCGTAATGGTGGTTTACATTTGGGTAGGATTACTTGCAGGATTTGCCAATCGTTCAGTTGCTGTAGATCTTTTATTTGCAGGAGATATCTGATGAAATTTAACAGTTTCGTAATACTTAAGCCATCGGTGTAGGGAATTTCTGTAATAATTTTTTCTACTGGGTGTGTGATCTTTCCGTAGAGGTCTACATTAAAATTTACATTTGGTATACATTTCGAAGGATTCGTTGCTGCGTTAGGCGTCGTAATCGCATATCTACTGGTGCGAGTATGGTGACCACTAGGCTGTGGGGGTTCTGATATTGTGAGGGTATGTAATTCTCTACTAGGTAGCTGTTCATGAGTCGGTTGTATCTTCGATACGATGGGTGATTCGTGGTTCGAGGTGGAGGGAGGGTTTTCTAAAGTAGGGGATTGAACCGGGGAAATATATAATTTTTGTAAATATAGCTCTATTCCTTCCATTCTAGATGAGTCTGACTTTCATCGCAATTCGTTGATAATTATGGGTAATTGGCGTAATGCCTCATCCGCAAATTTCTGCACATCGGGAGGGGTTACGGTGACGTCGGGCCAGTTCAATAAATTGTTCAACCGGCGGGTTAAATGTTCTATTCGTTGCGTGACGCGCAATATTACGGTAGGTGATTTTTCGTCGTGAATGTTTTGAGATAATAACGTCAGTTCCCTATACTTCGCATAACAGGTTTCTCGTTCGCTGTCATAATCGAGTTCACGTAATCTATCTAACTGCGAGGGTATATCTGATCTGCTTTCGCGTAATGTCTTGCCCAATTCAGCCACTGTTACGTTCGCGTGAGATAAACCGCGTAAAATAGCTTCGTAGCACAGTTCATCTTTTAATAATAGATCGGGGTTAAATACAGCCATTTTTGAAATGTGAGTGGCTATAAATACTTATTCTACTATTCGCACTAAATTCTATACTACTCTTTCTTGTTTTCACACATAAACGATTAAAGTTCACATTTAAAATTTACACTGGTAGTGAGAGAGATAAATTTCAGAGAAAGAGAATTCTCACACAGGCGTCAATATACATTTAACGAAGGGGGAATTCTCGGTTACTAAACACAGGATGATACACGCTTCTTATAACAATAGAACAATCGAAGAGGGTTGCGTATTGTCTAACTCAACTTTGCGGGAGGTAACTATGACAGTTTTACACAGGCGTGGACAAGAATTTAACCGGTCAGATTTTGTTTACAAACCGACACGTTGATAAATGAAATTTTTGACAAGCACGTACCTGATGTTGTTTCGTATAACTGTGGCGCTAAGTTAACATTGTGTAAATTCCTACATCTAATTCACAATTAAAGTTACCTATTTACTATACCACTATAATAATAATTATCATTTTTATTTTATTAAAAATTTTAGACACATATTAAAGTACATGAGTGAATAGATCAACAGGGTGTCACAATATTACACAATTACTTATTAAACAAAACAAGGTGGCGCATGTTAATAATAAAATTATTTACTTGTTTTTTTTTTTACAAAGCAGAGTAGTGCATTTTATAACATCTTTACTTACGTTATAACATCGGGAACCCGTATTAATTGACTCTGGCCAATTATACAGGCTGCCTTCATTGTAACAAGCTGAAAATTAATCAAATCACCAAAACAATTAATATAAAAGGAAACTGGGGAGGGGAGACTGCTGATCTATGCACTCAGTTTAGCACGTACTAAAGATGACATCTCTTTATTTATGACTGTTAGATTATACATAACATATCAAATTTTAACTTACAGTGAAATCATAAGGGGTTTTCTACATTAAGATTTACAATACAGTTAGCGCATTTTACCTCGGATCCGAGTTTCTGTATATTACTTAGGAATTTCAAGTTTACTCTACTCCATTACTCAATTACTTTATTACTCTTTATACCATTTGAGGAATGGTTTCATTTAGTAGTGCGATGTTCCAACGCTACATCACACGAGTTATTTTACAACTTATGGTTACTGAAATTACTTGTTACAACATTTATTCTTAAACTTTAGAGATTGTCATTTTAAAGTCTTTTAGTTTACAATTACTTCTAATTAAAAAAAAATACATATCCACGGAAGACCAGCTTCCGTGCTACCTCTTAGTTAAGTGTTTTAGTCCATGTCGTCCACGCGTGATTCTTCCGCACACTCTAGGTTGAGGGTTGTCATCGTGGTCGTCTTCCTGGTGAAGGTCCTTGGAGTCAACTAATGATAGAGAGAGTTACGATGTCATGAAGTCGTCCTGTTCCTTGGTGGTTTGGCAAATACAGTTGAGGTCTTCGTCTTCACATTTTACATTTGGTAATAGAACGGTTGTATTTCACTTTACATATACAACCCTAAAATAACTTTAACTATCTTTCTAGATGTGAGATGTCACCTTTCGCACTTAATCTTCTACATTCTTCTTTACTGATACACACTACATACTCGTTACATAACTCTTCACACGGTTATTTAACTTAATAACAAAATAATAAAACATATTTTGTTGTAGCGCTCCGTTCTGAGCTTCTTACTGGCCGAACGACGCATCTCAAGTCTATCTTACTATGTTAGGAAGGGTCAGTTATTCGCGCGGAGTTTACGCGTCGCAATAAAATAGTTCCACATTTATCCTCTATTTAAAGGGTTAAAGTTTGACCTTTTAATTATCCAAAGCTATTCTTAATTACAGACTTTATTATAGTACACTACTGTGGTCTTGTTTATTAATTTAATTAATATCAAATTTACAAGTATTATTAGTTTGTTTAGGGGTCGGTATTCAAGTTAATTCCGGTTAGCGCATGTCTATGCAGGGTTAATTAACAAGGTTTTCCCTATCTGTACACTCGTATTCCTTTTTATTTTATTATTAAAACTCTTTATTAAATATTATTATAATTTTATGATAGCGATAAAATTTAGTTTAAATGTGCGATTTTATTAAAAATTAAAATTTCTCAGCTTTTAGATTACCTATTTATTAATTATTTTATTTTTAATTAATGAAATCGTCACATACTCCGCCGCTTAAAAACAGACTCCGGCTTATTTGGTCAGCAATGTACTGGGAGTATGCTTGGGGATTACCGTGTGAAATTTCTCTCACTCGTTTCTCTGTACAAAATTATGAGCTGCATAAGTCACTCTCGACTTGCTTATTCTTACTATCAATATATATATACAATACCTTACAGACTAATTCTTATACTACATAAGATTCACACATTATAAAATATATCGTAAACATACTAAATTCTTCTTAAATCTACTACTTACGACTACTACCGGATTTTTCTTTAGTTTGTGAGTTACTCTTGTTATAGAATTACTCTTCAAGTAATTTATTACTTAATTATTACTTATATTCGATGTCAGCTGACTTCCCACTTTGCTCTACTTTCTATGAATAGGATTCAAGGTTGATCAGGCCTCCTACCTATTTATACGATTAGGTAGCCAATTGTTACTCAAGTACTCTTTAGCAGTTGAGTACAAAACATATACCTTTTTACTACATTTATTTTGCTTGCATTCTACCATTTCCTTCTTTGTGATAACGTTTTATCTGCGAAATATGTGTTCTTCGTACATATTTTTGAGTAGAGGATTCGTACAGAGCTACAGTTACTGGAGTTAAGTATTTGTGAATTTGAGAAGGACCGCACCATCGGTATGATAGCTTGGAGGTTGTCTTATCGATAGCACTACTCGTAGGATGTGTTTTATACATTACTGTCACCGATTTGGTACTTTACTTCATTGTTATTATTATTTCGCTCGTGATATTTCCTTGATTTCGCTAAGTTTGCTCGTAAATTAGCGCGAGCTTCATTCCAGATTTTCTTTATATTTTTATCCCTAATTTCAAGGGGTAGCAACTCATGTATTTTCCACTTAGTGGATACTGGGTGGTTAGGTTTGTATTTGAACAATAATTCGAATGGGGTAGACTTATGTCCTTCATGATAGGCTGAATTAAAGGCGAATTGTATCCCGTATAGGTTCTGGTCCCAAGACGTATGGTCGTTTGCATGGTAGGCTATTAAAGCAGATTTTAGGTTTCGCAAATACCTTTCAGCTATATTACCTTGCGGACGATACTCTGTAGTGGTAATGTGGTCTATTCCTAATTTGAAACACATGTTCCTGAATTCCTTTGACTTAAACTGGGGTCCATTATCCGACACTAGATGTACGGGAGTACCGAATTCTTTAAATAATCTATTCTGTAATATACTTACTGTGGTTGAAGCTAATGCTCGCCGCATGGGGTACATCCAGACAAATTTGCTGAAAGAATCTACGCAAATTAGTAGCATGGTATTTCCTGATTTAGAACGCGGGTAGGGTCCTGAAAAGTCTAAATAGATTTTGGAGAACGGGGTAGCAGGAATCTCTGAGATTAATTGACTTATTTGGCTGTTTCTCGCTGGTTTGCTGAGTGCACACAACTTACACCTTTTCACGAAATTAGCGATCACACTGTTCATATTTTCCCAGTGATATTCTTTACGAATTCGATGTATGGTTTTATTTATTCCCATATGTGCTCCAATGGTGGAAGAGTGATAGTATTCCATCAGCATAGGTTTAATAATATCAGGGGCGATCATTCGTAAATATTTTCCGTTCGCCATTCTATAACATAACACTCTCTTACTTAATATGTATTTTCCTGACTTATTTCCTTTGTCAAGTTGTTCTATAATTGGTCTTAAACGGGGGTCTTGTTGTTGATACTGGGCTAAGTCCGTAAATGCAAGAGGAAATTCGGTAATTAAAGTATTGATAATCGGCGTTTCTCTACTCTCCTTGTTTTCGTATGTTTTACCACTCGGCTGGAACATACGTGACAGTGTAGCGGCAACTACGTTTTGGGTGCCTCTAATATGTTGTATTTTAAACTTAAAACAATTTAATCTTAATACCCATCTTCCAATACGACCTAACTGTTTTGGGTGATTTAGTAGCCAAGATAAATGCTTGATTATCTGTTTCTAACAGAAACTCTTTATGTTCTAAAAATGGTTTGAACTTCTCAAAAGCGAAAACGATAGCTAAACATTCTAATTCGTATGCGGAGTATTTCTTTTCTTGATCTGTCAGGGTGCGTGAAGCGTAACTAATAGGTAGTCTAGAGTTATCTACTTCCTGATATATTACTGCACCTAGGGCTACACTTGAACTGTCTGTCTGTACTATAAACGGTTTTGAAAAATCGGCTAATTGTAGTACTGGGGGTGATATGATGCTTTCTTTTAGTTTCTCGAATGCAGTTTGGTGTTGCACATTCCACTCAAATTTAACTCCCTTCTTTCTTAAAGCATTCAGAGGTGCTGCAATTTCGGCTAGATGTGGGATATACTTGTGGAAATAATTTATCATTCCCAAAAATCGGGCTATTCCTTTTGCATCCCGGGGTGGTAAAATTTCTCTGATAGCACGGGTTCGCTCGGGGTCTATGCTTACCTTCCCGTTGGCTTTTACGATGTGACCTAAAAATGAGAATTGTGTGACAGCAAAATTTACTTTACTGGGGTTTACGGTTAATCCAGCTTTCTCTAATCGGGATAGTACTTCACGTAGATGTTTAAGATGTTGGTCAATTGATTCGCTGTAGATAACGATGTCATCTAAGTAGTGATACACATATTTAAATTTTATATCATGAAATTATTTTTCTAATAATCTGCTACATACAGAACTACCTTGGGATATACCAAAGGGTACCCTCGTAAATTGGTACAGGTTGAAAGGGACGGCAAAAGCGGTTAGACGTTTTGATTCTTCCGAGAGGGGTATCTGGTGAAATGCCTGGTTTAGATCCATGATGGTAAAAATTTTTGCTTTCGTAAAATAATGAAAAGCACTGTGGATGTCGGGAAGCGGTATAGATTCAAATTCTATCCGTTTATTTAGTTGCCTGTAGTCCACAACTAGTCTATGTTTGTCGTTAGTTTTGGGTACTAAAAACGCGGGTGATGAATAAGATGAAGTAGAGGGTTCGATGACTCCTTGTTCTAACAATTTGTTAATTTGGTTCCTCATTACTTCCATTTTTGGAAGTGATAACTTGTATGGGGCTAAACGTATTACTTTATTGTCGCTCAAATTGATTTTGTACTCTATCAGGTCCGTCAGTCCTAACTTTGGGGTGAGGACGTTGGAGAACTGTTCTATTAATGTCTGCATGTTCCGTCTATCTTTACTTTCCAGATGACCTAATTCAGATTCATGATGTTCTAGATGTGTAGAAGTAGTTCCAGTACTTTTTCTGTTATTTGCATTATCATCCAAATTATATTTTTGTGAACGATCGAATCCAAATTCTTATCATGAATATCTAGAATTATTCCTGTTTTACTGATAAAATCAGCTCCCAATATTAACTCGGGTCCTAACTCGTCGCATACCAACATCGGAAAATACCACGTTAGATTTTTAATTTTTACTTTAAACGTGATGATAAGTTTTATCATTAAATTTTGTTTATTAGCTGTAGCGCATCTAATATTCACTGATTGACGGCGTTTAACTAAGTTGTGTTTAAATAATTTATTGGCTAGCTCTTGACTAATTAAACTTCGCGTTGATCCGGAATCAATTAATCCGAGGGTGGATGTAACACCGAGGTCAACTTGTATATACGGTAATTGACACTTACTGAAATCACATTTATTAATAGCGTTACATTTATCAATAAATTTTATAACATATGGGTCTAATTTTCTTTTGTTATTATTATTTTGTTTTAATTTGTTGTCTCTCAGGGATTTACCTGTTTTAACGGAGCTGCGGAAGACACAGGATTTCGGATCTCCCTGCCTTACATGTTTTTTGGATAATGGGTTTTCTGATTGTACTGTTTCCGTTTACAGTTTCTACTGATGTGTCCAGGTTTCCCGCAGTTATAGCATACATTTCCTTTACGTGGGGTCTCACTGGTTTCCTGTCGAGGTTGAGGCTCCTTGGACTTACCATGGCCATGAAAATTGGTTGGTCGCCGAAATGGTCGTCTTTCTCGTTGAGTTCTTGCATCTGTGACTAGGGCTTGCGTTTCCTTTCTATGTTGTGTAGTGGATAGCGATGCATGTCTGTTCTGATCTGCGTACCATACATTTGAAGAGTGAATACTACATTGTTCTAGATCAGCGAAAGTGTGGGGCCTATTTATTAGTGCTAATCGGGAGCGTTCTTCAGGAGATAAACCTACTAGAATAGTATCGACCAATTGTTTCTCACTCCAGTCGACTTGCAGTAGTCGTGAAGATCCTCTGATGTCTGCAATATAGTGGGCCAGTCTTTCATGGGCTCCTTGTACTCGAAGTACGGTATTTCTTTTAATCTCCTCATAAATTCCCGTGGGGATAAAATGTTTTATTATGGTAGTATGAAGTTCTTCTACTGGAAGAGCCGAGTTTAATGATTCCAGTACACGATCTCGTAATGGTGGTTTACATTTGGGTAGGATTACTTGCAGGATTTGCCAATCGTTCAGTTGCTGTAGATCTTTTATTTGCAGGAGATATCTGATGAAATTTAACAGTTTCGTAATACTTAAGCCATCGGTGTAGGGAATTTCTGTAATAATTTTTTCTACTGGGTGTGTGATCTTTCCGTAGAGGTCTACATTAAAATTTACATTTGGTATACATTTCGAAGGATTCGTTGCTGCGTTAGGCGTCGTAATCGCATATCTACTGGTGCGAGTATGGTGACCACTAGGCTGTGGGGGTTCTGATATTGTGAGGGTATGTAATTCTCTACTAGGTAGCTGTTCATGAGTCGGTTGTATCTTCGATACGATGGGTGATTCGTGGTTCGAGGTGGAGGGAGGGTTTTCTAAAGTAGGGGATTGAACCGGGGAAATATATAATTTTTGTAAATATAGCTCTATTCCTTCCATTCTAGATGAGTCTGACTTTCATCGCAATTCGTTGATAATTATGGGTAATTGGCGTAATGCCTCATCCGCAAATTTCTGCACATCGGGAGGGGTTACGGTGACGTCGGGCCAGTTCAATAAATTGTTCAACCGGCGGGTTAAATGTTCTATTCGTTGCGTGACGCGCAATATTACGGTAGGTGATTTTTCGTCGTGAATGTTTTGAGATAATAACGTCAGTTCCCTATACTTCGCATAACAGGTTTCTCGTTCGCTGTCATAATCGAGTTCACGTAATCTATCTAACTGCGAGGGTATATCTGATCTGCTTTCGCGTAATGTCTTGCCCAATTCAGCCACTGTTACGTTCGCGTGAGATAAACCGCGTAAAATAGCTTCGTAGCACAGTTCATCTTTTAATAATAGATCGGGGTTAAATACAGCCATTTTTGAAATGTGAGTGGCTATAAATACTTATTCTACTATTCGCACTAAATTCTATACTACTCTTTCTTGTTTTCACACATAAACGATTAAAGTTCACATTTAAAATTTACACTGGTAGTGAGAGAGATAAATTTCAGAGAAAGAGAATTCTCACACAGGCGTCAATATACATTTAACGAAGGGGGAATTCTCGGTTACTAAACACAGGATGATACACGCTTCTTATAACAATAGAACAATCGAAGAGGGTTGCGTATTGTCTAACTCAACTTTGCGGGAGGTAACTATGACAGTTTTACACAGGCGTGGACAAGAATTTAACCGGTCAGATTTTGTTTACAAACCGACACGTTGATAAATGAAATTTTTGACAAGCACGTACCTGATGTTGTTTCGTATAACTGTGGCGCTAAGTTAACATTGTGTAAATTCCTACATCTAATTCACAATTAAAGTTACCTATTTACTATACCACTATAATAATAATTATCATTTTTATTTTATTAAAAATTTTAGACACATATTAAAGTACATGAGTGAATAGATCAACAGGGTGTCACAATATTACACAATTACTTATTAAACAAAACAAGGTGGCGCATGTTAATAATAAAATTATTTACTTGTTTTTTTTTTACAAAGCAGAGTAGTGCATTTTATAACATCTTTACTTACGTTATAACATCGGGAACCCGTATTAATTGACTCTGGCCAATTATACAGGCTGCCTTCATTGTAACAAGCTGAAAATTAATCAAATCACAAAAACAATTAATATAAAAGGAAACTGGGGAGGGGAGACTGCTGATCTATACACTCAGTTTAGCACGTACTAAAGATGACATCTCTTTATTTATGACTGTTAGATTATACATAACATATCAAATTTTAACTTACAGTGAAATCATAAGGGGTTTTCTACATTAAGATTTACAATACAGTTAGCGCATTTTACCACGGATCCGAGTTTCTGTATATTACTTAGGAATTTCAAGTTTACTCTACTCCATTACTCAATTACTTTATTACTCTTTATACCATTTGAGGAATGGTTTCATTTAGTAGTGCGATGTTCCAACGCTACATCACACGAGTTATTTTACAACTTATGGTTACTGAAATTACTTGTTACAACATTTATTCTTAAACTTTAGAGATTGTCATTTTAAAGTCTTTTAGTTTACAATTACTTCTATTTTTAAATAAATACATATCCACGGAAGACCAGCTTCCGTGCTACCTCTTAGTTAAGTGTTTTAGTCCATGTCGTCCACGCGTGATTCTTCCGCACACTCTAGGTAGAGGGTTGTCATCGTGGTCGTCTTCCTGGTGAAGGTCCTTGGAGTCAACTAATGATAGAGAGAGTTACGATGTCATGAAGTCGTCCTGTTCCTTGGTGGTTTGGCAAATACAGTTGAGGTCTTCGTCTTCACATTTTACATTTGGTAATAGAACGGTTGTATTTCACTTTACATATACAACCCTAAAATAACTTTAACTATCTTTCTAGATGTGAGATGTCACCTTTCGCACTTAATCTTCTACATTCTTCTTTACTGATACACACTACATACTCGTTACATAACTCTTCACACGGTTATTTAACTTAATAACAAAATAATAAAACATATTTTGTTGTAGCGCTCCGTTCTGAGCTGCTTACTGGCCGAACGACGCATCTCAAGTCTATCTTACTATGTTAGGAAGGGTCAGTTAATCGCGCGGAGTTTACGCGTCGCAATAAAATAGTTCCACATTTATCCTCTATTTAAAGGGTTAAAGTTTGACCTTTTAATTATCCAAAGCTATTCTTAATTACAGACTTTATTATAGTACACTACTGTGGTCTTGTTTATTAATTTAATTAATATCAAATTTACAAGTATTATTAGTTTGTTTAGGGGTCGGTATTCAAGTTAATTCCGGTTAGCGCATGTCTATGCAGGGTTAATTAACAAGGTTTTCCCTATCTGTACACTCGTATTCCTTTTTATTTTATTATTAAAACTCTTTATTAAATATTATTATAATTTTATGATAGCGATAAAATTTAGTTTAAATGTGCGATTTTATTAAAAATTAAAATTTCTCAGCTTTTAGATTACCTGTTTATTAATTATTTTATTTTTAATTAATGAAATCGTCACATACTCCGCCGCTTAAAAACTGACTCCGGCTTATTTGGTCAGCAATGTACTGGGAGTATGCTTGGGGATTACCGTGTGAAATTTCTCTCACTCGTTTCTCTGTACAAAATTATGAGCTGCATAAGTCACTCTCGACTTGCTTATTCTTACTATCAATATATATATACAATACCTTACAGACTAATTCTTATACTACATAAGATTCACACATTATAAAATATATCGTAAACATACTAAATTCTTCTTAAATCTACTACTTACGACTACTACCGGATTTTTCTTTAGTTTGTGAGTTACTCTTGTTATAGAATTACTCTTCAAGTAATTTATTACTTAATTATTACTTATATTCGATGTCAGCTGACTTCCCACTTTGCTCTACTTTCTATGAATAGGATTCAAGGTTGATCAGGCCTCGTACCTATTTATACGATTAGGTAGCCAATTGTTACTCAAGTACTCTTTAGCAGTTGAGTACAAAACATATACCTTTTTACTACATTTATTTTGCTTGCATTCTACCATTTCCTTCTTTGTGATAACGTTTTATCTGCGAAATATGTGTTCTTCGTACATATTTTTGAGTAGAGGGTTCGTACAGAGCTACAGTTACTGGAGTTAAGTATTTGTGAATTTGATAAGGACCGCACCATCGGTATGATAGCTTGGAGGTTGTCTTATCGATAGCACTACTCGTAGGGTGTGTTTTATACATTACTAAGTCACCGATTTGGTACTTTACTTCATTGTTATTATTATTTCGCTCGTGATATTTCCTTGATTTCGCTAAGTTTGCTCGTAAATTAGCGCGAGCTTCATTCCAGATTTTCTTTATATTTTTATCCCTAATTTCAAGGGGTAGCAACTCATGTATTTTCCACTTAGTGGATAATGGGTGGTTAGGTTTGTATTTGAACAATAATTCGAATGGGGTAGACTTATGTCCTTCATGATAGGCTGAATTAAAGGCGAATTGTATCCCGGATAGGTTCTGGTCCCAAGACGTATGGTCGTTTGCATGGTAGGCTATTAAAGCAGATTTTAGGTTTCGCAAATACCTTTCAGCTTTATTACCTTGCGGACGATACTCTGTAGTGGTAATGTGGTCTATTCCTAATTTGAAACACATGTTCCTGAATTCCTTTGACTTAAACTGGGGTCCATTATCCGACACTAGATGTACGGGAGTACCGAATTCTTTAAATAATCTATTCTGTAATATACTTACTGTGGTTGAAGCTAATGCTCGCCGCATGGGGTACATCCAGACAAATTTGCTGCAAGAATCTACGCAAATTAGTAGCATGGTATTTCCTGATTTAGAACGCGGGTAGGGTCCTGAAAAGTCTAAATAGATTTTGGAGAACGGGGTAGCAGGAATCTCTGAGATTAATTGACTTATTTGGCTGTTTCTCGCTGGTTTGCTGAGTGCACACAACTTACACCTTTTCACGAAATTAGCGATCACACTGTTCATATTTTCCCAGTGATATTCTTTACGAATTCGATGTATGGTTTTATTTATTCCCATATGTGCTCCAATGGTGGAAGAGTGATAGTATTCCATCAGCATAGGTTTAATAATATCAGGGGCGATCATTCGTAAATATTTTCCGTTCGCCATTCTATAACATAACACTCTCTTACTTAATATGTATTTTCCTGACTTATTTCCTTTGTCAAGTTGTTCTATAATTGGTCTTAAACGGGGGTCTTGTTGTTGATACTGGGCTAAGTCCGTAAATGCAAGAGGAAATTCGGTAATTAAAGTATTGATAATCGGCGTTTCTCTACTCTCCTTGTTTTCGTATGTTTTACTACTCGGCTGGAACATACGTGACAGTGTATCGGCAACTACGTTTTGGGTGCCTCTAATATGTTGTACTTTAAATTTAAAACAATTTAATCTTAATACCCATCTTCCAATACGACCTAACTGTTTTGGGTGATTTAGTAGCCAAGATAAATGCTTGATTATCTGTTTCTAACAGAAACTCTTTATGTTCTAAAAAGGGTTTGAACTTCTCAAAAGCGAAAACGATAGCTAAACATTCTAATTCGTATGCGGAGTATTTCTTTTCTTGATCTGTCAGGGTGCGTGAAGCGTAACTAATAGGTAGTCTAGAGTTATCTACTTCCTGATATATTACTGCACCTAGGGCTACACTTGAACTGTCTGTCTGTACTACAAACGGTTTTGAAAAATCGGCTAATTGTAGTACTGGGGGTGATATGATGCTTTCTTTTAGTTTCTCGAATGCAGTTTGGTGTTGCACATTCCACTCAAATTTAACTCCCTTCTTTCTTAAAGCATTCAGAGGTGCTGCAATTTCGGCTAGATGTGGGATATACTTGTGGAAATAATTTATCATTCCCAAAAATCGGGCTATTCCTTTTGCATCCCGGGGTGGTAAAATTTCTCTGATAGCACGGGTTCGCTCGGGGTCTATGCTTACCTTCCCGTTGGCTTTTACGATGTGACCTAAAAATGAGAATTGTGTGACAGCAAAATTTACTTTACTGGGGTTTACGGTTAATCCAGCTTTCTCTAATCGGGATAGTACTTCACGTAGATGTTTAAGATGTTGGTCAATTGATTCGCTGTAGATAACGATGTCATCTAAGTAGTGATACACATATTTAAATTTTATATCATGAAATTATTTTTCTAATAATCTGCTACATACAGAACTACCTTGGGATATACCAAAGGGTACCCTCGTAAATTGGTACAGGTTGAAAGGGACGGCAAAAGCGGTTAGACGTTTTGATTCTTCCGAGAGGGGTATCTGGTGAAATGCCTGGTTTAGATCCATGATGGTAAAAATTTTTGTTTTCGTAAAATAATGAAAAGCACTGTGGATGTCGGGAAGCGGTATAGATTCAAATTCTATCCGTTTATTTAGTTGCCTGTAGTCCACAACTAGTCTATGTTTGTCGTTAGTTTTGGGTACTAAAAACGCGGGTGATGAATAAGATGAAGTAGAGGGTTCGATGACTCCTTGTTCTAACAATTTGTTAATTTGGTTCCTCATTACTTCCATTTTTGGAAGTGATAACTTGTATGGGGCTAAACGTATTACTTTATTGTCGCTCAAATTGATTTTGTACTCTATCAGGTCCGTCAGTCCTAACTTTGGGGTGAGGACGTTGGAGAACTGTTCTATTAATGTCTGCATGTTCCGTCTATCTTTACTTTCCAGATGACCTAATTCAGATTCATGATGTTCTAGATGTGTAGAAGTAGTTCCAGTACTTTTTCTGTTATTTGCATTATCATCCAAATTATATTTTTGTGAACGATCGAATCCAAATTCTTATCATGAATATCTAGAATTATTCCTGTTTTACTGATAAAATCAGCTCCCAATATTAACTCGGGTCCTAACTCGTCGCATACCAACATTGGAAAATACCACGTTAGATTTTTAATTTTTACTTTAAACGTGATGATAAGTTTTATCATTAAATTTTGTTTATTAGCTGTAGCGCATCTAATATTCACTGATTGACGGCGTTTAACTAAGTTGTGTTTAAATAATTTATTGGCTAGCTCTTGACTAATTAAACTTCGCGTTGATCCGGAATCAATTAATCCGAGGGTGGATGTAACACCGAGGTCAACTTGTATATACGGTAATTGACACTTACTGAAATCACATTTATTAATAGCGTTACATTTATCAATAAATTTTATAACATAGGGGTCTAATTTTCTTTTGTTATTATTATTTTGTTTTAATTTGTTGTCTCTCAGGGATTTACCTGTTTTAACGGAGCTGCGGAAGACACAGGATTTCGGATCTCCCTGCCTTACATGTTTTTTGGATAATGGGTTTTCTGATTGTACTGTTTCCGTTTACAGTTTCTACTGATGTGTCCAGGTTTCCCGCAGTTATAGCATACATTTCCTTTACGTGGGGTCTCACTGGTTTCCTGTCGAGGTTGAGGCTCCTTGGACTTACCATGGCCATGAAAATTGGTTGGTCGCCGAAATGGTCGTCTTTCTCGTTGAGTTCTTGCATCTGTGACTAGGGCTTGCGTTTCCTTTCTATGTTGTGTAGTGGATAGCGATGCATGTCTGTTCTGATCTGCGTACCATACATTTGAAGAGTGAATACTACATTGTTCTAGATCAGCGAAAGTGTGGGGCCTATTTATTAGTGCTAATCGGGAGCGTTCTTCAGGAGATAAACCTACCTACTAGAATAGTATCGACCAATTGTTTCTCACTCCAGTCGACTTGCAGTAGTCGTGAAGATCCTCTGATGTCTGCAATATAGTGGGCCAGTCTTTCATGGGCTCCTTGTACTCGAAGTACGGTATTTCTTTTAATCTCCTCATAAATTCCCGTGGGGATAAAATGTTTTATTATGGTAGTATGAAGTTCTTCTACTGGAAGAGTCGAGTTTAATGATTCCAGTACACGATCTCGTAATGGTGGTTTACATTTGGGTAGGATTACTTGGAGGATTTGCCAATCGTTCAGTTGCTGTAGATCTTTTATTTGCAGGAGATATCTGATGAAATTTAACAGTTTCGTAATACTTAAGCCATCGGTGTAGGGAATTTCTGTAATAATTTTTTCTACTGGGTGTGTGATCTTTCCGTAGAGGTCTACATTAAAATTTACATTTGGTATACATTTCGAAGGATTCGTTGCTGCGTTAGGCGTCGTAATCGCATATCTACTGGTGCGAGTATGGTGACCACTAGGCTGTGGGGGTTCTGATATTGTGAGGGTATGTAATTCTCTACTAGGTAGCTGTTCATGAGTCGGTTGTATCTTCGATACGATGGGTGATTCGTGGTTCGAGGTGGAGGGAGGGTTTTCTAAAGTAGGGGATTGAACCGGGGAAATATATAATTGTAAATATTGCTCTATTCCTTCCATTCTAGATGAGTCTGACTTTCATCGCAATTCGTTGATAATTATGGGTAATTGGCGTAATGCCTCATCCGCAAATTTCTGCACATCGGGAGGGGTTACGGTGACGTCGGGCCAGTTCAATAAATTGTTCAACCGGCGGGTTAAATGTTCTATTCGTTGCGTGACGCGCAATATTGCGGTAGGTGATTTTTCGTCGTGAATGTTTTGAGATAATAACGTCAGTTCCCTAAACTTCGCATAACAGGTTTCTCGTTCGCTGTCATAATCGAGTTCACGTAATCTATCTAACTGCGAGGGTATATCTGATCTGCTTTCGCGTAATGTCTTACGCAATTCAGCCACTGTTACGTTCGCGTGAGATAAACCGCGTAAAATAGCTTCGTAGCACAGTTCATCTTTTAATGATAGATCGGGGTTAAATACAGCCATTTTTGAAATGTGAGTGGCTATAAATACTTATTCTACTATTCGCACTAAATTCTATACTACTCTTTCTTGTTTTCACACATAAACGATTAAAGTTCACATTTAAAATTTACACTGGCAGTGAGAGAGATAAATTTCAGAGAAAGAGAATTCTCACACAGGCGTCAATATACATTCAACGAAGGGGGAATTCTCGGTTACTAAACACAGGATGATACACGCTTCTTATAACAATAGAACAATCGAAGAGGGTTGCGTATTGTCTAACTCAACTTTGCGGGAGGTAACTATGACAGTTTTACACAGGCGTGGACAAGAATTTAACCGGTCAGATTTTGTTTACAAACCGACACGTTGATAAATTAAATTTTTGACAAGCACGTACCTGATGTTGTTTCGTATAACTGTGGCGCTAAGTTGACATTGTGTAAATTCCTACATCTAATTCACAATTAAAGTTACCTATTTACTATACCACTATAATAATAATTATCATTTTTATTTTATTTAAAATTTTAGACACATATTAAAGTACATGAGTGAATAGATCAACAGGGTGTCACAATATTACACAATTACTTATTAAACAAAACAAGGTGGCGCATGTTAATAATAAAATTATTTACTTGTTTTTTTTTTTACAAAGCAGAGTAGCGCATTTTATAACATCTTTACTTACGTTATAACATCGGGAACCCGTATTAATTGACTCTGGCCAATTATACAGGCTGCCTTCATTGTAACAAGCTGAAAATTAATCAAATCACCAAAACAATTAATATAAAAGGAAACTGGGGAGGGGAGACTGCTGATCTATGCACTCAGTTTAGCACGTACTAAAGATGACATCTCTTTATTTATGACTGTTAGATTATACATAACATATCAAATTTAACTTACAGTGAAATCATAAGGGGTTTTCTACATTAAGATTTACAATACAGTTAGCGCATTTTACCTCGGATCCGAGTTTCTGTATATTACTTAGGAATTTCAAGTTTACTCTACTCCATTACTCAATTACTTTATTACTCTTTATACCATTTGAGGAATGGTTTCATTTAGTAGTGCGATGTTCCAACGCTACATCACACGAGTTATTTTACAACTTATGGTTACTGAAATTACTTGTTACAACATTTATTCTTAAACTTTAGAGATTGTCATTTTAAAGTCTTTTAGTTTACAATTACTTCTATTTAAAAAAAAATACATATCCACGGAAGACCAGCTTCCGTGCTACCTCTTAGTTAAGTGTTTTAGTCCATGTCGTCCACGCGTGATTCTTCCGCACACTCTAGGTAGAGGGTTGTCATCGTGGTCGTCTTCCTGGTGAAGGTCCTTGGAGTCAACTAATGATAGAGAGAGTTACGATGTCATGAAGTCGTCCTGTTCCTTGGTGGTTTGGCAAATACAGTTGAGGTCTTCGTCTTCACATTTTACATTTGGTAATAGAACGGTTGTATTTCACTTTACATATACAACCCTAAAATAACTTTAACTATCTTTCTAGATGTGAGATGTCACCTTTCGCACTTAATCTTCTACATTCTTCTTTACTGATACACACTACATACTCGTTACATAACTCTTCACACGGTTATTTAACTTAATAACAAAATAATAAAACATATTTTGTTGTAGCGCTCCGTTCTGAGCTGCTTACTGGCCGAACGACGCATCTCAAGTCTATCTTACTATGTTAGGAAGGGTCAGTTAATCGCGCGGAGTTTACGCGTCGCAATAAAATAGTTCCACATTTATCCTCTATTTAAAGGGTTAAAGTTTGACCTTTTAATTATCCAAAGCTATTCTTAATTACAGACTTTATTATAGTACACTACTGTGGTCTTGTTTATTAATTTAATTAATATCAAATTTACAAGTATTATTAGTTTGTTTAGGGGTCGGTATTCAAGTTAATTCCGGTTAGCGCATGTCTATGCAGGGTTAATTAACAAGGTTTTCCCTATCTGTACACTCGTATTCCTTTTTATTTTATTATTAAAACTCTTTATTAAATATTATTATAATTTTATTGATAGCGATAAAATTTAGTTTAAATGTGCGATTTTATTAAAAATTAAAATTTCTCAGCTTTTAGATTACCTATTTATTAATTATTTTATTTTTAATTAATGAAATCGTCACAGTATGTTATGTGCTTTAGTGGAGAGTAGATTTCTTTTCGCAAATTTTGTGTTGGCAACTCATCCCAACAACGAGCGAAAGTCGAGTTCCCGCCAATCAGCGAGGCAATTCGAATTATTCTTTACAGTATACAGGAGATAATCTAACTGCGGAATTTTTAATTGTTTTATAAAAAACAATTTGGCGCCTTTCGGGAGTTACAAAATACAACATAGAACAGGTAAAGACTTCGATACTGTTTATTCGTACGTTCGCAACGGAGGCAATCTGCGTGAGTCACGTCCCAGAGCGACGACAGATTGGTAAGGCTTGAGAGTATACACATTACACTCTTACTCTCTTACACATTTACAATAATACGATTTAGAGGGAGGAGAAAGAGTTATTATAATATATATATATATATATATATTGTAACGCTAATAAATTGGGTGTTGTTCGTAATCGGGTTACTTACGATCGAGATGTAGCCTCACCTCGGGTTCGTCTATTTGTAACCAGAGAATATTTCGTTACATACAATGTTATTGTGAACAGGTTACTTGTATATATGTCGTGTGCACTTGAATTACACCGTCCGTTAGAAATGTCGACTTGTAATATGGACAAATAATGTAGCGACAAACTCGCACTGGAGTCGTCGATGTAAATTATAAATGTATTTTGTCGAACGGCGAATGTTTTTTGTAAATTGCCGCTTACTCCCACAATGCTGCTTCTTTTACGTGACGTCACTCAGCGATGCCAACTATCGGGTTCACTGCAACCTGTGAATTTTATTTACTAAATGCAAACAGCAATAATAACGACTCACAATTATCATCAAACATATATCCTTGTAGAATCCTTTATTCGGAAAAAACACTGGTTAACTGTTTTAATAATTTTTAAACAGAATAATCGCAATTGTAGTACAAAATATAAGTCTTCTTTGCCAGTTGGCAGCAGTAGCTGTTCAGTATTCCTTCCAGATCAAAACAATGCTTTTTGTTAACGTTTTTAAATTAAAATATATCAATTATCTCTGGGCGTATATGGTTCGGGGATTTATAATTATACAAAATATTACACTATTAATCAAAATACAAGTTTACAATTATGGGATATTACAACGTTAGAGTGATAGGTGCACACAGAAATCGTATAGTGGTTACCAGTTTTAAACAGGTTATGTCTAAATCAGGCTTTGATAGTTATTGTGTAAATTAAGAGTTCTTGTTGTGTTTAAAAAGGTGTTAATCTTATATGGTGTTATTAGTGGTTGTTTCTAGTGTTCGTGTTATATGGTGTCTGTAGTTTAGTCGATTATTACTTAAAATTCGTGTATCCAAATGTGTGTGTTAAAGTACGATATAATGAGATGTCAGATTCACCACATCCTCTTCTTGTACTCTTCTTGGTCGTAAATAGGTCCCACGTACACGTCAGATCTTCTTCTCGTCCCTCGTCCACTTCAAATCTTCTTCCTGGTTGTTATTTCTTCTAATCCATATAATGGGTAGTCTTCAGTTATTACAAAAAGTTTGTGTAGTGTACTTCTAACAGTATTTATCAAGTTGTATTGTTTTTTCACACTTTATAACATATAATGTAAGACGATTTAAGAACGCGTCTATCTGCTAAGATCGTTGTCAAAGAAGTCTCATTTTATTTATCCGAAATTTCTGGTTGCTATGGGTAAACTTGGAATCTGGTTGGTCAATTCGAATAGACATTGTCATAAACTTTTATTATTTCAGAATCTAAATTTGTTCAAAATCTTTAAACTAACGTAACTTTTCTATACTTAATGGGTGTTTAAACCCATTATCAGCATTATTTTGATCTTCACATTTGATATATTTAGACACCAAACATGCCTATTTTTGCTTAAGAACTATGGATGTTACAATTTTGTTATTTGGAATTTTCTTAAATAACTTGATATGTGTTATTTTGTTTCTATATTCCTTGTATACATTATTACCTATAAATACATCTATCCCTTCACATTTGCTTTACAAAGTTTCTAATATAATTGTTCAAAATTTACTAAATTTGGTTTCACTTGGCCTATGTAATAGTATTATTTTCATCAGCATGTTTTAACATCTCTAACAATTAAATTAACTTCTAACATTCATCAAAATGGTTTAACATATAACGTTATTTTAACAACACAAAATATATATTATTCCAATAGTTAAATTCATGTCTACATGGCTATGATTATACCAATTCCTTGCACAAATAGCTGTTTTCTACTCACACTGTATAGGTGTCTGACACTTAACAAAACATCTCTGTATAGTCTATTCTGCTTGGTTAATTAATTTACCATGGTTTAACATCAGCTCTGTTGTTATATTTATTAACACAACATAAAAAAAATTGAATTAATATCATTAAATTGACATTCCTTTAAACTAACTGTATCCCCTGGTACATACAAAAAACACAACACAAATACTATTATATAAAACACTGTGCTATAACATAAAACATGCACATTTAACAAAACAAATTCTATACTAATTATTTAGTCCTTTGTCAGCTAATTTACTCATTATTCTGACACTGTCTATTTCATGTTTACTATTTATATGGGTTTTAACATCCGTATACTTATTGATGTTTGATTTACAAAAATTACAATAAAGTAGACACTGTTGCTCCACCTCACCACACAGTTCTAATAATCTTGTTACATTTACTGTTTATCTGGGTTTTACTCTTGTTATGAATGTTATTGTGACCATTTTATAATTTGTTGTCTACTGGACAACCCTATGAACTCTATATGTGACAATTATTTATATGGTTCATGTATCTATACTCATGTGTATCTATATTTTTGTTACATCAATTAATTTAATTATTTACTAATATTTCTCTTACATAATATTATATGTTTGGGTTTATTATCCCTCACTTTGTATTTTGATTGTTTGGATTTAATGATACATCAACTGAAACCATTTGTTTCTTTATAGTCCTGGTTCATAAACCATTTGTCCTTATAAATCTTTGTTTGGTCAATACTGAAAGTTTATTGTCATAGCTGGGGTTTGAAGATATCTGCATCACTTAGCCTAAATCATTAATTTGGGTACGGTCAGTTGTCTTACTAGTCAGTCTAAAATTGTTAGTCGTTCTTCTTCACTATCATCTTTGAAGATATTGTTCTTCTTGTTAGCTTCTTAATCAAAGTCTTCATTAAATCAGGTAAGATATTATGTTGTTCCAAATGTAATGTTACAATATATTGCGATAGAACACAGGATCATGATAAGCAATGAACTATGTATTATGCATGGATCACGGACATTCTCCTGTTTAAATTTGTCTTTTGTTCAAATTGGTTTTTTAGTTATAAATTTTGTATTGTAGTACCGATAAGAAATTAGAATAGGTCAAACTCTTGAAGATTTTATTTGTTATTTTTCTATGTTATGTGTTTGTGAAAGTGTGCGCGGGTGCGCGAGTTATTAACGTTTTTCTATAGTGTCCGTTATAATTATGCGTCTGACATGAGACTTGAACAAGACATAAAGTTAAATATTAGATACAATTTCCCTATTTTCTATGATTTTCAAATAACTATGAAGTCTGAATTTTGTTATATGAAAACTTTATATGAAACTCACTCAAGCATGGTATAATAAAATCCCTGATAATTATCTAGGCAGGCTTATGCCTATTCCATGCAAAATGTTGCATGAACAAATATGCGGGCCGTGTACATTTATCATGTGACTGGTAATTGGCCTATTAGAACGCAGCAAATTCATTCAAAATTGTCTGTTGCCATGTGCAGATCAAAGTTAGTTCATCTTGAGCCTTTGTTTAGAAAACGTGCGGTTCGCGTTCAAGAAGTTTCTCTTGCGTGAACCTGTAAACTGTGCGAAAGGTGTACGGAAACTTGGAACTCTGTGTGAGTTTGTCTACAGATCCAAGTAATTCAGTTGTCATAATATAATTGTAAATTTTGTTGTTGTTGTTGTTGTTGTATCCATGTTAGTTCAAGACTTCCTCATAGGGATTTCTATCGACCGCGATAGAACTGGTTGATGCGAGGACACTTGAAGACAAGCTGGAAGGTGTGAGCTTATACACCGCTTTTAATTAACACCCACATTACACCTTGAGAGTCATAAGCTGTTTAAAACAATATAAAAACATTCTTAAACTTTTAACAATCAATATTCAGTGTTGTTGCAGCGAGGCAGTGTCGCACTTTGACGAGCAGGTTCAGCATGTTTCAGCAGGACACCAGCCCAACAGAGTCTACGAGGGAAGGACACGCGTGATCTACACATCGCCGTCAGCCATATCGCCGCATCATATTGGATCATCATCATTCAAGTAAAAATTACAGATCTGAACTTTATATGAACACTTTTCAAACAATATTCAGAATACATTTAATTTGTGTATGTCTAAAATATATCATAAGAACCAGTAGTAATTTGGTGTGCAATAAATTATAATTAATACCTCCAATATAGACTTATTGATTTATAAAACACACACATATTAATCCTATGCGCAAAAATTAATTCAATTGTGTTGTCGCATAGTATTAAATGGTGCTCACAATGATGGGGCAGTAATAGTACAAGAAATAAAAAAAATATATCACATTACATAGTATTAAATTGCACTAGCCAACTAGGAGTATAATTCATTTTGTGATTGTAGAAATATTTCTAAATTTTGTATTGACTAATTGGTTAACTTTTCTTTGTGTGTGTTCTTCATTGCTTTATCTGAGAATATATATCGTATGTTTGCGTATTCTCGTGTATAGGTTATATGAACAGTTTATCAGTGGTGTACTGGAGGTTGAATTATTATTTGTTTATGTTAGAATAAATTTGTTTACATTTGATGATATTGGACTGCATACTTTAAACATTATAATCTGAACATTCTTCACGATAATAATCCAGCGATAATAATAGTTGACGTTACGATAAATAAGAAAATTTTAATATTTGTAAAATTTATAATAATTTTGTCAAAATGGCCTAATCTAAAACTCCAGAAATGGATGTTCAAGCAGCATTCGCCGCGATTATGGCTAGTATGCAAGCATATCGTGAGGAAAATAAAGCATTTGTGCAAGCATATTTAGAGGAAAGTAAGGCATTTCGCGAGAAAATTTGTGCCGACATGGAATCTGAACATGAAGTTCAATGTGATGGAGAAGCTGTGTTAGAGGCAGAGGAAAATGTAAATGAAATTTCAGCTGCTACTGAATTAGACGTATCTGTTGAGAATATTGTACCTTGCGATAATTTTGAAGTACCAAATGTTTGTGTGGAACATACTCTCAAAGAAAGTAATATGAAAGGTAACCAAGATGTTACAACTGAAGGATTAACGGAGAACAGTAGCATAGTAGATGAAATTGAAAGTGGTTATACAGAAGCAACACAATTAGTGCCTAGTAACTCATTTCGCTGTAAAGTCAAGTATCTAGATTCTGCATCAAATGCTAGTGAAGATAACAAATGTGAAATTAGAAGTAACAACACTACAATTCCAGAACATACTTCAGGTAATTGCTGTGAGGAGGTGATAGTTTATAATGTAACAGATATAACGGGCGAGAACCGTGAAACAATAGTAGAAGCCGAAACTATTATTGATTCAGACAGTATATGCATAACACATAAAAATCCTGAACCAATAGTAGACCCTGGAACTGGTATTGATACAAACTGTGCAGGTATTTATGACACATTACATACTGGTGAGATACTAAATGAATCTGAATCAGATACTAAGGTAGTTATGAAGGACAGGGAGGTGAATGGTACTGATGACAATAAGGTGGAAACAATTTTGGTAAATAATAGTGAACCGCCGCGTAATCAAGTCCAACTTCAATCACAACAAACAAAACAACAACAACAACAGCAACAACAAAAACAACAACAAAGTAATGATAAAACAACATTTCAGAATTTTAATACACATAAAGTATCAGATATTACTGAGGTAAATTCAAATGAAGAGCCACAAAAGAAACGGTATGAGTCCGTGCAACAAAATAAAAAGCTCAAATAAAATTACCAATAAAGAAAACAATAACAAAAAGCAGTTCAATGGATCTAATGTTAATAAATCTAATTTTAAGGATGTATACGTTGTGTCAGGCCTATATCCTGCTGAATTTAGAGACGATTTAGTTTATAGTAACTGTAGTGGTTGTAACGGTACAGAATTGTATGCAGCCCTAGTTTTAATTTTATATCAATTCAGTTAATCTTTAAAATTGTTAACTTTCACCTGTGAGGAGCCCCAGTACAACATACATACAGTTAGCCTAAACAATTGCCCAGACGTATTGCGTAACTGCCCCAGCAGCAGGCTTTTTGTGAATCACAGTCTCCAGTTTGTCATCAGAGAGTGTACAACAGTAGTAAGCAGCATCAGACAGTAAAGTTGGTGATTTAAATTTAAACGGTGGCCTCGGGTGCAAGATAGGCCGTAATTAAGAGTAGGCCTATCTTTCAATGCATTAACATTGTTAAAAGTTGTACGAACAGTATAACGCGCGGTCATCACCTAAGTGCTCGAGCAAAATAAAGTCGGCCGACAAACTGTTACAAAAGTGTAATCGGTAATCATGATAAATTAAATAAGACGTAGTATACCGCGTCAGTGTAAAAAATTTATGAACTGTTGAAATAACATTTTGAAGTGACCAGAAACAGCTAACTCCACGAGGCGGTGATGAAACTGTAAGGAACGCCGGGGATGGGTTAAGTACTCTTCATAACACTAATAGAACAATTCCATAAATAATAAATCCAAATACTGAACTGTAATAATGGGGTTTAAAAGAAAAGAATGTAAAAGAGTATGAATGAGAGAATGTCGCAAAGTACTGGTTAATGAAAATAACGCTATCATTAAGTAAATTTTTAGAGTAGGTTATACGGGGTGATCAAATATCTATGTAGTCTTGTTTTTATTGAACTTGTAGTGTGAAGATAAGGTGAAAGGGTATAATTCAGGCTAATAAAAGAAAGCCTATTTGTTAGCATACGCAAAATTTGTGTTAGCGTAATTATTTCGAAACTCAAATCCAAATAATCCTTTCTGTAGCTGGTTTCGTCTGAACGACTCTGGACCCGCACCCGAAGGTAAGAGTAAGATATTTTAGTATTTGTCGTAAATCAATAGAGTTACATTGGCGCCCGAACAGGGACGCGAGAGTAAGTTACAACTTACATTCGCCAGACCTAACCAAGTTGCAGAACAGGTTATTTGGAAGTGAGGGCGAGTGTGTAGTTTTACGAAGTATATATTTACTAAAAAATGGAGAATGAAAACATGTCAACTGAGTCGGCCAATAAAGGCGACTCAGGCATTCAAACGAGTGAATTCACTGACAGTAATAGCCAGTTAACAGAATCAAAAATAATGAAAAATGTCGAACATCAATCGACACCTATCCAAGGTAAAAAATTTGACGATAGCTATGAAATGTTTAGAATAATACAAGCAATGATAGAAAAACAGAGTGTAAAGTTTGATGAACAGAATGTTAAATTCAATGAGTTAAAAGGTGACATAAATAATATTGATATAAAATTTGATAAGCGTTTATGTGAAATGAATACACAAAATGTTAAGTTCGAAATCAGTATGAATAAACGTCTAAATGAGATGGATGAATGTTTGAACACTATTAAAGAACAAGTGGTAGAAAAAATTGAGAAACAAATACAAAAGGTAATCGAAAATTTTGAATATAAAACAAATGAGAATTATAATGATGTGTGTAAAAACGTGGTAGTAGAGAACAAGGAGATTAATGTTGAGAGTGATGAAGATTTTGTTGAAGTAGAGTTTAGTAATGAAGTGTTGCTAGCAAATGACAATGAGAATGAGAGACAGTGTGAAGACAGTTTAAATGAAGAGAGTGTACAGAGGGTAGAATTTTCCCGCGATGTGGTTGTGAGTGAAGAAAATGCTTCACTAGTATTGTTGGAGGACAAAGGTTCCTCCTTAGTTTTTGTAAAAGACAAAAGGTCTTTGAATTATTTATGTGTATCTGGTAAAGCCAGATGTTGTAATAATGTTGTGTTGCCCTCTGTATGGAATGAGAATGTGAAATGTTGTGATAAATATTGTGATGAGAGAATCAGAGAGAGAGAAATAGAAATGTATAAGGTGAAGAGAGATTATGAAGAGTTAATACAGAGTTTAAATAGTGAGAGAACTGGTAGAATTAAAAACATACCTTGTGTGATAAACAATGTGTATATTGATGACAAATATTTGCCTGTTAATGAACCTATAGTAGCAGAATATGGTAATAATGATGTAATGGTAATAACAAAAAAACACTGACGGAGACTTTACAAATAATACTGATGTCGACTTGATTTATGATAAGATAATTTTGGGGGGTAACCCTATAGATTATTGGGTATGTTTTGGTACAATGGAAAAAATAAGTTCTTGTGGTTATAATACAAAAAATAACCATATGTGGCGTATCAATAAAATTGAAAAGTGTTATATAAAGACCAGACTAATTTTTGATGATGGAGGCTGAAATTCACAAATGAACAATTGTAAATATTTTGTTTTACGGTTCAGACCTCGCAATCTTGGACATTGAAGTGTGATAAAACTGAAATAATAATGATAAAGATTTGTAAATATATTATAGTGGAATTACAGTGAAATTAATTGTGTGTGTACTGTAAAATGTTTCATGTAACCATATGTGTATTGACTGATTTCAATAATAATATTATTTTATGTTGTCAATTAATAATAATAATGAACAGGAGGTAATAATGAAGCCTATTTTGTATTGTGTATTTATATTCAAAGTGTTTTAAATAATATAACTAAAGTTAAAATGTTTTTAGTAAAATGCTATTAAAGTAATTGTGGTGAATTAAAATTATATCTGATCTGAATTGGAATAAAAAATTTAAGAGATAAATATGTTAACTAAAAGATTTATAAAAATTGAAAAGTGCAGTACAGGTGTTAGAGGTGAGGTAAGCAGAATGTTTAGACTGACGGAGTGTTTATAACTGTGTTTATAACACCAGTCCGGCAGACAACTGTTTATGTAAACAGATGTGTTGTATGTTGTGACTAATGTCTACAGACATACTTGGTGACAATAACAAAAATGTTGTAGTCTGCTGAATCATTGCCAGTAGAAGATCCTATTATGAAATAAAAAGAAATACCATATGTGAAGAAAGGAAATGTAAATTTTTTGAATAATGTAGGTAATATTTTATGTCGGATCATTTTGAAAAATGTAGTTAATTTTGAAATTGTTAATTAAAACAATATGAAATAAATTTAATGAAAGGTAATTAAATAAATTAAAAAGATAATTTTTGATAATGACTTCGAATCTATTTTGATCTTAATTCTGATTGTAAAATAAATAATTGATAAAAAAACAATGATTAAAATATTTATCTAATTTAAAAAACTGAAAGAACGTTAAAGCTGAGATAGTGTTTGGAAAATAAGATGTGTATATTACTGTTCATATAGACATTTCATATGTCATGAATTTTTTGTCATATATATATATATATAATAATTAAGGATACCTTGTATAATCTATGTATTATTTTGGAAGGGAAATATTGTACGGGAAATATTATTATATTTGTATGAATCAGGTGTAAGTAGACAGTAAGATATATTTTACAATAGAAAATGAATCAGTACTTTGCAAAGAATGAGCCTGTATGGCTAAGAGGAAACAAATCAGTTGTGGGATATGGAGTGATGGAAGGCCGTTTATTAAATTTTAATTGAATGTTATAAAATCAGGCGATACTGTGGAGGGTATCTGTTCGATTTTTCGATGTTGGGATCTCGAACAGAGAAGTCCAGTAGGATCGGATGGGTGCTGCCGCAGTCGCCAGGCTAGGGCAGTAAGAACCCATGATTTTAGTAGAGTGTTCAGGGGGTTGCGGCGACATATCCTCACTGATCCTCTTAGGTTTTAGGCAATAAGAGTTTGAATGCTTCGGCCTTCAATCTCTTATTGGGGGGGGGGTATTGTAACGGTACAGAATTGTATGCAGCCCTAGTTTTAATTTTATATCAATTCAGTCAATCTTTAAAATTGTTAACTTTCACCTGTGAGAAGCCCCAGTACAACATACATACAGTTAGCCTAAACAATTGCCCAGACGTATTGCGTAACTGCCCCAGCAGCAGGCTTTTTGTGAATCACAGTCTGCAGTTTGTCATCAGAGAGTGTACAACAGTAGTAAGCAGCATCAGACAGTAAAGTTGGTGATTTAAATTTAAACGGTGGCCTCGGGTGCAAGATAGGCCGTAATTAAGAGTAGGCCTATCTTTCAATGCATTAACATTGTTAAAAGTTGTACGAACAGTATAACGCGCGGTCATCACCTAAGTGCTCGAGCAAAATAAAGTCGGCCGACAAACTGTTACAAAAGTGTAATCGGTAATCATGATAAATTAAATAAGACGTAGTATACCGCGTCAGTGTAAAAAATTTATGAACTGCTGAAATAACATTTTGAAGTGACCAGAAACAGCTAACTCCACGAGGCGGTGATGAAACTGTAAGGAACGCCGGGGATGGGTTAAGTACTCTTCATAACACTAATAGAACAATTCCATAAATAATAAATCCAAATACTGAACTGTAATAATGGGGTTTAAAAGAAAAGAATGTAAAAGAGTATGAATGAGAGAATGTCGCAAAGTACTGGTTAATGAAAATAACGCTATCATTAAGTAAATTTTTACAGTAGGTTATACGGGGTGATCAAATATCTATGTAGTCTTGTTTTTATTGAACTTGTAGTGTGAAGATAAGGTGAAAGGGTATAATTCAGGCTAATAAAAGAAAGCCAATTTGTTAGCATACGCAAAATTTGTGTTAGCGTAATTATTTCGAAACTCAAATTCAAATAATCCTTTCTGTAGCTGGTTTCGTCTGAACGACTCTGGACCCGCACCCGAAGGTAAGAGTAAGATATTTTAGTATTTGTCGTAAATCAATAGAGTTACATGGTAAGTGGGTGGAAAATATTAATTTTGCTAATAGAGCGCTGAAAGGTACCATCCAAGACAAGTTACACACAATTAAACTCAGGTCCATGTACGACAATATCGAGCAAGGTCACAGCTCGGGTCAGATACACGAGCCACACTTTAATTACGCTGATAAGATAGCGGACAACAAGCCGACCCACAATGGTCAGATAACACAAAATAAACAAAGGCAGTTAGCCGAAGTTTTAAATAATTGGCAAATTTCACGCTTCATCACTAAAGGAATATTATTTTAATGATGAATAAGGGAATTTACAGGATATAGGGTTTATGAATGTGTTATATCAATGTAAAATGTCGTAGTAAGAATACATGCTCATGTTGGATAATTCTGTGAATGAACGGTCGTATACAATAGTGATAGTGAATGACGTCAGAAGTGTATGCTTATCTGTGTTTGGGATTGAAAACGCCACCCACGTGCATGTGTGTATGTTTACCTGTCAAAGCTAACCACTTGTATATGTTTATGTTTAACTGTCAAGATGACAGCTATGGAAGGCAAGTATTACAAGTTGTTTATTTAGTTCTGGTTTGAATTATTAGGTTAATGTTTTATTATTTTATTCTTAGGACTTGGACAGTGTATTATTATATTAAAAAAAAAAAAAAAAATTTTAACAAGTTAAAATTAATTTTTTTTTCACATGGTGGGGGTTAATCCTGCGATAGAACACAGGATCATGATAAGCAATGAACTATGTATTATGCATGGATGTCGGACATTCTCCTGTTTAAATTTGTCTTTTGTTCAAATTGGTTTTTTAGTTATAAATTTTGTATTGTAGTACCGATAAGAAATTAGAATAGGTCAAACTCTTAAAGATTTTATTTGTTATTTTTCTATGTTTATATGTGTTTGTGAAAGTGTGCGCGGGTGCGCGAGTTATTAACGTTTTTCTATAGTGTCCGTTATAATTATCCGTCTGACATGAGACTTGAACAAGACATAAAGTTAAATATTAGATACAATTTCCCTATTTTCTATGATTTTCAAATAACTGTGAAGTATGAATTTTGTTATATGAAAACTTTATATGAAACTCACACAAGTGTGGTATAATAAAATCCCTGATAATTATCTAGGCAGGCTTATGCCTATTCCATGCAAAATGTTGCATGAACAAATATGCGGGCCGTGTGCATTTATCATGTGACTAGTAATTGGCCTATTAGAACGCAGCAAATTCATTCAAAATTGTCTGTTGCCATGTGCAGATCAAAGTTAGTTAATCTTGAGCCTTTGTTTAGAAAACGTGCGGTTCGCGTTCAAGAAGTTTCTCTTGCGTGAACCTGTAAACTGTGCGAAAGGTGTACGGAAACTTGGAACTCTGTTTGAGTTTGTCTACAGATCCAAGTAATTCAGTTGTCATAATATAATTGTGAATTTTTTGTTGTTGTATCCGTGTTAGTTCAAGATTTCCTCATAGTGAGTTCTATCGACCGCGATAGAACTGGTTGACGCGACGACACTTGAAGACAAGCCGGAAGGTGTGAGCTTATACACCGCTTTTAATTAACACCCACATTACACCTTGAGAGTCATAAGCTGTTTAAAACAATATAAAAACATTCTTAAACTTTTAACAATCAATATTCAGTGTTGTTGCAGCGAGGCAGTGTCGCACTTTGACGAGCAGGTTCAGCATGTTTCAGCAGGACACCAGCCCAGCAGAGTCTACGAGGGAAGGACACGCGTGATCTACACATCGCCGTCAGCCATATCGCCGCATCATATTGGATCATCATCATTCAAGTAAAAATTACAGATCTGAACTTTATATGAACACTTTTCAAACAATATTCAGAATACATTTAATTTGTGTATGTCTAAAATATATCATAAGAACCAGTAGTAATTTGGTGTGCAATAAATTATAATTAATACCTCCAATATAGACTTATTGATTTATAAAACACACACATATTAATCCTATGCGCAAAAATTAATTCAATTGTGTTGTCGCATAGTATTAAATGGTGCTCACAATGATGGGGCAGTAATAGTACAAGAAATAAAAAAAATATATCACATTACATAGTATTAAATTGCACTAGCCAACTAGGAGTATAATTCATTTTGTGATTGTAGAAATATTTCTAAATTTTGTATTGACTAATTGGTTAACTTTTCTTTGTGTGTGTTCTTCATTGCTTTATCTGAGAATATATATCGTATGTTTGCGTATTCTCGTGTATAGGTTATATGAACAGTTTATCAGTGGTGTACTGGAGGTTGAATTATTATTTGTTTATGTTAGAATAAATTTGTTTACATTTGGTGATATTGGACTGCATACTTTAAACATTATAATCTGAACATTCTTCACGATAATAATCCAGCGATAATAATAGTTGACGTTACGATAAATAAGAAAATTTTAATATTTGTAAAATTTATAATAATTTTGTCAAAATGGCCTAATCTAAAACTCCAGAAATGGATGTTCAAGCAGCATTCGCCGCGATTATGGCTAGTATGCAAGCATATCGTGAGGAAAATAAAGCATTTGTGCAAGCATATTTAGAGGAAAGTAAGGCATTTCGCGAGAAAATTTGTGCCGACATGGAATCTGAACATGAAGTTCAATGTGATGGAGAAGCTGTGTTAGAGGCAGAGGAAAATGTAAATGAAATTTCAGCTGCTACTGAATTAGACGTATCTGTTGAGAATATTGTACCTTGTGATAATTTTGAAGTACCAAATGTTTGTGTGGAACATACTCTCAAAGAAAGTAATATGAAAGGTAACCAAGATGTTACAACTGAAGGATTAACGGAGAACAGTAGCATAGTAGATGAAATTGAAAGTGGTTATACAGAAGCAACACAATTAGTGCCTAGTAACTCATTTCGCTGTAAAGTCAAGTATCTAGATTCTGCATCAAATGCTAGTGAAGATAACAAATGTGAAATTAGAAGTAACAACACTACAATTCCAGAACATACTTCAGGTAATTGCTGTGAGGAGGTGATAGTTTATAATGTAACAGATATAACGGGCGAGAACCGTGAAACAATAGTAGAAGCCGAAACTATTATTGATTCAGACAGTATATGCATAACACATAAAAATCCTGAACCAATAGTAGACCCTGGAACTGGTATTGATACAAACTGTGCAGGTATTTATGACACATTACATACTGGTGAGATACTAAATGAATCTGAATCAGATACTAAGGTAGTTATGAAGGACAGGGAGGTGAATGGTACTGATGACAATAAGGTGGAAACAATTTTGGTAAATAATAGTGAACCGCCGCGTAATCAAGTCCAACTTCAATCACAACAAACAAAACAACAACAACAACAGCAACAACAAAAACAACAACAAAGTAATGATAAAACAACATTTCAGAATTTTAATACACATAAAGTATCAGATATTACTGAGGTAAATTCAAATGAAGAGCCACAAAAGAAACGGTATGAGTCCGTGCAACAAAATAAAAAGCTCAAATAAAATTACCAATAAAGAAAACAATAACAAAAAGCAGTTCAATGGATCTAATGTTAATAAATCTAATTTTAAGGATGTATACGTTGTGTCAGGCCTATATCCTGCTGAATTTAGAGACGATTTAGTTTATAGTAACTGTAGTGGTTGTAACGGTACAGAATTGTATGCAGCCCTAGTTTTAATTTTATATCAATTCAGTTAATCTTTAAAATTGTTAACTTTCACCTGTGAGGAGCCCCAGTACAACATACATACAGTTAGCCTAAACAATTGCCCAGACGTATTGCGTAACTGCCCCAGCAGCAGGCTTTTTGTGAATCACAGTCTCCAGTTTGTCATCAGAGAGTGTACAACAGTAGTAAGCAGCATCAGACAGTAAAGTTGGTGATTTAAATTTAAACGGTGGCCTCGGGTGCAAGATAGGCCGTAATTAAGAGTAGGCCTATCTTTCAATGCATTAACATTGTTAAAAGTTGTACGAACAGTATAACGCGCGGTCATCACCTAAGTGCTCGAGCAAAATAAAGTCGGCCGACAAACTGTTACAAAAGTGTAATCGGAAATCATGATAAATTAAATAAGACGTAGTATACCGCGTCAGTGTAAAAAATTTATGAACTGTTGAAATAACATTTTGAAGTGACCAGAAACAGCTAACTCCACGAGGCGGTGATGAAACTGTAAGGAACGCCGGGGATGGGTTAAGTACTCTTCATAACACTAATAGAACAATTCCATAAATAATAAATCCAAATACTGAACTGTAATAATGGGGTTTAAAAGAAAAGAATGTAAAAGAGTATGAATGAGAGAATGTCGCAAAGTACTGGTTAATGAAAATAACGCTATCATTAAGTAAATTTTTAGAGTAGGTTATACGGGGTGATCAAATATCTATGTAGTCTTGTTTTTATTGAACTTGTAGTGTGAAGATAAGGTGAAAGGGTATAATTCAGGCTAATAAAAGAAAGCCTATTTGTTAGCATACGCAAAATTTGTGTTAGCGTAATTATTTCGAAACTCAAATCCAAATAATCCTTTCTGTAGCTGGTTTCGTCTGAACGACTCTGGACCCGCACCCGAAGGTAAGAGTAAGATATTTTAGTATTTGTCGTAAATCAATAGAGTTACATTGGCGCCCGAACAGGGACGCGAGAGTAAGTTACAACTTACATTCGCCAGACCTAACCAAGTTGCAGAACAGGTTATTTGGAAGTGAGGGCGAGTGTGTAGTTTACGAAGTATATATTTACTAAAAAATGGAGAATGAAAACATGTCAACTGAGTCGGCCAATAAAGGCGACTCAGGCATTCAAACGAGTGAATTCACTGACAGTAATAGCCAGTTAACAGAATCAAAAATAATGAAAAATGTCGAACATCAATCGACACCTATCCAAGGTAAAAAATTTGACGATAGCTATGAAATGTTTAGAATAATACAAGCAATGATAGAAAAACAGAGTGTAAAGTTTGATGAACAGAATGTTAAATTCAATGAGTTAAAGGGTGACATAAATAATATTGATATAAAATTTGATAAGCGTTTATGTGAAATGAATACACAAAATGTTAAGTTCGAAATCAGTATGAATAAACGTCTAAATGAGATGGATGAATGTTTGAACACTATTAAAGAACAAGTGGTAGAAAAAATTGAGAAACAAATACAAAAGGTAATCGAAAATTTTGAATATAAAACAAATGAGAATTATAATGATGTGTGTAAAAACGTGGTAGTAGAGAACAAGGAGATTAATGTTGAGAGTGATGAAGATTTTGTTGAAGTAGAGTTTAGTAATGAAGTGTTGCTAGCAAATGACAATGAGAATGAGAGAGAGTGTGAAGACAGTTTAAATGAAGAGAGTGTACAGAGGGTAGAATTTTCCCGCGATGTGGTTGTGAGTGAAGAAAATGCTTCACTAGTATTGTTGGAGGACAAAGGTTCCTCCTTAGTTTTTGTAAAAGACAAAAGGTCTTTGAATTATTTATGTGTATCTGGTAAAGCCAGATGTTGTAATAATGTTGTGTTGCCCTCTGTATGGAATGAGAATGTGAAATGTTGTGATAAATATTGTGATGAGAGAATCAGAGAGAGAGAAATAGAAATATATAAGGTGAAGAGAGATTATGAAGAGTTAATACAGAGTTTAAATAGTGAGAGAACTGGTAGAATTAAAAACATACCTTGTGTGATAAACAATGTGTATATTGATGACAAATATTTGCCTGTTAATGAACCTATAGTAGCAGAATATGGTAATAATGATGTAATGGTAATAACAAAAAAACACTGACGGAGACTTTACAAATAATACTGATGTCGACTTGATTTATGATAAGATAATTTTGGGGGGTAACCCTATAGATTATTGGGTATGTTTTGGTACAATGGAAAAAATAAGTTCTTGTGGTTATAATACAAAAAATAACCATATGTGGCGTATCAATAAAATTGAAAAGTGTTATATAAAGACCAGACTAATTTTTGATGATGGAGGCTGAAATTCACAAATGAACAATTGTAAATATTTTGTTTTACGGTTCAGACCTCGCAATCTTGGACATTGAAGTGTGATAAAACTGAAATAATAATGATAAAGATTTGTAAATATATTATAGTGGAATTACAGTGAAATTAATTGTGTGTGTACTGTAAAATGTTTCATGTAACCATATGTGTATTGACTGATTTCAATAATAATATTATTTTATGTTGTCAATTAATAATAATAATGAACAGGAGGTAATAATGAAGCCTATTTTGTATTGTGTATTTATATTCAAAGTGTTTTAAATAATATAACTAAAGTTAAAATGTTTTTAGTAAAATGCTATTAAAGTAATTGTGGTGAATTAAAATTATATCTGATCTGAATTGGAATAAAAAATTTAAGAGATAAATATGTTAACTAAAAGATTTATAAAAATTGAAAAGTGCAGTACAGGTGTTAGAGGTGAGGTAAGCAGAATGTTTAGACTGACGGAGTGTTTATAACTGTGTTTATAACACCAGTCCGGCAGACAACTGTTTATGTAAACAGATGTGTTGTATGTTGTGACTAATGTCTACAGACATACTTGGTGACAATAACAAAAATGTTGTAGTCTGCTGAATCATTGCCAGTAGAAGATCCTATTATGAAATAAAAAGAAATACCATATGTGAAGAAAGGAAATGTAAATTTTTTGAATAATGTAGGTAATATTTTATGTCGGATCATTTTGAAAAATGTAGTTAATTTTGAAATTGTTAATTAAAACAATATGAATTAAATTTAATGAAAGGTAATTAAATAAATTAAAATTATTAATTTTATCTTTATCTTTATTAATATTATTAATATTAATTATTAAAATTATCGCCATCTTGTTTCTGGTGAAGTATTTGTGTGTTGGCTTCTGGATGTTATTAAGGTAGTTTGTTGGTCTTTGGTCCTTCAAAGTTGCATTATTGTGTGTGGTTGTGGTATCTGTTTTTGTATTTTGTGTATTTTCGATGTTGAGTGCTTTGAATATTGTGTCATGTTTTGTATTGATTTGTATTTGTTCTGGTATTAATTTGTTTTGTGTTTTATGTTTGTAAATCTGTAAATTTTCCCAAATGTTCATTATGGTGCCTTTGTGTGGTATATGTTTTATTAGTGTTACATTGGTTATGTCTGGGAATTCATGTCCTGTGTTTATTGCATGTGTGGCTAAATTGGATTTATATATATTTGGTTTTTTGTATGCATTTAGGTGTTCAAAATAACGTTTTTTCAGCTGTTTTTTGTTTGTCCTATATAACATTTATTGCAATCTTGGCATTCAATTTTGTATATACCGTTGGTTGTTGTATTATCTTTGTTGTGTGAGCTATTTAGATTTTGTAATTTATTTTTATTAGTTTTGTATGCTATTTTTATATCTGTGTTTTTAAATAGTTTTGTTAGTTTTGTCATTTTATTATTTATATATGTGAATGTGGCCCATTTTTTGTTGTTGTTATTATTTATGTGTTGTTCAGTTTAATTCTTAATTGTTCAGTTTTTATTTTGTATTTGATTTTATTTTCTATTTTGATCATAGTATTTTTATTGTATCCATTTGCATAACCAATTTGGTATATTATATTTCTTTCTTTGTCAGTTTCTTGTTTGTTTAGGGGTATTTTGTACATTCTGTTAAATAACGAATAAAATGCTGCCATTTTATGTTGTGGTGGGTGGTCAGAATGGTTAGGTATAATGATGTTAGTGGAAGTTGGTTTTCTATATATTGCATATTGTATGTGTTTGTTGTATCTTGTGATGGTTATGTCTAAATAGTTGATTTTGTTATGTTTTTCTTTTTCTTCTGTGAATTGTATTTTGGGATGTATGTTATTGATTTGTTTCAGTATGTTCTCTGTATTTGTGTTTTTGTTATTTGATACATATAGTCCATCATCTACATATCTTATCCATATGCCATCTGGGTCATGTGTTTTTATGATATTTTGTATTTTGGTGTCTATATGTTGTAGGAATATTTCTGCTATTATGCTTGATAATGGTGATCCCATTGCTAAACCTTATTTCTGTTGATAAATTTTGCTATTAAATTCAAAGTAATTTTGTTTTAGTATTAGTTGGAGACTATTTTTTATTTCGGTTATATATTGTTTGTTTTCATTTTGTTCTATAAGTTTGTTTATTATTATGTCAATTGTTTCTTCTACTGGGATATTAGTGTACATGTTTGTTATGTCATATGATGTGAAAAATGTATTTTCATTTATATTTATTATTTTTAGTTTGTCTATTAATTCGTATGTATTTTTTATGTTATGATGGTTATTTGTTAGTTGGTTATTTTTTAGTTTTTCTGCTATTATTCTTGCTATTTTGTATGTAGGAGCTTTTTTGAAATTGATTAATGGACGTATTGGGTTGTTTAATTTGTGTATTTCTATTAGGCTGTTCATTTTAGGTGGTTCTGGATTATTGTTTATATATATGTCTATGTTTTTATTGTTGAAAATGTTTTTATTTGTTTTTATTAGTTTTATTGTTTGTTTAAGATAGTTTTCTGTTGGGTTTTTATCTAGTTGTACGCATTTATTATTGTTGATGAAGTCTTCGGTTTTTTTTATGTAGTCTGTTTTATCAATGATTACTGTTGCTTGACTTTTGTCTGCTTTAGTTATTATTAAATTATTGTTCTTTACTTTATTTTTAATTTCTCTTATTGTTTTTCTTTTGTTTATCTTTGTTTTTCATTTCGCTAGTGATTATTTTTTTAATTATATGTGCTGCTTCTGTTCTTTTTTCTTCTTGTATATTGTCTTTTATTAGGTTAATGGCAAATTATGTTTCTACTATTAAATTTTCTAGATTTTTGTTTGCATTTTGGGTTATGTTAGTTTTTGACATATTGTTTAAATATTCTGTTTCTTTTTTGTTAAATTCTGTATTGCTGAGGTTAATGGTTCGAGGGTAAAATGTGTGTTTATTTTTGTTTTTTTGTTCTTGATTTTTGTTTTGTTGTTTTAATGTGTTAAGTTTTTTGTTGATTGTATAAGTCTTTTTGTTTTTCTCAAATCTTATTTTATTTTCTATGTTATTGTATTTATTGTTCCAAGTGATTGGATGAAATAAATTTGTTAGCTCTAAGTGTAGTTTGTATATGTCTAGTGTTATGCTGTTTTTCTTACTGTATAATTGATTAATTTCGTTTTGTATCCATAGCCTTTGTGCTTGTTTTATAGTTTTTTGTGCAGTCATATTTTTGTTGTTTGTGTTTATGTTGATGTATTTAGGTGTTAATTTATGTTTTTGGCATTGTCTATTGAAGTATATGTTTATGTTTGTGTTCATTAGTTGTTTTTTTCGTGTTTGGAATTTGTTTAACAGTTTGGTAATGTGGTTATATGGAATTGTGGTTATGTTGTTTGTGTACATGTTAATGTATATTTATGTGAGAGATGATTTGTTATCTGTTATTTGGTAGTTGATTTCACTTATTTGCTATTCACTTCACTATTTTTTTTTTCACTATGCACTTTTGTTTTTGCTTTGTTTTATAACAAAAGTGCATAGTGAAAAAAAAGAAAAAAAAATAGTGAAGTGAATAGCAAATAAGTGAAATCAACTACCAAATAACAGATAACAAATCATCTCTCACATAAATATACATTAACATGTACACAAACAACATAACCACAATTCCATATAACCACATTACCAAACTTTTAAACAAATTCCAAACACGAAAAAAACAACTAATGAACACAAACATAAACATATACTTCAATAGACAATGCCAAAAACATAAATTAACACCTAAATACATCAACATAAACACAAACAACAAAAATATGACTGCACAAAAAACTATAAAACAAGCACAAAGGCTATGGATACAAAACGAAATTAATCAATTATACAGTAAGAAAAATAGCATAACACTAGACATATACAAACTACACTTAGAGCTAACAAATTTATTACATCCAATCACTTGGAACAATAAATACAATAACATAGAAAATAAAATAAGATTTGAGAAAAACAAAAAGACTTATACAATCAACAAAAAACTTAACACATTAAAACAACAAAACAAAAATCAAGAACAAAAAAACAAAAATAAACACACATTTTACCCTCGACCCATTAACCTCAGCAATACAGAATTTAACAAAAAAGAAACAGAATATTTAAACAATATGTCAAAAACTAACATAACCCAAAATGCAAACAAAAATCTAGAAAATTTAATAGTAGAAACAGAATTTGCCATTAACCTAATAAAAGACAATATACAAGAAGAAAAAAGAACAGAAGCAACACATATAATTAAAAAAATAATCACTAGCGAAATGAAAAACAAAGATAAACAAAAGAAAAACAATAAAAGAAATTAAAAATAAAGTAAAGAACAATAATTTAATAATAACTAAAGCAGACAAAAGTCAAGCAACAGTAATCATTGATAAAACAGACTACATAAAAAAAACCGAAGACTTCATCAACAATAATAAATGCGTACAACTAGATAAAAACCCAACAGAAAACTATCTTAAACAAACAATAAAACTAATAAAAACAAATAAAAACATTTTCAACAATAAAAACAGACATATATATAAACAATAATCCAGAACCACCTAAAATGAACAGCCTAATAAAAATACACAAATTAAACAACCCAGTACGTCCATTAATCAATTTCAAAAAAGCTCCTACATACAAAATAGCAAGAATAATAGCACAAAAACTAAAAAATAACCATCTAACAAATAACCATCATAACATAAAAAATACATACGAATTAATAGACAAACTAAAAATAATAAATATAAATGAAAATACATTTTTCACATCATATGACATAACAAACATGTACACTAATATCCCAGTAGAAGAAACAATTGACATAATAATAAACAAACTTATAGAACAAAATGAAAACAAACAATATATAACCGAAATAAAAAATAGTCTCCAACTAATACTAAAACAAAATTACTTTGAATTTAATAGCAAAATTTATCAACAGAAAGAAGGTTTAGCAATGGGATCACCATTATCAAGCATAATAGCAGAAATATTCCTACAACATATAGACACCAAAATACAAAATATCATAAAAACACATGACCCAGATGGCATATGGATAAGATATGTAGATGATGGACTATATGTATCAAATAACAAAAACACAAATACAGAGAACATACTGAAACAAATCAATAACATACATCCCAAAATACAATTCACAGAAGAAAAAGAAAAACATAACAAAATCAACTATTTAGACATAACCATCACAAGATACAACAAACACATACAATATGCAATATATAGAAAACCAACTTCCACTAACATCATTATACCTAACCATTCTGACCACCCACCACAACATAAAATGGCAGCATTTTATTCGTTATTTAACAGAATGTACAAAATACCCCTAAACAAACAAGAAACTGACAAAGAAAGAAATATAATATACCAAATTGGTTATGCAAATGGATACAATAAAAATACTATGATCAAAATAGAAAATAAAATCAAATACAAAATAAAAACTGAACAATTAAGAATTAAACTGAACAACACATAAATAATAACAACAACAAAAAATGGGCCACATTCACATATATAAATAATAAAATGACAAAACTAACAAAACTATTTAAAAACACAGATATAAAAATAGCATACAAAACTAATAAAAATAAATTACAAAATCTAAATAGCTCACACAACAAAGATAATACAACAACCAACGGTATATACAAAATTGAATGCCAAGATTGCAATAAATGTTATATAGGACAAACAAAAAAACAGCTGAAAAAACGTTATTTTGAACACCTAAATGCATACAAAAAACCAAATATATATAAATCCAATTTAGCCACACATGCAATAAACACAGGACATGAATTCCCAGACATAACCAATGTAACACTAATAAAACATATACCACACAAAGGCACCATAATGAACATTTGGGAAAATTTACAGATTTACAAACATAAAACACAAAACAAATTAATACCAGAACAAATACAAATCAATACAAAACATGACACAATATTCAAAGCACTCAACATCGAAAATACACAAAATACAAAAACAGATACCACAACCACACACAATAATGCAACTTTGAAGGACCAAAGACCAACAAACTACCTTAATAACATCCAGAAGCCAACACACAAATACTTCACCAGAAACAAGATGGCGAAGGCTGAAGATGGGAGAACAAGATCTCCCGAAACATGTTCCTAAAGGAAAAAAGTATATCTTGAGGTAAATTAGTTATAAGTATTATAGTATTATATACATCAAGAAACGGACTGTAGCAGAAAGTGATTGAAATATATTTATAAATATAGATATATATATATATTGTGACAACACAATTGAATTAATTTTTGCGCATAGGATTAATATGTGTGTGTTTTATAAATCAATATGTCTATATTGGAGGTATTAATTATAATTTAGTGCACACCAAATTACTACTGGTTCATACGATATATTTTAGACATACACAAATTAAATGTATTCTGAATATTGTTTGGAAAGTGTTCATATGAAGTTCAGATCTGTAATTTTTACTTGAATGATGATGATCCAATATGATGCGGCGATATGGCTGACGCCGATGTGTAGATCACGCGTGTCCTTCCCTCGTAGACTCTGCTGGGCTGGTGTCCTGCTGAAACATGCTGAACCTGCTCGTCAAAGTGCGACACTGCCTCGCTGCAACAACACTGAATATTGATTGTTAAAAGTTTAAGAATGTTTTTATATTGTTTTAAACAGCTTATGACTCTCAAGGTGTAATGTGGGTGTTAATTAAAAGCGGTGTATAAGCTCACACCTTCCGGCTTGTCTTCAAGTGTCGTCGCGTCAACCAGTTCTATCGCGGTCGATAGAACTCACTATGAGGAAATCTTGAACTAACACGGATACAACAACAAAAAATTCACAATTATATTATGACAACTGAATTACTTGGATCTGTAGACAAACTCACACAGAGTTCCAAGTTTCCGTACACCTTTCGCACAGTTTACAGGTTCACGCAAGAGAAACTTCTTGAACGCGAACCGCACGTTTTCTAAACAAAGGCTCAAGATTAACTAACTTTGATCTGCACATGGCAACAGACAATTTTGAATGAATTTGCTGCGTTCTAATAGGCCAATTACCAGTCACATGATAAATGCACACGGCCCGCATATTTGTTCATGCAACATTTTGCATGGAATAGGCATAAGCCTGCCTAGATAATTATCAGGGATTTTATTATACCACACTTGAGTGAGTTTCATATAAAGTTTTCATATAACAAAATTCATACTTCACAGTTATTTGAAAATCATAGAAAATAGGGAAATTGTATCTAATATTTAACTTTATGTCTTGTTCAAGTCTCATGTCAGACGGATAATTATAACGGACACTATAGAAAAACGTTAATAACTCGCGCACCCGCGCACACTTTCACAAACACATATAAACATAGAAAAATAACAAATAAAATCTTTAAGAGTTTGACCTATTCTAATTTCTTATCGGTACTACAATACAAAATTTATAACTAAAAAACCAATTTGAACAAAAGACAAATTTAAACAGGAGAATGTCCGACATCCATGCATAATACATAGTTCATTGCTTATCATGATCCTGTGTTCTATCGCAGGATTAACCCCCACCATGTGAAAAAAAAATTAATTTTAACTTGTTAAAATTTTTTTTTTTTTTTAATATAATAATACACTGTCCAAGTCCTAAGAATAAAATAATAAAACATTAACCTAATAATTCAAACCAGAACTAAATAAACAACTTGTAATACTCGCCTTCCATAGCTGTCATCTTGACAGTTAAACATAAACATATACAAGTGGTTAGCTTTGACAGGTAAACATACACACATGCACGTGGGTGGCGTTTTCAATCCCAAACACAGATAAGCATACACTTCTGACGTCATTCACTATCACTATTGTATACGACCGTTCATTCACAGAATTATCCAACATGAGCATGTATTCTTACTACGACATTTTACATTGATATAACACATTCATAAACCCTATATCCTGTAAATTCCCTTATTCATCATTAAAATAATATTCCTTTAGTGATGAAGCGTGAAATTTGCCAATTATTTAAAACTTCGGCTAACTGCCTTTGTTTATTTTGTGTTATCTGACCATTGTGGGTCGGCTTGTTGTCCGCTATCTTATCAGCGTAATTAAAGTGTGGCTCGTGTATCTGACCCGAGCTGTGACCTTGCTCGATATTGTCGTACATGGACCTGAGTTTAATTGTGTGTAACTTGTCTTGGATGGTACCTTTCAGCGCTCTATTAGCAAAATTAATATTTTCCACCCACTTACCATGTAACTCTATTGATTTACGACAAATACTAAAATATCTTACTCTTACCTTCGGGTGCGGGTCCAGAGTCGTTCAGACGAAACCAGCTACAGAAAGGATTATTTGAATTTGAGTTTCGAAATAATTACGCTAACACAAATTTTGCGTATGCTAACAAATTGGCTTTCTTTTATTAGCCTGAATTATACCCTTTCACCTTACCTTCACACTACAAGTTCAATAAAAACAAGACTACATAGATATTTGATCACCCCGTATAACCTACTCTAAAAATTTACTTAATGATAGCGTTATTTTCATTAACCAGTACTTTGCGACATTCTCTCATTCATACTCTTTTACATTCTTTTCTTTTAAACCCCATTATTACAGTTCAGTATTTGGATTTATTATTTATGGAATTGTTCTATTAGTGTTATGAAGAGTACTTAACCCATCCCCGGCGTTCCTTACAGTTTCATCACCGCCTCGTGGAGTTAGCTGTTTCTGGTCACTTCAAAATGTTATTTCAACAGTTCATAAATTTTTTACACTGACGCGGTATACTACGTCTTATTTAATTTATCATGATTTCCGATTACACTTTTGTAACAGTTTGTCGGCCGACTTTATTTTGCTCGAGCACTTAGGTGATGACCGCGCGTTATACTGTTCGTACAACTTTTAACAATGTTAATGCATTGAAAGATAGGCCTACTCTTAATTACGGCCTATCTTGCACCCGAGGCCACCGTTTAAATTTAAATCACCAACTTTACTGTCTGATGCTGCTTACTACTGTTGTACACTCTCTGATGACAAACTGCAGACTGTGATTCACAAAAAGCCTGCTGCTGGGGCAGTTACGCAATACGTCTGGGCAATTGTTTAGGCTAACTGTATGTATGTTGTACTGGGGCTCCTCACAGGTGAAAGTTAACAATTTTAAAGATTAACTGAATTGATATAAAATTAAAACTAGGGCTGCATACAATTCTGTACCGTTACAACCACTACAGTTACTATAAACTAAATCGTCTCTAAATTCAGCAGGATATAGGCCTGACACAACGTATACATCCTTAAAATTAGATTTATTAACATTAGATCCATTGAACTGCTTTTTGTTATTGTTTTCTTTATTGGTAATTTTATTTGAGCTTTTTATTTTGTTGCACGGACTCATACCGTTTCTTTTGTGGCTCTTCATTTGAATTTACCTCAGTAATATCTGATACTTTATGTGTATTAAAATTCTGAAATGTTGTTTTATCATTACTTTGTTGTTGTTTTTGTTGTTGCTGTTGTTGTTGTTGTTTTGTTTGTTGTGATTGAAGTTGGACTTGATTACGCGGCGGTTCACTATTATTTACCAAAATTGTTTCCACCTTATTGTCATCAGTACCATTCACCTCCCTGTCCTTCATAACTACCTTAGTATCTGATTCAGATTCATTTAGTATCTCACCAGTATGTAATGTGTCATAAATACCTGCACAGTTTGTATCAATACCAGTTCCAGGGTCTACTATTGGTTCAGGATTTTTATGTGTTATGCATATACTGTCTGAATCAATAATAGTTTCGGCTTCTACTATTGTTTCACGGTTCTCGCCCGTTATATCTGTTACATTATAAACTATCACCTCCTCACAGCAATTACCTGAAGTATGTTCTGGAATTGTAGTGTTGTTACTTCTAATTTCACATTTGTTATCTTCACTAGCATTTGATGCAGAATCTAGATACTTGACTTTACAGCGAAATGAGTTACTAGGCACTAATTGTGTTGCTTCTGTATAACCACTTTCAATTTCATCTACTATGCTACTGTTCTCCGTTAATCCTTCAGTTGTAACATTTTGGTTACCTTTCATATTACTTTCTTTGAGAGTATGTTCCACACAAACATTTGGTACTTCAAAATTATCACAAGGTACAATATTCTCAACAGATACGTCTAATTCAGTAGCAGCTGAAATTTCATTTACATTTTCCTCTGCCTCTAACACAGCTTCTCCATCACATTGAACTTCATGTTCAGATTCCATGTCGGCACAAATTTTCTCGCGAAATGCCTTACTTTCCTCTAAATATGCTTGCACAAATGCTTTATTTTCCTCACGATATGCTTGCATACTAGCCATAATCGCGGCGAATGCTGCTTGAACATCCATTTCTGGAGTTTTAGATTAGGCCATTTTGACAAAATTATTATAAATTTTACAAATATTAAAATTTTCTTATTTATCGTAACGTCAACTATTATTATCGCTGGATTATTATCGTGAAGAATGTTCAGATTATAATGTTTAAAGTATGCAGTCCAATATCACCAAATGTAAACAAATTTATTCTAACATAAACAAATAATAATTCAACCTCCAGTACACCACTGATAAACTGTTCATATAACCTATACACGAGAATACGCAAACATACGATATATATTCTCAGATAAAGCAATGAAGAACACACACAAAGAAAAGTTAACCAATTAGTCAATACAAAATTTAGAAATATTTCTACAATCACAAAATGAATTATACTCCTAGTTGGCTAGTGCAATTTAATACTATGTAATGTGATATATTTTTTTTATTTCTTGTACTATTACTGCCCCATCATTGTGAGCACCATTTAATACTATGCGACAACACAATTGAATTAATTTTTGCGCATAGGATTAATATGTGTGTGTTTTATAAATCAATAAGTCTATATTGGAGGTATTAATTATAATTTATTGCACACCAAATTACTACTGGTTCTTATGATATATTTCAGACATACACAAATTAAATGTATTCTGAATATTGTTTGAAAAGTGTTCATATAAAGTTCAGATCTGTAATTTTTACTTGAATGATGATGATCCAATATGATGCGGCGATATGGCTGACGGCGATGTGTAGATCACGCGTGTCCTTCCCTCGTAGACTCTGCTGGGCTGGTGTCCTGCTGAAACATGCTGAACCTGCTCGTCAAAGTGCGACACTGCCTCGCTGCAACAACACTGAATATTGATTGTTAAAAGTTTAAGAATGTTTTTATATTGTTTTAAACAGCTTATGACTCTCAAGGTGTAATGTGGGTGTTAATTAAAAGCGGTGTATAAGCTCACACCTTTCGGCTTGTCTTCAAGTGTCGTCGCGTCAACCAGTTCTATCGCGGTCGATAGAACTCACTATGAGGAAATCTTGAACTAACACGGATACAACAACAAAAAATTCACAATTATATTATGACAACTGAATTACTTGGATCTGTAGACAAACTCACACAGAGTTCCAAGTTTCCGTACACCTTTCGCACAGTTTACAGGTTCACGCAAGAGAAACTTCTTGAACGCGAACCGCACGTTTTCTAAACAAAGGCTCAAGATGAACTAACTTTGATCTGCACATGGCAACAGACAATTTTGAATGAATTTGCTGCGTTCTAATAGGCCAATTACCAGTCACATGATAAATGCACACGGCCCGCATATTTGTTCATGCAACATTTTGCATGGAATAGGCATAAGCCTGCCTAGATAATTATCAGGGATTTTATTATACCACACTTGAGTGAGTTTCATATAGTTTTCATATAACAAAATTCATACTTCACAGTTATTTGAAAATCATAGAAAATAGGGAAATTGTATCTAATATTTAACTTTATGTCTTGTTCAAGTCTCATGTCAGACGGATAATTATAACGGACACTATAGAAAAACGTTAATAACTCGCGCACCCGCGCACACTTTCACAAACACATATAAACATAGAAAAATAACAAATAAAATCTTTAAGAGTTTGACCTATTCTAATTTCTTATCGGTACTACAATACAAAATTTATAACTAAAAAACCAATTTGAACAAAAGACAAATTTAAACAGGAGAATGTCCGACATCCATGCATAATACATAGTTCATTGCTTATCATGATCCTGTGTTCTATCGCAGGATTAACCCCCACCATGTGAAAAAAAAATTAATTTTAACTTGTTAAAATTTTTTTTTTTTTTTTTTAATATAATAATACACTGTCCAAGTCCTAAGAATAAAATAATAAAACATTAACCTAATAATTCAAACCAGAACTAAATAAACAACTCGTAATACTCGCTTTCCATAGCTGTCATCTTGACAGTTAAACATAAACATATACAAGTGGTTAGCTTTGACAGGTAAACATACACACATGCACGTGGGTGGCGTTTTCAATCCCAAACACAGATAAGCATACACTTCTGACGTCATTCACTATCACTATTGTATACGACCGTTCATTCACAGAATTATCCAACATGAGCATGTATTCTTACTACGACATTTTACATTGATATAACACATTCATAAACCCTATATCCTGTAAATTCCTTTATTCATCATTAAAATAATATTCCTTTAGTGATGAAGCGTGCAATTTGCCAATTATTTAAAACTTCGGCTAACTGCCTTTGTTTATTTTGTGTTATCTGACCATTGTGGGTCGGCTTGTTGTCCGCTATCTTATCAGCGTAATTAAAGTGTGGCTCGTGTATCTGACCCGAGCTGTGACCTTGCTCGATATTGTCGTACATGGACCTGAGTTTAATTGTGTGTAACTTGTCTTGGATGGTACCTTTCAGCGCTCTATTAGCAAAATTAATATTTTCCACCCACTTACCATGTAACTCTATTGATTTACGACAAATACTAAAATATCTTACTCTTACCTTCGGGTGCGGGTCCAGAGTCGTTCAGACGAAACCAGCTACAGAAAGGATTATTTGAATTTGAGTTTCGAAATAATTACGCTAACACAAATTTTGCGTATGCTAACAAATAGGCTTTCTTTTATTAGCCTGAATTATACCCTTTCACCTTATCTTCACACTACAAGTTCAATAAAAACAAGACTACATAGATATTTGATCACCCCGTATAACCTACTCTAAAAATTTACTTAATGATAGCGTTATTTTCATTAACCAGTACTTTGCGACATTCTCTCATTCATACTCTTTTACATTCTTTTCTTTTAAACCCCATTATTACAGTTCAGTATTTGGATTTATTATTTATGGAATTGTTCTATTAGTGTTATGAAGAGTACTTAACCCATCCCCGGCGTTCCTTACAGTTTCATCACCGCCTCGTGGAGTTAGCTGTTTCTGGTGAATTCAAAATGTTATTTCAACAGTTCATAAATTTTTTACACTGACGCGGTATACTACGTCTTATTTAATTTATCATGATTTAACATGAGGGTTTAAAAGAAAAGAATGTAAAAGAGTATGAATGAGAGAATGTCGCAAAGTACTGGTTAATGAAAATAACGCTATCATTAAGTAAATTTTTAGAGTAGGTTATACGGGGTGATCAAATATCTATGTAGTCTTGTTTTTATTGAACTTGTAGTGTGAAGATAAGGTGAAAGGGTATAATTCAGGCTAATAAAAGAAAGCCTATTTGTTAGCATACGCAAAATTTGTGTTAGCGTAATTATTTCGAAACTCAAATCCAAATAATCCTTTCTGTAGCTGGTTTCGTCTGAACGACTCTGGACCCGCACCCGAAGGTAAGAGTAAGATATTTTAGTATTTGTCGTAAATCAATAGAGTTACACTGGCGCCCGAACAGGGACGCGAGAGTAAGTTACAACTTACATTCGCCAGACCTAACCAAGTTGCAGAACAGGTTATTTGGAAGTGAGGGCGAGTGTGTAGTTTACGAAGTATATATTTACTAAAAAATGGAGAATGAAAACATGTCAACTGAGTCGGCCAATAAAGGCGACTCAGGCATTCAAACGAGTGAATTCACTGACAGTAATAGCCAGTTAACAGAATCAAAAATAATGAAAAATGTCGAACATCAATCGACACCTATCCAAGGTAAAAAATTTGACGATAGCTATGAAATGTTTAGAATAATACAAGCAATGATAGAAAAACAGAGTGTAAAGTTTGATGAACAGAATGTTAAATTCAATGAGTTAAAGGGTGACATAAATAATATTGATATAAAATTTGATAAGCGTTTATGTGAAATGAATACACAAAATGTTAAGTTCGAAATCAGTATGAATAAACGTCTAAATGAGATGGATGAATGTTTGAACACTATTAAAGAACAAGTGGTAGAAAAAATTGAGAAACAAATACAAAAGGTAATCGAAAATTTTGAATATAAAACAAATGAGAATTATAATGATGTGTGTAAAAACGTGGTAGTAGAGAACAAGGAGATTAATGTTGAGAGTGATGAAGATTTTGTTGAAGTAGAGTTTAGTAATGAAGTGTTGCTAGCAAATGACAATGAGAATGAGAGAGAGTGTGAAGACAGTTTAAATGAAGAGAGTGTACAGAGGGTAGAATTTTCCCGCGATGTGGTTGTGAGTGAAGAAAATGCTTCACTAGTATTGTTGGAGGACAAAGGTTCCTCCTTAGTTTTTGTAAAAGACAAAAGGTCTTTGAATTATTTATGTGTATCTGGTAAAGCCAGATGTTGTAATAATGTTGTGTTGCCCTCTGTATGGAATGAGAATGTGAAATGTTGTGATAAATATTGTGATGAGAGAATCAGAGAGAGAGAAATAGAAATATATAAGGTGAAGAGAGATTATGAAGAGTTAATACAGAGTTTAAATAGTGAGAGAACTGGTAGAATTAAAAACATACCTTGTGTGATAAACAATGTGTATATTGATGACAAATATTTGCCTGTTAATGAACCTATAGTAGCAGAATATGGTAATAATGATGTAATGGTAATAACAAAAAAACACTGACGGAGACTTTACAAATAATACTGATGTCGACTTGATTTATGATAAGATAATTTTGGGGGGTAACCCTATAGATTATTGGGTATGTTTTGGTACAATGGAAAAAATAAGTTCTTGTGGTTATAATACAAAAAATAACCATATGTGGCGTATCAATAAAATTGAAAAGTGTTATATAAAGACCAGACTAATTTTTGATGATGGAGGCTGAAATTCACAAATGAACAATTGTAAATATTTTGTTTTACGGTTCAGACCTCGCAATCTTGGACATTGAAGTGTGATAAAACTGAAATAATAATGATAAAGATTTGTAAATATATTATAGTGGAATTACAGTGAAATTAATTGTGTGTGTACTGTAAAATGTTTCATGTAACCATATGTGTATTGACTGATTTCAATAATAATATTATTTTATGTTGTCAATTAATAATAATAATGAACAGGAGGTAATAATGAAGCCTATTTTGTATTGTGTATTTATATTCAAAGTGTTTTAAATAATATAACTAAAGTTAAAATGTTTTTAGTAAAATGCTATTAAAGTAATTGTGGTGAATTAAAATTATATCTGATCTGAATTGGAATAAAAAATTTAAGAGATAAATATGTTAACTAAAAGATTTATAAAAATTGAAAAGTGCAGTACAGGTGTTAGAGGTGAGGTAAGCAGAATGTTTAGACTGACGGAGTGTTTATAACTGTGTTTATAACACCAGTCCGGCAGACAACTGTTTATGTAAACAGGTGTGTTGTATGTTGTGACTAATGTCTACAGACATACTTGGTGACAATAACAAAAATGTTGTAGTCTGCTGAATCATTGCCAGTAGAAGATCCTATTATGAAATAAAAAGAAATACCATATGTGAAGAAAGGAAATGTAAATTTTTTGAATAATGTAGGTAATATTTTATGTCGGATCATTTTGAAAAATGTAGTTAATTTTGAAATTGTTAATTAAAACAATATGAATTAAATTTAATGAAAGGTAATTAAATAAATTAAAAAGATAATTTTTGATAATGACTTCGAATCTATTTTGATCTGAATTCTGATTGTAAAATAAATAATTGATAAAAAAACAATGATTAAAATATTTATCTAATTTAAAAAACTGAAAGAACGTTAAAGCTGAGATAGTGTTTGGAAAATAAGATGTGTATATTACTGTTCATATAGACATTTCATATGTCATGAATTTTTTGTCATATATATATATATATATAATAATTAAGGATACCTTGTATAATCTATGTATTATTTTGGAAGGGAAATATTGTACGGGAAATATTATTATATTTGTATGAATCAGGTGTAAGTAGACAGTAAGATATATTTTATAATAGAAAATGAATCAGTACTTTGCAAAGAATGAGCCTGTATGGCTAAGAGGAAACAAATCAGTTGTGGGATATGGAGTGATGGAAGGCCGTTTATTAAATTTTAATTGAATGTTATAAAATCAGGCGATACTGTGGAGGGTATCTGTTCGATTTTTCGATGTTGGGATCTCGAACAGAGAAGTCCAGTAGGATCGGATGGGTGCTGCCGCAGTCGCCAGGCTAGGGCAGTAAGAACCCATGATTTTAGTAGAGTGTTCAGGGGGTTGCGGCGACATATCCTCACTGATCCTCTTAGGTTTTAGGCAATAAGAGTTTGAATGCTTCGGCCTTCAATCTCTTATTGGGGGGGTATTGTAACGGTACAGAATTGTATGCAGCCCTAGTTTTAATTTTATATCAATTCAGTCAATCTTTAAAATTGTTAACTTTCCCCTGTGAGAAGCCCCAGTACAACATACATACAGTTAGCCTAAACAATTGCCCAGACGTATTGCGTAACTGCCCCAGCAGCAGGCTTTTTGTGAATCACAGTCTGCAGTTTGTCATCAGAGAGTGTACAACAGTAGTAAGCAGCATCAGACAGTAAAGTTGGTGATTTAAATTTAAACGGTGGCCTCGGGTGCAAGATAGGCCGTAATTAAGAGTAGGCCTATCTTTCAATGCATTAACATTGTTAAAAGTTGTACGAATAGTATAACGCGCGGCCATCACCTAAGTGCTCGAGCAAAATAAAGTCGGCCGACAAACTGTTACAAAAGTGTAATCGGAAATCATGATAAATTAAATAAGACGTAGTATACCGCGTCAGTGTAAAAAATTTATGAACTGTTGAAATAACATTTTGAAGTGACCAGAAACAGCTAACTCCACGAGGCGGTGATGAAACTGTAAGGAACGCTGGGGATGGGTTAAGTACTCTTCATAACACTAATAGAACAATTCCATAAATAATAAATCCAAATACTGAACTGTAATAATGGGGTTTAAAAGAAAAGAATGTAAAAGAGTATGAATGAGAGAATGTCGCAAAGTACTGGTTAATGAAAATAACGCTATCATTAAGTAAATTTTTAGAGTAGGTTATACGGGGTGATCAAATATCTATGTAGTCTTGTTTTTATTGAACTTGTAGTGTGAAGATAAGGTGAAAGGGTATAATTCAGGCTAATAAAAGAAAGCCAATTTGTTAGCATACGCAAAATTTGTGTTAGCGTAATTATTTCGAAACTCAAATTCAAATAATCCTTTCTGTAGCTGGTTTCGTCTGAACGACTCTGGACCCGCACCCGAAGGTAAGAGTAAGATATTTTAGTATTTGTCGTAAATCAATAGAGTTACATGGTAAGTGGGTGGAAAATATTAATTTTGCTAATAGAGCGCTGAAAGGTACCATCCAAGACAAGTTACACACAATTAAACTCAGGTCCATGTACGACAATATCGAGCAAGGTCACAGCTCGGGTCAGATACACGAGCCACACTTTAATTACGCTGATAAGATAGCGGACAACAAGCCGACCCACAATGGTCAGATAACACAAAATAAACAAAGGCAGTTAGCCGAAGTTTTAAATAATTGGCAAATTTCACGCTTCATCACTAAAGGAATATTATTTTAATGATGAATAAGGGAATTTACAGGATATAGGGTTTATGAATGTGTTATATCAATGTAAAATGTCGTAGTAAGAATACATGCTCATGTTGGATAATTCTGTGAATGAACGGTCGTATACAATAGTGATAGTGAATGACGTCAGAAGTGTATGTTTATCTGTGTTTGGGATTGAAAACGCCACCCACGTGCATGTGTGTATGTTTACCTGTCAAAGCTAACCACTTGTATATGTTTATGTTTAACTGTCAAGATGACAGCTATGGAAGGCGAGTATTACAAGTTGTTTATTTAGTTCTGGTTTGAATTATTAGGTTAATGTTTTATTATTTTATTCTTAGGACTTGGACAGTGTATTATTATATTAAAAAAAAAAAAAAAAATTTTAACAAGTTAAAATTAATTTTTTTTTCACATGGTGGGGGTTAATCCTGCGATAGAACACAGGATCATGATAAGCAATGAACTATGTATTATGCATGGATGTCGGACATTCTCCTGTTTAAATTTGTCTTTTGTTCAAATTGGTTTTTTAGTTATAAATTTTGTATTGTAGTACCGATAAGAAATTAGAATAGGTCAAACTCTTAAAGATTTTATTTGTTATTTTTCTATGTTTATATGTGTTTGTGAAAGTGTGCGCGGGTGCGCGAGTTATTAACGTTTTTCTATAGTGTCCGTTATAATTATCCGTCTGACATGAGACTTGAACAAGACATAAAGTTAAATATTAGATACAATTTCCCTATTTTCTATGATTTTCAAATAACTGTGAAGTATGAATTTTGTTATATGAAAACTTTATATGAAACTCACTCAAGTGTGGTATAATAAAATCCCTGATAATTATCTAGGCAGGCTTATGCCTATTCCATGCAAAATGTTGCATGAACAATTTTTTTTTTCTTTTTTTTCACTATGCACTTTTGTTATAAAACAAAGCAAAAACAAAAGTGCATAGTGAAAAAAAAAATAGTGAAGTGAATAGCAAATAAGTGAAATCAACTACCAAATAACAGATAACAAATCATCTCTCACATAAATATACATTAACATGTACACAAACAACATAACCACAATTCCATATAACCACATTACCAAACTGTTAAACAAATTCCAAACACGAAAAAAACAACTAATGAACACAAACATAAACATATACTTCAATAGACAATGCCAAAAACATAAATTAACACCTAAATACATCAACATAAACACAAACAACAAAAATATGACTGCACAAAAAACTATAAAACAAGCACAAAGGCTATGGATACAAAACGAAATTAATCAATTATACAGTAAGAAAAATAGCATAACACTAGACATATACAAACTACACTTAGAGCTAACAAATTTATTACATCCAATCACTTGGAACAATAAATACAATAACATAGAAAATAAAATAAGATTTGAGAAAAACAAAAAGACTTATACAATCGACAAAAAACTTAACACATTAAAACAACAAAACAAAAATCAAGAACAAAAAAACAAAAATAAACACACATTTTACCCTCGAACCATTAACCTCAGCAATACAGAATTTAACAAAAAAGAAACAGAATATTTAAACAATATGTCAAAAACTAACATAACCCAAAATGCAAACAAAAATCTAGAAAATTTAATAGTAGAAACATAATTTGCCATTAACCTAATAAAAGACAATATACAAGAAGAAAAAAGAACAGAAGCAGCACATATAATTAAAAAAATAATCACTAGCGAAATGAAAAACAAAGATAAACAAAAGAAAAACAATAAAAGAATAAAAGAAATTAAAAATAAAGTAAAGAACAATAATTTAATAATAACTAAAGCAGACAAAAGTCAAGCAGCAGTAATCATTGATAAAACAGACTACATAAAAAAAACCGAAGACTTCATCAACAATAATAAATGCGTACAACTAGATAAAAACCCAACAGAAAACTATCTTAAACAAACAATAAAACTAATAAAAACAAATAAAAACATTTTCAACAATAAAAACATAGACATATATATAAACAATAATCCAGAACCACCTAAAATGAACAGCCTAATAAAAATACACAAATTAAACAACCCAATACGTCCATTAATCAATTTCAAAAAAGCTCCTACATACAAAATAGCAAGAATAATAGCACAAAAACTAAAAAATAACCAACTAACAAATAACCATCATAACATAAAAAATACATACGAATTAATAGACAAACTAAAAATAATAAATATAAATGAAAATACATTTTTCACATCATATGACATAACAAACATGTACACTAATATCCCAGTAGAAGAAACAATTGACATAATAATAAACAAACTTATAGAACAAAATGAAAACAAACAATATATAACCGAAATAAAAAATAGTCTCCAACTAATACTAAAACAAAATTACTTTGAATTTAATAGCAAAATTTATCAACAGAAAGAAGGTTTAGCAATGGGATCACCATTATCAAGCATAATAGCAGAAATATTCCTACAACATATAGACACCAAAATACAAAATATCATAAAGACACATGACCCAGATGGCATATGGATAAGATATGTAGAGATGATGGACTATATGTATCAAATAACAAAAACACAAATGCAGAGAACATACTGAAACAAATCAATAACATACATCCCAAAATACAATTCACAGAAGAAAAAGAAAAACATAACAAATCAACTATTTAGACATAACCATCACAAGATACAACAAACACATACAATATGCAATATATAGAAAACCAACTTCCACTAACATCATTATACCTAACCATTCTGACCACCCACCACAACATAAAATGGCAGCATTTTATTCGTTATTTAACAGAATGTACAAAATACCCCTAAACAAACAAGAAACTGACAAAGAAAGAAATATAATATACCAAATTGGTTATGCAAATGGATACAATAAAAATACTATGATCAAAATAGAAAATAAAATCAAATACAAAATAAAAACTGAACAATTAAGAATTAAACTGAACAACACATAAATAATAACAACAACAAAAAATGGGCCACATTCACATATATAAATAATAAAATGACAAAACTAACAAAACTATTTAAAAACACAGATATAAAAATAGCATACAAAACTAATAAAAATAAATTACAAAATCTAAATAGCTCACACAACAAAAATAATACAACAACCAACGGTATATACAAAATTGAATGCCAAGATTGCAATAAATGTTATATAGGACAAACAAAAAAACAGCTGAAAAAACGTTATTTTGAACACCTAAATGCATACAAAAAACCAAATATATATAAATCCAATTTAGCCACACATGCAATAAACACAGGACATGAATTCCCAGACATAACCAATGTAACACTAATAAAACATATACCACACAAAGGCACCATAATGAACATTTGGGAAAATTTACAGATTTACAAACATAAAACACAAAACAAATTAATACCAGAACAAATACAAATCAATACAAAACATGACACAATATTCAAAGCACTCAACATCGAAAATACACAAAATACAAAAACAGATACCACAACCACACACAATAATGCAACTTTGAAGGACCAAAGACCAACAAACTACCTTAATAACATCCAGAAGCCAACACACAAATACTTCACCAGAAACAAGATGGCGAAGGCTGAAGATGGGAGAACAGGATCTCCCGAAACATGTCCCTAAAGAAAAAATACATCTTGAGGTAAAATAGTTATAAGTATTATAGTAATATATATATATATATATATATATATATATATATATATATGTATATATTAGAACGATTCTCTGAAACACTTACTTTTGCATATATGCTATTACTCAGTTGTGCGCACTTACCCACGTCTCGAAGGTATACTCTTCTTCTGTAGTATTTACCTTAATGTTTCCCAGCTAGGTTGCAGGCTTTGGTAGTTAATTGAGGGTGGGTAAGCACGTGAATATCATAATACAAGTAAAGAGTACAGAGGATTTAGTCCTGGTTGTGAAATTAGTACGACTTTGTTAATAAAATTATATTCATTTTGTTTATTAATTAAAAAATGCAAATTGTCATGTTATTAATTAGTGTGTGGGTTAACTAATATTGACCCTTATATTCACTTATACGAATATCATATAACTATAACATGGAAAAATCTTATCTCTTATATTCTTTGACACATTATACACAAACATAAGACATATATGACCTGGAATATTTACATAGACATATAATACATAACACATTTATATTATTACAATGCGTGATTAACACGTACAAAATTGAATATTGTACTGCTGTTAAAATGCAACCCAGTACATAATAGGGAAATAATAAATTCTAAAAGAAAAAAGTTACAAATTTAAAATTAAATGAAACATATGTTTTAAAATGTAAACAAAAACATTGGGACTATCGACTCACCCAGTCAACATAGAGGTCGATTCCTATCTTATATATATAAAAATTAGCTGTCACAGTGTTTGTCCGCGATGGACGCCAAAACTACTCAACCGATCTTAATGAAATTTTTTTCAAAATGTGTGATTTGTTCCAACTTAGGCTATAGGATAGGTTTTATCTCAATAAATAATATAAATATTTTTTATTGCAAATTAATTGTTTCTATAGAACGAAAGGTCGCTAAATATTTATGTTCTATAATTTTCCGGCTGATGGCAATGTAAGTCAGTGTATTGTCTGCAATCTGCTGTCAACTAAGTTACGTTAGCATCAAATAGATGGCGCCGTACTTCAATTCATAATCTCTTGATGCTACAATTTATTTCATGGCACACGTGTTTTCTAGATTCGCAGACGACATAACCGTACTTTTTCTGTTTATTCGTATATCATTATTACTGTTCTGATTCCGGTATTAATTCGTATGTTCTTATTCCTTACTAAGAAATAATTGTGATTCTTGAAATTTTGAGTATAACTTTCATTCCGTTTTTCAATTTACTATTTCTTTGATGTGAATAAAAAATGTGTAAGTACCTACTTGATTTTTATTCTATTATTATTTTCTTTAGTTGATAGGGTTAATAATAATAATTATAAAGCACACGTGTTTTCTAGATTCACAGACGACATAACCGTACTTTTTCTGTTTATTCGTATATCATTATTACTGTTCTGATTCCGGTATTGTTCATCTGAATCCGACTTAATTTTGATTGTTTTAATTATTTTTTCCAGAAAAATGCCGCCAAAAAAGTCTAACCTCTACAATCGGCATAGTAGAGAGTCCCGGCGCAAACGTTTTGAAAGAACTCACCAGTCGGCCGATCAAATTGAGGATAGAAACGTATCTCAAAGAACCAGGACGGCAGAGAACCGTATGCAAGAGTCTCGAGATCAGCGTGATGAACGTCAGCGACAGAATCTATTGAGAACAAGAGCAGCGCGTGAACAAAATATTGCAACATACAGAACGCGAGAACAAGAGACAGGAAACCAGTCGCACATTCAATCGTTCATATTTCGTTCGTCTTGCGTTCGAATATGCACCAGACATCAATTATTCTGCACATCCTAATATTAGCATCGGTGCAATGGACAAAGAATGTCAATTCTGTCGGGTATTAAAATTTCGCAATGAAACACCTGGCATGTGTTGTGCGTCAGGGAAAGTCAAACTAACGACTCTTCCAACTCCACCAGAACCTTTAAAATCACTTCTTACTGGCCAATCGCACGATTCAAAATTATTTTTGAGCAAGATTCGAAAATTCAATTCTTGCTTTCAAATGACGTCATTTGGGGCAAGCAAAATTTGCGATCTATCAACCAATGGACGCAATTTTGAAACTACGTTCAAAATACAAGGCCAGGTATATCATACAACCGGGTCGTTGATGCCAATGCCTGACGTCGTACCAAAATTCTTACAAATTTATTTTATGGGTAGCTGTGAAGAACGCGTGACAACTCGGTGCCAGCATAATTATATTGAACGAGCAGAAGAGAGAACAATTGTAGAGTTATTGGAAAATTTGTTGGAAAGTCGTAATCAACTTATTCAGTTGTTTAAACGAGTGTCGCCACAATTAAAAAACGACAATTTTCAAATCGTTATTAATGCCGACAAAGTGCCTTCAGGAGAACACGCTGGCAGGTTCAACGCGCCAACTGTAGATGAAGTTGCTGTAATAATGGTTGGCGATCCAGTTAATAGCCGGGCCATCAAAATAACACGTCGAGACAGCACTATAAGTATTATTTCTGATATTCACCGTTCATATGATGCCCTTCAATACCCGCTGATATTTTGGGATGGACAGGATCAATATCACATCAATATCAAACAGTGTGTCCAGTGACTGGTAATGAAACAAACAAAAAAGTAAGTTCAATGAACTACTACGCGCACCGATTAATGATTAGGCGTTACCAGGACAACTATATCCTTTTATATCGTCAGCTCTATCATCAATACGTAGTAGACATGTACGCTAAGATTGAAAGCGAACGTTTAAGATTTATTAGACACAACCAAGCAAAATTAAGATCAGAGGAATACATCCATCTACGAGATGCTATTACCGGAAATATTGATGGAAACTTAAACATTAATGACATCGGAAATGCGTTCATTTTACCTTCAAGTTATATCGGAAGCCCACGAAATATGCAGGAATATATACAAGACGCCATGACTTACGTACGTCATTTCGGTCGTCCAGATTTGTTTATAACGTTTACGTGCAATCCGAATTGGGAGGAAATACAAACTTTGCTATTACCAGGTCAACAAGCAATACATCGTCATGATCTGACGGCACGTGTATTTAAACAAAAATTGAAATCTTTGATTGATTTCATAGTAAAATATTCAGTTTTTGGCAAAACAAGTTGTTGGCTATATTCGATTGAGTGGCAAAAGCGAGGTTTGCCTCACGCCCATATTTTGATTTGGCTTGAAGTTAAAATCCGTCCAGATGAAATTGATCAAATAATTTCAGCTGAGATTCCCGATCCAGCAATTGATCCAGAATTGTATGAGATTGTCACCAGTCACATGATCCACGGCCCATGCGGTGTTTTTAATATGACATCGCCATGCATGGAAGATGGAAAATGTAAGAAGCGTTTCCCAAAGCAACATACGAATGATACTATCACTGATATCGATGGTTATCCTTTGTATCGTCGCCGAAACGCTGAGAATGGTGGACACACTTTCAAAATGCGAATCTCAAATCCTACAAATCAAGTCGAAATTGACAATCAATGGGTGGTACCCTACTCACCGTTGCTTTCGAAAACTTATAAAGCTCATATAAATGTAGAGCTGTGCAGTTCTGTAAAGTCCATTAAGTATATTTGCAAATACGTTAATAAAGGTAGTGATTTGGCCGTTTTTGAAGTACGAAATATCAATAGAAATGACGAAATTTTACAATATCAAATGGGTAGATACATAAGTAGCAACGAAGCTATCTGGCGTATTCTAAGTTTTCCCATACATGAAAGAGAGCCTTCTGTCCAACATCTTGCAGTACATCTTGAAAACGGTCAACGGGTATACTTCACAGAACAAAATGTCCTCCAGAGAGCACTTGAGCCACCAAAAACCACTCTAACTGCATTTTTCACGTTGTGTCAACAATCTGATGCTTTTGGCCAATTTGCAAAAACATTGTTTTACACTGATATTCCACAATATTTTACATGGAACAAATCAGGAAAAAAATGGGTACCACATAAACAAGGAGAAACGCATCCTTCAATAGCGGGCATATTTAAAGCCAAAACTTTGGGACGGCTTTATACAGTACATCCAAAACAAAGAGAGTGCTTCTTTTTGCGTTTGTTATTGGTAAATGTTCCTGGACCAACTTCTTTTGAATTTTTGCGAACAGTTAACGGTCAAGTGTTCAATACATATCAAGAAGCATGTCGCGAGTTGCAACTGCTGGAAGATGACAATCATTGGGACCGGACACTTGCTGATGCCGCATTAACGTCTATGCCGAAGTCATATGTTCTGAAAAGAATATATGAAATTGGAATGAATGTTATAATAAGAGTAAATAGTAATAAAATTATAATTTAATAAATACCAATTAGAATTGTGAATATTAGACATAAAATAAAAAATAGAAAAATGATATATGTTTTTAATAGGTATATGATAAAAAGATGTAATGAAAGTAGGGAGTTATCAAAGTGGCCAATTTGTAAATTGTTAAAGATTGTATTGTATAGAGATGAAAGGAAATGTTTTTTAGTCAAAATTCATATCTAAGAAAAGTAACATCATTAGTCTAATTTTTATATCTAATAGTAACAGCATGAAGAGTCTAAAAGAGTGATATGTAAATTAATAATTGGTAACATTTAAATAAATCAAATTTGTACATCATCAAGTTTAATGTCACATGTAAAAGAAAAAAAAACAGTAAAGGAATTTAATTTGTTATACCAGAGTTTTGATTATAAATTTAATAAAGTAAACAATCAGGAGGAGAGATTTAACATTCCTATTGAGTTTAGTAAAATAAACTAATATCCAATAAATAAATAATATTACAAGAAATATAAACATACGCTTAATAGAACGCCGATAGAAGAGGGAAATCCTGGACTGAAGAATAGTTTAAGTGGCCATAAAATATAATTAAGCATTCCGAGGAGACATCTGTGTTGCAGTCATCCTAGAAAACAACATTCAGCGGTGAAACCAATAAGAAATTCGAAGTGAAGGAACGGATCGCCAAGCCTGATATTGCTTTTGAAAATAATAAACATCAATCAGAAGTGAACCCGTGGCAGCTGGAAGAATTCAGAATCAGTCAAGTTACATTTGTTTGGTATCTATTTTTTTTACATGGTTATTTCTCAAAATACTACATACTAACTGTATTTGGTTTGGTTTAAAGAAAAGAAAATATTATATACAATCGTAAATATGATCAAACAGCTTAATAATCATTAACCCTGAGAGAGAGAGAGTTTCTTTTCATGTACTGATAAACAAAAAACATAATAAAGGTAGTTACATATCATAATTACATAATTACAATACCTGTTAAAATAAACACAGCACAATTAATGACGCATCCAACGTGGTGCAAATACTATATATATTATATCAGTAAAAAACAACAGTACAATTAATGGCTGGTCCAACGTGGAGCAGATTTTAATTACCATACGTATAAATAATTACAGTACAAAATTAATCTATCCTTAGCAAGTGTGGTTTTTATTATGTACCACTTAATTAAAAAATTAATTAATTAAACATTTATAAAAATTCTAATAGAGACCATTCTATTACTTTAATTAACAATACTCCTAATGTCTCAATTAATTAAAAATCTACAATTAAAGTAACTTTCATACTTGATTTTACGTTACTATTACTTGATTTTAATTATATAATCAAATTATAAAAATATAATAAAATATGGTTTCTATAATTACCATTTATTTATGAGATTAATAAGTTTTATATTCTTTGTTATAAATTCTTATTCTCTGAACTTTTATTAATTATTTATTATGCAAATAAAATATAACAAAGTTTATGTAAACTTGTATATGGAATCTAGAGCCTTCTTTTGATCGACCTCAGGGTCATTTATAAGATTAAATAAATGTTTGATTCTCTGTCTCTGCGTCGTTTGGAATTACTCTCTCCGTCTAATGGATGCTGAGTTCTGACGTGGACCTCTAGTCATGATGATGTACGGCTGGATGTAGCTGCATGTGGCTGTCCCTGCGTCCTCTAGTACATTGCTCTTGTTCCTCTCCTCTCCTTGTCTTTTCCCTCGTGGATGTCTCGAAGTTCTACGTGGACTTCTTGAAGTTCATCGACGACGTTTCGACTCCTCGTAGTTTACAATATTATTGTCTTTTAAATAAATCGTGTATCACTAATTACTTTCACCGACGTACTGCCGGTTCCATCGCATCGCACTTTATTTTTACGTAATACGGTTTAAAACATTACTTAAACTTTGTAAAATTCGTGGTAGCGAGATGCGTGGATTTCGTGTACTGTCTGTTAATGATCTGAGAAAGCGTGCGTCACTCGCTGGGGTTTTATATTCCTGCCGGTGTTCAATTCCTGTTGAAAACTGTTCGGACAAAGTTGAACAAGTCAGCGCGTCGATTTATTAACTAATTACAACCTACGCGTCTTTATGAAGCGCACACTTTTTTACAAATATTATTTGCCAAATCGTTAGATACATTAATAAACGTAACCTATGCAAATTATGCACATTAAGGTGTGTAACCTCTGGAAGTTATGGCAAAATTTCACACGGTAGCTGAACGGTTCCCACGATCAAATACCTCTTAGTATCTAATTGTAGTGCCAGGTGCCAGCTTTTTTTCTACAGGTCTCTGATTCGTGTGACTTCTGGTTTTTGTTCAGCACTTAAAAAACTGTAAAATTTTCCACAATCGTATGCATAATTCAACTTGTTCTTCATTTACACACTAACACACACACACACACACACACACACACACACACACACACACACACACACACACACACACAAACTGATACACACACAGTTGCCTATCGCTATGACGTCACCACTGCAAGTCGGTGCATGTTTCTTCTCCCCTCGCTGCGTTGAAAACTAACTAGGCTTGCAATTCCATATGCATGTTCACTTACAATTATTTCCTTATTTAAAATTAATTAATACGTTTCTTTCTTTTATTTATGTCTTATACCTAACGCTTAATTATTACTTTATTTTTATTATTTACATCTTTTACATGACTCATACGTGCGTTCGTAAGTTATCATACCTCAGTCAGGGGTTGATACGGAGACTTATGCTAAACGTATCGTTGCATAAATTCCCCTGCTGGGTAAAACAAAATTTGAATTTTATTCAAATGTTATTTCTTTGCTCAGAAATTATTCTTTTTTTTTTTTTTATTTTTTTTATTTTTTTTTATTAAAACTCACACTTAGTGGTTATAAGGGTTCTTAAAAACTTTCAATTATTCCCTGGGTGGATTACGTCCCTCCCATGGATTTATAAGTTGACTTTTTATATTTCTTTATCCATAGAATTTACGGAATGCTGATGCATGGTACTTTCCAATAGTTTTTCTTCTTGTCGGATCGTAGACGATAAAGGTGTGTCGTCCTTTCCTTCTTTGTAATAAGTAGGGTCCCTCGTACAGTCTAAATAGTTTCTTTGCTGTATTGTCGATTCGTTTTCCCACTGGATTGCTTCTTAGTAGCACTATTTCTCCTTCATGGAATGTGATGAGTTTGTGCGTTCTGTCGATCCTCTTCTCTCCAAGTTTTTCCATCGTTTTCTTCGCATTGTCGTACTTGTGAATCAATGGAATTTGTAGGTTTTGGTTTGGAGGTTTATCAATGTTTTCGACCAGAATCTAGTAGGTCTTTTATTCGTTTCCAATTCCACCGGTGTACATCATGTAGCTTCACTGTATGTAGCATTTATGGCTTGTTCGAAAAATGATAAGTACTCTGCCCATCGGTTATGTTGTTCATTACAGTAGATGTGTAAATGTTTTCCTAACTCGTTGTTTACCCTTTCAGCAAGGTTTCCTTGTGGGTGTCGTATTGATGTTAACACTGGTTGTATGCCGTGCTGCGTTAGCGTTTCTGCCCATGCTTTATTTTGGAATTGTTTACCTTGGTCACTCAATATCTTTTTGATTTAACCATACTTCGGTACGTATTTGCGTAGTATGACATTCAGTACACTTTTAGTGGTGGGTCTTCGAATAGCGTAGAGTCGAACTGCCTTGGTGAACACATCTATACATACAAGTATGTGTTTTGTACCCCCCGTGAATAGCTCTCGGAAATGGGCCCAGGAAGTCTACTGCTACTAATTCTCCCTTTTCCTGTGTCTTGATATTTTGCATATCTACGTAGGTGTGCAGATTCGGATGTCGGGCTGTTTGACATTCGTAGCATCCTATTAAGATTGCTTTTATTCTTCTAAACATATTATTCAAAATGAAGTCTTCCTTTAAAACTAAATGACATTTTAAAGCAGACGCATGTGCTAGACTTTGATGACATGGTATAATTAGTGTTTTTAGCATCTCTGGTGATAGGACTATTTTCCAATCATAATTGACGAGTTTGTACAATATACTATTTTTTATTGTATATCTACTAGATAGTGGTGATAACTTTACTTTTACTTTACTTTAGCCAACGCCCGTACGTGGTTCCTCAACCATTCGACGTCGAGCCTCCCAGTAGCGATTGGTTATGTCGTCGGTCGGGTATGTGAGTGCTTGGCAGTCCCGTAAGTGTTCTCCGTCCATTCTTCCGGAGTTGCAAAGCGGACAGGTTTCGTTCTCAGCTAGGCCGATGCAGTGGTGATAACTTCATGTGACTTATTTGAAGATCTTTGTTTTGTTCATTTGCTATATTGTTCAACAATTATTTAACTCTATCATCTGTTTGATATGTTATGTTTAATATTCTAACATCGTTCCACTTATTTAAATTATTTATTGTTCCCCCTAACACAGGACAATAGGTTTTAGACAACATTATTTCCTGTGGTGTATCTGTATTGTTTAGGGTGTCACGCAAATCATGTGTGTGCAGGTCGTTTATTAAACCTGTCCGTGGTGGCGTTTTGTTACCCTTCTTTAGTCATACAGTTTTCTTATTGGTTGGCGTTCTATGATCACCCCCTTCCTCTTTGGACGTTGATGGGTGTGTCGGCTGTTGCACAATTTTATTTTTCTTAATTATTTTTATTATTATGCTTATTATTTGTATTAATGTTTTGTACATTGGCATTGTACGGTTTTACATGTTTTTTTGATGTAAATGGATGTACGTACGCTCCTTTATTCGGAGTCGGGTTACCTTTTTCATAGGGTTGTTTATACTCTTTCCACTTCTCTTTCCGTATTTCCTCTTCTTTATTCTCGAACTGCGGCAATTTGTGGTGTATTTGATTCTGCGTAGAGTACTGCTGCTGGTGCGGCCGGTTGTCTCTCCTTTCGTACTCTTTATTAAAAAACTGTGATGATTGCGTCACAAGAATAAGAAGTTCCTCAATGGTTTTAACTCCTTGGGTATATACGGCGAGTCTAATGTGTTTGTCAAAATGTTAGCTTGCTTAGTTTTAATACTAATTCGTGCTCAGTGAAACTTGGTCTAAGGTGCTTACATCGTTCAACAAGTTGTATAATGTAGTCTTCCATGGATCGTTTGCTGTTGACGTAATACCGCCCATACTCCAGCTGGTCTCGTACCTCTCTCTGGGTATGTATATTCCAGTACCGATTTTCGAAGGATGCCTTGAACTGTTCATAAGTTTTTGTTTGGTCCCGAACAATCGTATACCATTTGGATGCCGTTTCCTGGAAACGTCGACTTACAAAATCTATACGGTCTCTGTCGCTTAGGTTGCTCCATATTGTTGCCATTTCTCGTTCACACTGTTGTAAAAATTCTATGGGGTTCTCCCATTTGTTACCTTTAAAACTGATCTTCTCTCGATCCTCTACTTTTGCAGCACACATCATTATAGCACTTGGTCATCTCTTGACTTCCGCTCGTAGTTTTTCTACCTACTCTTGCAGTCCATCTTTCATGTTGTTAATTTCCATGGAGTGGTGCGTAGTTTTTCTAGTGACCTCCTCCACGGCTGTTTCTACTATCTGGGTACTCACAGTGAGTTCCTTTGTTCTGTTTGTGTTGTCCAGGATGCGCTCATTTAAGTCCTTGTTTTGAGATCTTGCTCCTGCTTCATAATTTTAAATTTTTCATTCCACTGTTCAGCCAGTTGTTTAATGTGTTCTTTTGTTTCATGTGTTGTATATTCATGCTGTTCTCTGAATTTGCTATCGATCTTTACAGCTTGTTCATTAAGTGACTGTTAAACACGCTGTTCGACGGCTTTCACGCGTGCAGTAAGCTCTGTTTCAAAGTGTTACTGACGAGTTCTATCTTACTTTATAACTCCTCATTATTAATTTCTGAGTTTTTAATTCTTCAGTCGTGATTTCTAATCTATTATGACTATCTTCTACTTGATTTTCTAATCTCGTATTACTATCTTCTAATCTTCCTAATTTATTTTTTAACTCATCATTATTACTTTCTAATTTACTTTCTAATTTTTCACTATTCGTTTTCAACTCCTCTTGCAGTCGTTGAAACATCGTTTCGAAGTAAATTGTTGGTTGCTTCGCCATTGTAGACTACAGTGTCCTAACTGATTCGTTATACTAATTATGTGTTTAATTATTGGTCCACCGTGACTTTATATTTCTTTATTTATAATTTATTTTATTTATTTATCAGTATTAATTTCACAACTTTTTTTTCTGTACTTAAATTTAACAATTTGTAATATTAGGGGACATCCATTAATTACGTGAGCTCAAAATGGGGGGGAGGGGTTTGGCAAAATCTCACCAAATCTCATTTAAAGGGAGGGGGCCCAATGAAAATCTCACGTCAACTTTTTAATTCAGAGTATATATATTATTATAACGGATAACATTTTCTTTTATAAAATTAATCCCGAGCATAGACAATATTAAAGTGCCCACCAATCTTTATGGCCTCTCTGAACTGAACTGTGTGCATGCCCGGGATTCCCCGATTTGAAACAAAGAGCCGCACAAGTGTCAGATTTCATTCGGGGAGTTCCCTGCCGCGCCGGTCGAATCACTGCGTGTCAGTCAGTGAGTCAGTCATGATATTCTGCAACGCATATAAAGCCGATGTTATTGTGTTCAACATGAATTTGTATCAAAACTTTTACAATGCATATGTTAAGCGGCATGCAGACAAGTCAAAACAAACGTGCCAGCAAGAAGTTAATCGTTTGTGGAAGGAAGCTAAGCTGAAGTTCACCGACAAGAATTCTCTTAGTTATAAATCAAGAGATTGAAAAGCTACGTAATCATACGGTTCAAAGGAAGGTACAAACAATGTTGTCTTTCATCTGCAAAGTAAGTAAAGGTTCAATGACATTTAATGTATATAATATATCAATAAAAGGTCAATTTTTTAGGGATCCGTCAAAACGGTTAAAAATACTATTTTCGCGGAGCCTTTTTGTCCGTCTGTCTTTGTCTGTCTGTCCGTCCGAATACTACTCAGGGTTGGCATGTTTAAAATAAAGTGTTTCTAATCACGTGTTAAAAACACTGTTTAATACACTTTATAAATAAAACATGTTTTTATTAAAGTGTTATAATCAATGTTTAAAACAAATAAAAAACTTTTCATTTTTACGTATTTTTACCCGACTACGGCAAAGCCGACGGAGGGTTTATAATATGATTTTAGCATTCTATGTATGTATGTATGTGGCTATGTTCATCTGTTCCCTCATTAAACTCCCTTTTAAATACTTTAATATCATATTTTGGCAATAGGTGTCATTCGATGTATTCATTATCTATGTAAATACGTTTAGGTAATTCTTACAAATAAAATCATAACTACTAATTTGTGTCTGTCCCATGATCACGCGAAAACTACTGAACCTATTGAGATGAGGTTTTTTTTAACTTCTTCGTAACAGTTCAGTGATCAATTTAGGCTGTATTTAATGACGATACGACCACGGAAAATCATTTAAATACGAATATAAAGTAAAAACTTTTGCCGCCAGCGCACTCTCTTGCAATACCCTGTGTAACCGTAAGAGCTACATCATTGTATCTAGTACTAAATTGTAGATCTCAAAAAGATCTACAAAAAAGGCAGTGAGAGCATATCTTTATCTTTTATGGTTCACCCACAAACACCATTTTTTTGTTTTGTAGTCGCTGCGACAGGCAACTTCAGAAGTCAATTAAAAATGGTGATTGTGGGTCAACCACAAAAGATAAACATGTGCTCTCAGAGACTTTTATGTAGATCTTCTTGAGATCTACAATCTGGTACTACATAATTTGATGTAGCTCATATGGTTATGGCGGTGTATTGCAAAAGAGCGCACGCTGCGCCTGAAGCTGTCACGCTAATTCAAACTGTAGTGTGATATAAATCGAAACAGCCTTCATATTTCAGAAATTATTCAATATACCAAGACGAGGCTTTCGCCAAATGATAGTACGCAAATGGGCGGGTATTTTGCCGTGCAATTTATATAGGGAACGTTTTTATCTGTCGAGATATAGAAGTTACAATGTTTTCAATGGAACGATATACTTCAAGCATTAAAATATTATTTATAAACGGAAAATACAAGTTCACCAGACATACGTCAATCATGGGTTTTAGTTTTTTAACTCTTATTTTTGTTTAATACAATTTTAATACACTCTGAAAGGTCGTTCTATGTGAAAGACCCACCTGTAGTACCACCCTTAATATATATATTTGTACACAAAAAATACTAAATATGTAACAATAAAATTAATGATTTTTATTAGTCATTTTACGATTTTCGATTACAGGGGAAAGGTTCTTCATCAAGTAGTATGAATGGAGATCAGGCTAGGACCTCTGCGTCATCTTCTACTAAAGAAAATCTTTTAACATCTGCGCCAGCTGATCTTATGCACATAGATAATGATAATGAAGAGGGTCCTTCATGTAAGTCGACTTTGTTTCTTTATACATTTCCACATTAACGTTTAATACAGGGTGACTGGTTGGGGTACCTATGTAACATTTTCTCATCACAAATAAATCAGTGTCTTAATTTTCCATTTTTAAATAAAATTTTTAATTTTCAGGTTCTAACAAACGGAAAATGCAACCTATTCAAATTAGCGATGACGAAAATGAAATCGGCACCTCTTCAATTGCTCCCAAACACCATACTCTGGCGCAAAGCACGCTCAAGGAGAAAATTTATCAGCTTCGTATGAAACTTTATCTTACAGAGCGTCGCAAAAATTCTTTAATTGCTGACAGCACCGAACATAAGATGATAGTAGAGCTACGATGGGAAATTGATCAGTGTGAAAAAACTCTAAAAAGAAACAAATGCAGACTGTTTATTCAAAAAAGAACAGGGAATCTCACAAAACTAAACTGCAAGAATTTTGCTCTCAGAATCCGGAAGCAGCTAAATCATTGACACTACGATCTGCCCTTGGACGTCCACGCTTGGAGGAACAACAATCAGAACTTCTTAAAAAGACCATCGCAGACATAGCTATGTTCGGTGCTTCTGCCGAAGAACGCCGACGGTGTGAAGTTGTTCGCACCTGCCATACCCTATATGATCTACACGCGAAGCTCCTAGAACTCGGATTCAATATATCTAGAAGTGGCACATACATTCACTTGCTCCCCAGGAAAAGTAACACCTCCGAGGCGAAGAGGCACGTTGTGACTGTTCCCGTAAAGCTCAGCCGCCCACAAGCCGATCATCATAATACACACCCAGACCAGCATTTTTGTGTGTCTTCAATAAGGTCTCTGGAGACAGTCGCTTCAGTTCTCGGTCCAGATAAAGTTATTTATTTGTCTCAGGATGATAAAGCGCGTGTTCCCATTGGAATAACAGCAGCAATCTCATGAACGTAGAAAACAAAGTTTCTCTGCCGGATCACGACTTCGTGATTGCTTCTCAACATAAATTAATTCCAAGTTTGTACGCTATCTGTGAAATTAAACCTAATGAGATGGGGTGCCCTGAAGCTATTACAGTGGGACGACGTACATCGCTATCCGCAGTGCAAAACAGTCTTCGTCTACGGCGACATCTCACGCTGATGATTTCAATAGGCTTTTGTCTTGTGAGGCTTTTAAAGCATCTATGAAGGACAGTCAAGGCAAAGTAAAACCTATTCTTATTATTTCATGCGATGGTGGGCCGGATGAAAATCCGCGCCACCCTAAAGTGATCGCACACGCTGTAAATCACTTCAAAGAGAACGACTTAGACGCCATATTCTTAGTGACCAATGCCCAGGGAGAAGTGCTTTTAACAAAGTAGAAAGGCGAATGGCTCCTTTGAGCCGAGAACTGACAGGCCTGATTCTTCCTCACGACTCTTATGGATCGCATCTAGATGACAGCGGCAAAACTGTGAATCCCACCTTAGAACTGGAGAACTTCCAGAAAGCAGGTGAGATTCTGGGCGAAATATGGAGGCCGAAGGACAGCCTATCTATAGTTCCCGACTTGCCCGATGAACAATGGTATGCAGACCATGTCAGAGAAAGCCAGTATTTGCTGCAGGTATTATATATGTACTTCATGCTAAAATGCCTATTAAATGCGACTCTATAAATCTCGAATTCATACTCAAATTTTAATTTGTATTTGCAGGTGGTCAAGTGTGAAAATCGCGACTGCTGCAGGCCATTGAGGAGTGCGCTGCATACTGTGGTTCGCAGATGTTTTATGCCTCCACCTTATCCGATCCTCCAAGTGACCGGAGAACCGACTGTGCCGGAGCCTGGGGAAGACGATGGGAAGTCGTTCGCACCGTTCCTGCTTCGGCAATCTCTCACGGTGTATCCCAAACATGCGGGCTATTCCCAAATGCCGTACGATTACTACAGCCCATCTCTTTTGATGAATGATCAAACTATCCATAACAGATGCTGCAAGACTTGCGGCATCTACTTTGCTTCGTGTGTGAAGCTGCAGAAACACAGGTCGGCGCTACCTGTGGTCAGGGTTCGACCAACACGTATGGTCACCCGTCGGGATGAGGAGCTGCTGCGCGCCGTGGACGATAGGCTGGAGTGGCTGCACGAGGAGGATGTAGATACGTCTAATGACTGTCTTCCTGTACTACCAAAACACATGGATGTCATGTGTCCAATCATTACAATAGAGGAAGCACATGAATGCCCATGGAGTGAGTGAAGAATTAGGGAAGGTGGTGTCGCAGCCTATTTTGTATTTGCTTATTTGCGAAAATTATTTGCAAAAACCACGATATGTAGAGAGCCATTTGGCAGCTTTCAAGACAATTAATTCAATTAAACTCGTTATAGTGCACCTTAAACGTAGTTATCATTTTCACCTCTAATTTCACAGAAAAAATGTAGTACATAGAAGATATGCTTTAGGTATTTTTAGTGGTATGAAGCAAAAACATGAACATATTAAATAAATTTAATTATTTAAAAATTATAGGGTAAACCTCATGTGAGGGGGAGGGGGTCCCACCACATCTCACCAAAGGGGGGAGGGGGTCCAAATTTAAAAAAAAACCTCACGTAATTAATGGACGTCCCCTTACTTATTACTTGCATTTACTATTATTTTTTTTTACAATATTTGTGCTAATTATTTAGTTGACTTTATTTATATTCTGGGCGCCATTTACTTGTAATGATAATTAACACATATCGAGCAACATGTTGGGCACGCCATTAATTATGACCCAACGATACTTAATATATACCAGGCCACACGTTGGAAGCGCCATTAATTATGACCCAACGATACTTAATATATAAAGGGTCACATGTTGGAAGTGCCATTAATTATGCAACGATACTCTTAAACACTTACTTTTGCGCATATGCTATTACTCATTTGTGTGCACTTACCCACGTCTCGAAGATACACTCTTCTTCTGCAGTATTTACCTTAATGTTTCCCAGCTAGGTCGCAGGCTTTGGTAGTTAATTGAGGGTGGATAAGCACGTGAATATCGTAATACAAGTAAAGAGTACAGAGGATTTAGTACTGGTTGTGAAATTAGTACGACTTTGTTAATAAAATTATATTCATTTTGTTTATTAATTAAAAAATGCAAATTGTCATGTTATTAATTAGTGTGTGGGTCAACTAATATTGACCCTTATATTCACTTATACGAATATCGTATAATTATAACGTGGAAAAATCTTATCTCTTATATTCTAAGACACATTATACACAAACATAAGACATATATGACCTGGAATATTTATACAGACATATAATACATAACACATTTATATTATTACAATGCGTGATTAACACATATAAAATTGAATATTAATCTTTACTTAGCAAGTGTGGTTTTTATTATGTACCACTTAATTAAAAAATTAATTAATTAAACATTTATAAAAATTCTAATAGAGACCATTCTATTACTTTAATTAACAATACTCCTAATGTCTCAATTAATTAAAAATCTACATTTAAAGTAACTTTCATACTTGATTTTACGTTACTGTTACTTGATTTTAATTATATAATCAAATTATAAAAATATAATAAAATATGGTTTCTATAATTACCATTTATTTATGAGATTAATAAGTTTTATATTCTTTGTTATAAATTCTTATTCTCTGAACTTTTATTATTTATCTATTATGCAAATAAAATACAATAAAGTTTATGTAAGCTTGTATATGGAATCTAGAGCCTTCTTTTGACCGACCTCAGGGTCATTTATAAGATTAAATAAATGTCTGACTTTACCTGCATATTTCTGCAACCATTTAACTGTTGTTACCGTCACCTGGACTCTCGAGTTTTGGATTACCTTCCGGTATCACCTTCTCTGTCTCTGCGTCGTTTGTAATTACTCTCTCCGTCTAATGGATGCTGAGTTCTGACGTGGACTCTAGTCATGATGATGTACGGCTGGACGTAGCTGCATGTGGCTGTCCCTGCATCCTCTAGTATATTGCTCTTGTTCCTCTCGTAAATAAAATAATTAAAACTCGCCGCGATGTTATTTTACTAGTCGTGGCACAAGGGAACGGCCGAAGAATAGAACCGGTGTTCTTGCGTCTTCGCCCTCCAGTTCCGCGCCAGCGATGGACGTCGCTGGGCCAGCAGCCGGCTCTACACCCAATGCCGAAAGAAGAGGAGGACTGCAGTACGCCACGAACAGTGGGCGCAGCCACCGAACATCTCAGCGCGGCACGACCAACATCAGCTTTCTCGCCACCAGGTCCTTTTTAGGGCCACCAAAAACACTAGAGTGTATGATTGGTGCCATTTGTCATGCGGCAAGCCTTTTTGTCCGGTGACAGTATAAACATCATATTGGCATTCTGCCTCTCTTTTATATTCTCTGCTTTGCTTTAATAAAACACATGAAAATGAAGTGTCCCGCTGCTCCGAGTCATTAAAAATTCTCCATATTTCTGACATGGGCTTATTTCCTCATTACTATAATAATTTATGGCTACCATTGAACCAAACTGCAAGTAAGGAAAGATACAATTAGTTTAAAAATGTCTATGAATGTGTGCTGTCTTTCAGTATAAAGCTCATTTTGTACATTTTAATGAATGTAGAATTACATTTTTTTATCATGCCAGACTTTGCATACTTCATAACTTGTAAATATAACATCTGTAACCTTAATACTAACCGCAAGATTATAATTAAAACTTAAATAATTAACAGCTAGTTGAGTTGTTTTATACTTCCCTTCTTTTACACATATAAATGCAAACTCCTGCATGTCAGGCAAGGTTTCCCAATAGAACCATTTTTGTAAAATATCCCATATTTACAACAATTACACAGTTCAAATAAAAATTGATATGATTCTTCATAGTGAATTATTATAATACAGAGAATCCCGCAGAGAAACAGTAATATCAGTTATGTACATAAATAAAACATACAGCATGTTGTACATACTTTAAATACATAGTAGTCACAATGCAAGTCAGTGAAAAATATATCATCAAAGTGTAAAAACTGAAATGGGAACCCAAAGATAAACAGAAATTTTTGATCAACAAGAATTTCAATTATGAATTTAAAAAAGTAAACATGAAAGTTAAGGAGGAAGTTATGAGGTTTCATTCATTTTGCACTTAATCAATGTTGTAGTAATGTCCACATGAAATATCATTCAAATTCTTTTCTATTTTCATGTGTACAAATTACTGTGCTTCTTCATACTTGAAAAATAAAATTATTTGCTCTTCATTGTATAAAAGAACAGTTACAAATTTCTAATATTATTTTTAAAAATTACAGTACTCTGATGAAGTTACGTGACTTTTAAAAATAGAGACTGTCTCTAACATTGATAATTCATTTTTTATGATGACATTTACAAATTCATTTAATTACATTAAATTATTTAATATAGGTAATTCACACTTTCATACATTTTAGCTGTTTCAGTCATGTGTAAAGGTAGACTATTCATTTTTTAGACACTTCCTGTAAAGTTTTAAATACAATAATATTCTACAAAATGTACCTTAACTTCAAATGAAAAGACTTTAGAATTTAGGGATTTACTTCTAATAACACTGGTAAATACAACTTTTGTCACAAGATATGCTGACACTGTTCTTTATGTATCCTTTTATGTTGCATTCAAAATGCAATCAGAATTTTTTATTCACCTTTTGCCTGGCAATCAATTTTTCAAATTCTGGATTCATCAATTAATGCAGTGATCATGCAAAATACTTTTCATTGTGTAGAACATTTTACCATAAAGTCTTCATAATTCCTTTATTTAATCGCAAGATAAATACGCAAATAAAGTTTATCCAGCACATCATTATGCTGTGGTATGACTTACTAAATGTCATGACATGAATTGCATAGTTTATGAATCACTATTATTCTTCCTAGAGTAAGATTGTGATAATTAAGAAACAATTTAGTTTGTGATTTTTTAAGTGAATAGTGTCTTGTGCAATATAATAGTGCAGTCTCTCAAAATTATCATTATTCCAAGGAAAGTATAAATCATCCAAATAGTTTTTGGAATGTACAAGGAATTACAGTAAAGATAGAAGATACTAAAGAAATTGATAATTTATAGATGGATATAGTAGTCTTAACTGAAAAAAAGAAAAAAACGAATGAAATAGAAATGTGAATAACTATATTAATTTATTTAGTGGAGTTCCCAAGCATCAGTGCTCAAAGAGAGGGTTGTCTATTATGATTCATAAAAAATATCAAACAGAACTATTGATTATGAGGCAATCACTGAAAACTTAATAACAGTAAATCTGTCATGCAGCAACAATTATCATAGTAGGAGTGTATGGAGTATCTGATTATTGAACAAATATGATGAAAGATGAGTTTTTGAAAGTATTAATTCTTTAAGTTCTAGGTTTTATGAGTCAGACTAAGCCTACAGCGTGTTTTATATAAATGTCTTTGCTTCATTTCTCACTGGAATGTATGTAAATAGTCGGCTTTCTTGGCCACATATGTCACCAAATAATTTATACAAACTATGACATGAAAAAACCATCAACATTTCTGGAGGTGAAATATAGGGTGTACTACCCTTTCTTTGTTATATTTCCACTAAACTGTAAAATTTATTTTAATACTGCAAATTTGTTTGACAATAAAAATTGTAAAGCACTGCTAATTATTGTTAATTTTACGTTTTTAGCCCTACCTTCATTAGGACCATGTTGTACCAGTGTGGTGTCTGTGTTCAGTTGACAATCTGCACTATCACTTTTATTCTATCAAATCTCATATCCACATTCTTCATCAAAGTCATCACCGGAATCAGAGTATGAACCAATATGATATAGATGAATGTCTCCTTCAGGAATAATACTGTTACAATTACAAGCCATTTTTCACAACATAAACAAAGAACGAATACACAATTTAGGTTAGCTAAGCATGATGTATTATAAACAAGAATAGATCAGACACTGCCGGTTTGTTTGTCTTGAGAGTATGTAGTATCGTAAACAAATAACAGATACCATTAGCAGCACTATTACTGAACCGATAGTACATGAACGGTTATAGTAATTTGAGCAGAAACTTTGGGAATATACTGGTACTTTCGTAGCACTCAAAGGGTTAATGTCATAATACTGCAAATTGAAAGGACGCGACAGATAATAATGGGAGACTTTAAAAGTAGATTAGGAAAGAAGATCAACAATGCCATAATTGGTCTATATGGAGAATACAATGTAAATGATAATGGGGAACTGGTACGTTCATAGCACGAATTGGTAAGTTCATAGCACTCAAAGGGTTAATGACATAACACTGCAAATTGAAAGGACGCAAGAGATAATAATAATAATAATAATAATAGGATACTTTAAAAGTAGAATAGGAAAAAGACCAACAGTGATGTAATTGATGGAGAATACAATGTAAATGATAATGGGTATGTTAACACATACTGCATGAGACTAAACTCTGTGTGTCTGATAGAGGATAAAGTATGAGTGAGTTTGTTTGTGTTAGGAGCATCAGTTATCAAGGACAATGATTCATGACAGCTGCATAACCTGTTCACAGTCAGACTTACATTCACTCACAAAGGCAACAGTCAGAATGCTTCATAATTTTACTGCATTTGCGTTCAAACCGTTGCATTCGAAGGCTACTTATTATTATTTTACTGTATACAAGTTAGTACTTTTTTAAGTAGTTGTATTACAGTAACATTAACAATACGAATTTGTGAACTATCATTTAGGATTAGTAGTAGTTAGTTTTCGTTAGTGAGTGAATTATCCTGATACAGTGGAACTTGGTTATAACATCATTGAAGGGACCAAAAAAATAATGACGTTATGTCCGAGTGACGTTATAAAAGACCCTTTTTAATCACTAGTAAGGAAGGAGAAATAAAAAAAAAAAGATCTTTGCATTATTAACATTATTCGTGATATTTATTCTAAAGTTTACAAACTCCATTTCATTTATACAAACAGCATGAAGAATATTTTAAAAGATCAAAAATGAAGTACATGGAACTTACATTTAGGCTTACTGTCGAAAGTAATCCGTAATTTTCTTTTGAACGCTCCTTTCTGAAAAATAAATTCTTTCTGTTGTGCTGTGGAGATGCTGCGCTGCATTGAATGTGTCGTCAGACGTCTCTCTAAAGCAGTAAAATCGTGAAAGAGTTTCGGTGGCTCTCATTGCTTCCTCTACTGTCGGACAAACGATGTCGGCATCCTCCTCTTGCTCAGCATATTCTTCAACACTATCTTCTGCTTCTATGTTTTTTACTTCCGCGATAATTTCTGCGTCACTCAACACTTGGAATGTTTCTACTTGGTCATCCACTGATGCATAGGAACCAAGTTCATTTCCAAATTCATTTACGTCGAATTTCTTATTCCACTCCGAGAGCGGCAAGTCGTCTTCGTCATCATCGGGTAAATTTTCATGTACGAGTTGTGCTTTACTAAAGCATTTTGCTATCGTCTTCTGTGTTACACTCTTCCAAGAGTCGTCTAGGAATTGTATTGCATCTAAGAGTGAAATTGTGGCAGGTTGCGCCGTGTCCATACAGAAAATAATTTTTTTTTAAAGTTGCTTGTGGTAGTGACACTTTAGGCTTCTAATGACGCCTTGGTCCATAGGTTGCAGGACACTCGTACAGTTGTCAACTAGAAGTAGAATTTTTCTGTTTTCCGATGACAGTTCTTTATCCCACTTTCTTAGTTCATCTTCAAAAATACTAGAAGTCATCCACGCTTTTTTGTTGGCAGTGTAACTTACAGGAAGTTTTTTGATGTTTTTAAAACATCTAGGATGCAAACTTTTCCCGATAACTAAAAGTTTCCTTTTTTCGGTTCCCGTCATGTTCGCACAAACAAAAACTGTAACTCTTTGTTTAGAGAGCTTCCCACCAACGCACTTTTCATTTTTAAATTTGAAAGTCTTATCTGGAGTTAATTTATAAAATATTCCGGCTTCATCTCCATTAAAGATGTCTTCATCTTTATATGATCGTCTAATTTCTGGCCAAGTGTTACGCACCCAATCGCCTGTAATGTTCAGATCTACGCATTTTGCCTCACCACAAATTTTTGCAAAGAAGATCGAGTGTCGGGCCTTAAATTGATCTAGCCATCCGTTGGAGCACGTAAAATCAATACCAAACAATTTTCCGAATTCTGTAGCTTTCTCTTTCAGAATTGGTCCACTCACAGGAATATCTGAACATCGACACTGTTTGCACAATTTCAATAATGCTGCATCCACATCACCATGTTCGCATTTCCTAATTTTTTTAATTTTTTCTCCATCTTCCTCAAATTTTTTTAAAATTTTGTCCTTGTTTTTTAAAATTGAACCTACAGTAGAATTCACTAAACCAAACTCACGGCATACATCTGCTATTTTATGTCCGCTTTCATATGATCTAATTACACGTACTTTCTCTTGAATAGACAGAACCTTTCTTTGTACTAGCCACTGTACTTGATTACTGTATAAAAACGTAGACCTACATATAAAATTCTATAAACAGTGGCTATCGAAACTTAAGTTATAAAACACACAAAAGAAACTGTCACAGTACGAGCAGATACAGAAACAATAACAACCAAAAACAGAGACGAGACTACATGTAAACAATACTGCACAGTAAATACCGTAACAGCGTGGCATGAACAATAGCCTTGAGACGCGCAGTGCTACTGACCTGGTGAGAGTGGTGGGGAGACATGTCAGTCGCCAGACACCGGCTGGCGCCAGCGGTCCTGTTACAGTGCTTATCGCTTGCATACAATGTATGTCTGTAGCCATGGGCGTAGCGCGCGCACATATATACGTTTATATGAAATTTAGAGTAAAATATCTGAGAAATTTTTGACACTATAACAGAGTAGTACAATATTTAGTGACGTTAAAACCAGGAATTTTTATATTGTTAAAGATATCAGTTTGACCGGACTTATGACAAAATAACGCTACACCCGAGTTGACGTAACAGCCGAGGCCGTAATAACCAAGTTCCACTGTATTTGTTTACTTGTAGCTGTCTATTCACAATGTCTCTTCAAGGGTCATCAAAAAAAAGAAAATGAAGTTTCATTGTTCACAGTGAAGATCACGAAGTAATTAGTAATATAATGAAAAATGTTATGAAGAAAAACAAAACTCACTGACATACCCACTGAATCAAGCAACAAAACAAGATATATATTAATGTAATAAATCAGAAGGATTTGTTAAATTCTTGAGGAAAGAAATAATATGCACTCCAGAAGTATTCATAAATGTCAATGTGGATGAAAAGTAGAAAGAAAGAAGACCAAAATGCTTGGTAAACGTTCTGCATTTTATTCTGTAGCATAATATTAAGCTACCTGTTAAAATATAAAGTCCATTGGCAGTGTACTAGTATGCCACTGGTCCTCAAAGTGTTAAGTATCAGATCATTCTTGTATATTTTTCTGTACATCTGCATAACTCATTTGGTTCTCTTCTTCTTGTCTCATATGCTTCTCTCCTTTTTCTTATTTTATTTTGTGCATTATCTTTTGTGAGCTTCATTTCTCTTGTTTATTGTTTTTTTTTTTTCATATATTATGTCACAGCCAACATCAAATACACAAGAAGTAAATGGTGAACTCTTAAGAGATTTAAGTACTATTAATATTGAAAAAGGTTACTTTTGCTCTTTACATTTTTGTAATGATATTCGAAGTGATTAAAAATGTTACTAACTGAGAACAGAAAGACATTGGTTACTTTTAATTTTTGTAATTTCTTGTGTACCTTCTAATATCCAAAACATAAAAAGACTACTGTGAATCTAAACAACTGTGTGGACGACAGTAAAAATAAATAAAATATATAATTACAATTTTTTAAAGATATTATACACGATATTAGTTAGAAATGGGATCGAAAAGGAAAAATATTTCACAAAGCTTATTATCGCAACTGTTTCTGCAGAGCTTCAAAAAGAGCTTCCGTTTTATCTTTTTGTCTTTCTTCTGTTTCCAGCATTAGTGCTTTCTGACGTTCCTCAGCCTCTTCCCTTTCCTGCCTGCATTTTTCATCTTGCCGTTTTTCTGCTTCTTCCGCTTCCTGTCTGCGTTGTTCCTCTGTCTGCAACAGCAGCATCTGGAAATTTTCCATCATCTGACTGGTATCCATTGTTTTCCGATTAATTACGAATTACATTTGTCTTGTACAAAGTATCCACTGTTAACGGTACTATCCCACTTCTGACACCACTGTTACGACAGTCTACTTAATCATCGTACATACAGTGGAAAACAAAATACAAGACACCAATTAAGTCACTAATCACCAGCTTTAATTTTCACAGTTAAACAGCAATTAACAACACAGTCTCTTACAACAAATCAAATAAAAATTGTTCACACGCAATAAAATGTCAACTAATATAAAATACAATTCCATTACAATTATACCGCGCGATTATAAAACATAACACATCACTAATAACCACTTGAATGCGCAGAGTAATATCGCCCGATAATAACTGAACAAGACCGCTGCCGCCTAGTACTTAGACAACGCTTACAGACCAGAACATTCCACATCTATGCATTATCTCTTCTCTATGAAGTTATCTCCAATGAAGAGCTGTGGAGAAGAACCCATCAAACACCCATTGACATTGAGATGCGTCGTAGGAAATGGAAGTGGATTGGGCATACATTACGACGAGATAGAGACAACATAGCAAGACAAGCCCTGGAATGGAACCCACAAGGTAGCAGGAGAAGTGGCAGACCAAGGAACACATGGAGGAGGAGTGTAGTAGCGGAAGGGACGGAGAAAGGAGGGAAGACCTGGCCCGAGATCAAGACGATGGCGTGGAACAGAGTCCGGTGGCGGAAGTTCATTGATGCCCTATGCTCCACTTAGGAGATGCAGGAATAATGATGATGATGATGATGATGACGTAATTAATTGAGGCCTTGAAACAGTCCGCGCGACTTCCGGCACAGTTTAGCAAATGTGTCGAGAATCACGTACGCTACACACATTACATTCTGGATCCCTCTGGAACATTCGATAAACACGTAGATTGTTCTGTGATGTCGTAACAATATTATTGAAAACTTAAAAGATGTACATAGTAATACAAGTGAATTTTGTATAACAAATTCACGTTCATAGTGCGTGATACATAAACAACCAGTTACCCATATTCAAGAAAGAGTTGTATCCTAACCTCAACCGACAAGACGACTTGTTTTTGACTGAATCAGTAATTTATTGATAAAACAATATTTAGATGTAAACAATGTAATTTTGTTTATAGCTGTTATCTGTGTTTGCACATTTAATGTACTGCACATGAATTGAATCAAGAGTTTTTTAAAGTGTTTCTATTTTTCTCAACTTAATAAAAAAAAAAAAACTTCAAAGGACTATAACAAAATATAGGGTATGTCATTTTAAAGAAGACATGCACTGTTTAGAGAATGGAGTTAAGTGAAGAGACAAATTTTCTATTAGCCCTTAAACTTTTACAAAAAATTCTCAGGACACAGCAGTGTGTGCAGAACTCAAAAGTGTTAAATTGGTCTCATATATGCGTACAATATACAATAGAGAAATTTTGGTCAGATGTCTGAACAGTGCTATGAAGAAGTACAGAGTTAATAACTATGAGTCTACTTGTTGTAATGGAACTTCTACAGGACAGGTACAGAATTAAGATGCCAATGTATTGAATGCAAATTATGTAATCAAAGGTAGCCAAGTAATATAGCATTAGAACTGTACAGTATCAAAGATATGTGTATGTTTGGTTGCTACAGAAACAGACCATAAGTTTGAATGACAGTATGCACATATGTGGCAAACTCAACAAAAGAATCATTGAAAGCCAGCTGCAACAAGGTTCTGTGCACAAACATTATCAACATGATACAGTGAGTGTGTTGCCTGTCAGGCCGTATATGGTAAAAACGAGCACCATTTGTAATGGTACAATCCATGTGAAGTCATACATTTGAAAAACAAGCCAGTTAAAAAACTGACAATGAGATCGGTAGATCGATAGGCAGGTAGTACTTGGTTGAAAATGTATGTATAAAAGGCAAAAAATGTTTTTATTGTATATCATATTTTGTATAATACATAAACTAAAGAGGAATGAAAGATATTGACAACGACAGTATCACTTAAGGAAATATAGACAGTAGAGAATTGTATGTAGGTAGGTTGGTAACATATTGAAGTGAAAATGATTTCATGACATGATAAACTCAAAACTGTGTGTATATTCCAAATCAAGAAACAGTTATACCGAACATGAACAGTGCAAAATCCATGTAAATAATTGGCAGTTGAACATCAAATGGTGAGTCAAAAGTTGAGTAATCACAGTGTCCGACACAATTAGAGGGGCAAAATTTAAAAACGCGAAATACGAGTTAAAAGGAGCTACCATGGGGCACTGTTTAAAACTTAATAAAATTGGGGGATGAAAGTGCTACAAATGAGGGTGTGCGATGTATTTAATTATCTAAAATATAATTGGGAGGAGAATTAGACAGTCGGTTGATAAACTTAGAAATGAAATGCTATAGAATACATTATTGCACAACTTGCATTAACACCCTGTTGGTATAGTGTGACTTGTATATTTTTAATTCAGTGATTGGATACAACAATAAGTTCTATAACCATATCAGATGATTTTTAGAAATACTGTGAATAATGAAATTGTGTATATTACCATTGTTGCCTGGTAATTGCAAGACTTAGGATTGATTAAGGTGATTGATGACATCACCAGAGAACTATTCTGTCTCCAGTACAGTCCGAGGCACAGCTAGAGAGAATACGGCATAGCACTTATAGAAAGGACTACATGCAAGCTCAAAATTTGCAATTACTGTAAGTATTGTCAAGGTGTAAGGAATGTAACCTACCACTATTAAATACCAACTATGTGCACAGTCAATGATAAGTGGTGGGTACTGAAAAAAAAACGGGTGTGCGTGTGTGTATATTGTGGGGTTATGAGCATAACGAACGAAGTCGGAGTTCAGAAGAAATTTGTCAGAAGTACTGAACTCTTTCAACATTTAAAAGAAATACTTTATTCATATGACTGTACAGTGTCTTGAGCCTAAATCATGAATACCATGTAAAGCTGATTCTTTGAAAAGAAAAAAGCAAAAGCCTACTTCTTTTCTGTTCTTTGTCCTTTGGACCTGTCTGAGCATAGTAATCTTATTCTTTCAATCTTAGAAGCACTGTTAGTTCAAAACCCACCTGTGCATCATCTTTTATTATTAATATTATTATTGTTATTACTAGGGCCCGGATTTTTATGTAGCAGAAAACGGCAAAATATGTACATAAATATGTAGGAAAAATAAGGAAAATATGTAATATTTAAGAAATATGTAGTATTAAAATACTTTCACGTCAACAATGTAATTTACATTTTTACGAGAACATACAGTACTGTGCGAATTAATGTGAACACAAGTGATAATTTGAAAAAAACAACATTTATTAGTTATAGACGAAGGAAAAAGAGAAAAGAATACAATTTAAATTGTTTTAATAGGAAATATATCCTCCCTTGGCTTTTATAACTTCTTCAACACGTTTTGGCATAGAATCAACAAGCTTTTTACAGTTTTCTGATATTTGCTGGTCCCGAAACCATGTGTGGATTACAGCCTCAATCAGTTTTGTTTTTGTTGTGCAATCTATTTTACGAAGTCTAGCTTTTACAATAGCCCACAGATTTTCAATCGGATTAAGGTCCAGTGAGTTTCCTGGCCATTCAAGGCATGATATCTTTTTGTCCTTGAAATATTTCATCATGATCTTGGACACGTGACATGGAGCCGAATCTTGTTGAAAAACTGCTTGACCGTTGGCATCAACTTTTCTTAGTTCAGCTTCCAATCTGTGTTCTAGCAAGTCTCTGTATTTTTGCGAGTTCATCATGCCTTCGATCGGCACAAGGCATCCGGTGCCTTTATAAGAAAAGCAGCCCCAGAACATCTTCTTTAATGGATGTTTAACTGTTTGATCAATATGAGCTGTCGTAAGTTTTTCGTTGTCACTTTTTCTAACGAAACGAGATCGCTGTCCTTGTACCAAAAAATGGCTCTCATCTGAGAACAACACTTTTCTCCAATCTTCAACAGTCCAGCTCACATATTTTTTTGCCCAATCATATCGTTTTGTCATCATGGCAGCAGTCAATAACTGTTTTTTTTTTTGAGGTCTGACTGTTTTTCTTCCTCCTTCTATAAGTCGTTTTCGTACGGTGGAGTCATGAACAATAACTCCAGCATGTGCTAAGTCTTGCTGAAGTTCTTGGCTGGTTTTCCTAGGGTTTAATTTACTTTCCCTTATTAAAAAAGCTTCATCCCTTGCTGCTGTCTTTCTTTTCCTTCCACATTTCCCTTTTCTGTTCACTTCAATTGTCCCAGTGTCCCTTTTTTGCTTCAAAATCTTGTTGACAGCTCCTAAACTCACACCACACTCCTTGGCAATATCTCTTTGAGTCATTGATGTGTGTTCACTCAAAGTAACAATTTTAGTGTGCTTTTTGGGAGTAATATCCATCTTCAAAATTAAAAAGCAAATAAAGCCTTAGTTCAGCTTACTTCAGCAAAAACACAATAATTCTAAAAAAAAACAAAATGCAACGCGTCTGTAGCTTGCTATGTCTCATTACTCACTGACTGTCAGAACAGTAAAACAAAATGGCCACTACTTTGACATAAAAGTGTTGCCAACTGTGAAAAAAAGTAAAATTGTGATAATTATGATGTGTTCACATTAATTCGCACAGTATTGTAACAGTGCCCTCTTTGAAAGGTTTTGAAAATAATAGGTGCTTCATTTTAAACTTTTTAAAATCACTTTCAAAACATGCAAATATATTTTGATCAAAGTCAATGTAATCTATAAAATACTAATCAAGTTCGGGGCTGACACTAATCACCAGTTAGATTACCACTTCTGTTACAGAAATTAAGTTAACCCTCAGAATACACAGTATCTCAAAGTTCAACTCTTTGTTGAAGAGTTTACAATAAGACAGCATGCATAAGAAATGAATTACTTTTCAATTGTTTATTGTACTTTAGAAAATTTATGAAAACATATTTTAGAAAACAGAATTAAAAAAGAAATATTGATATTATAAAATTAACAACAACAAAATATTTTACCTATGGATTTCTGTAGTATAGGACATGAGTATAAAGTAAAAAATTGAGAATTATTAACTATTTAACAAAGTATTTTACTAGGAGAGTTGAAATTACTATAAAATTGAAGGTAGATTTTTGACTTGAAAATCTATATTGTATATAACTCTGCATAAGAATAAAGTGTCCACGTAAGTTTTTTTTACCACTGTTTAGTTGCACAATTAATTATTAAATACTTTTCTATATTGTCTATTGACATGGACTGTCTTCGGTCTGAGAAAAGGATCTCTCGACATCACATGTCGTCACCGGCGCATATTTATACAGAGGAATCGTACTTGGAAGAATATTCTCAATCGATTCTACAGTTTCGCCGTTACATATGCGATAAATGGTAAGTAAAGTTGAGTAACCAGGGTTTCTATTCAGCACAGCATTTAATTTAGTGGAAACTTTGTCACCGACTTCACCCTGTACAGCATTTAACTTGTTAACTGCCTCATCAACTATTCCTATGGCTTTTTGGAGAGTCGGTTTCCACCACAGACTTCACAGCTTCAAAGTTGTCACTGTAAAAATTTACAGCTTCAATCCAGGTTCCCCATCTTGTAATTACGGGTTCTGGAGGCAGAGGTGTGTCAGGTAGCCTTTGTAGCACTGGATACGGTAAGGAGCTTTCAAGAACACCTTTTTGTTGCTGATATTAATGTATTTACTTCGGGGAAAAGGTCTCTGACAGTTTCAGCTACTCGATGCAATCCATGAGCCAGGCATGTAACATGTAGTAGGTTGGGGTAAAACACATTTAGAGAATTACCTGCTTTCAACATGTGTGCTGCTGCATCTGTATACAACAGCAGTAGGCCTACCTTCTCTTCTTTAACACCATTTGGCCATAACACTTTCAGTCCATCATTAATAAATCGAGCTACTGTTGAGTGATTTGTTTGCTCCAGGGGCTTACAGTAAATCAAGTAGGGCTTGGCTGGATTCTCGGAATCTAACTTACCCACAATAAGATTTGCGATGTAACGACCTACAGCGTCCATTGTCTTGTCAACACCTGTCCATATATAAGAATCACCGATGTCGGCTCTGATTTTTTCCAAAGTCTCAATATAGCAAACGTTCAAGTAATTTTTTCTGAGTGTAGATTCGTCTGGAATATTACGTTTGAAGTATTTCTCTAAGAAAGACTTAAATTGAGGCACTTGAAGTTTGTACCAAGGCACATTAGCAGCAATCATTGATAAAGCCATGTCTTTATAAAACTCACTATTAGATGATAAAGATTGCTGCTGCATCTTTGTAAGTAGTACCTGTTTCGATGAAGAAGATCGTTCTTTATTTCTAGTATGTAAATTACTTCGCAAATGTTGTTCCAGTTGAGACTTCATGGAACAGCCAATATTTTTATCACAAACTTGGCAAAATACAGCTTTACCGTCAGTTGTAAAAGCACTTTCAATCTGTACCCATGATTTTAACTTAGATGACAAAGATGATGCGGTCGGTGCCATGATAAAACAAGGATATTTGTATTTAAAACTTTTAAGAACTTGCGTTGAACAATACCGCACAATATATTATTTAAGACGTCTTTTGTCCAACAACGAGAATCCGCCAAGGCAAGAAACAAGCAAGCGCAGAAGTGTAGGCGAAAGACAAAACAATGACTTGACAATAACTTCAACGCACCACACTGCACACCAGATTGTTATTTACGTGTAGGCTTACACTCCGAGAGCGTCGATAATACTGGCGTCAAAAATCACATTGTGCCCTACAATAGCATAGAGTTATATAGATATTTGTTTGTTTAGGTAGATGGAATCCGTTGCGAGAATTGCAAGATCTGCGAAGAGTATTTATTTACCGCGGACAGCACGTTCTTTCCCCACCGAATCTGCTGAACGTGCGAACAAAACGTAAATAAGGAGTGGGCCGCGCATACCATTCTCATCTAACATCCCGTGCGAAATGCCTTACTTGTCGCTTGAGTTCGTAAACAATTTTACTTCTTGAAAGTAGAATCTATGCATGCAATTGCAACAGATGCAATATTTTGCCTTTTCTTGCAATAAATTTAATTGCACCTGATTCTGATTAATTGCACCTTTGCGCATCTGAGTAATGAATGCTGTTATAGGCCTAACTATTTTTTGCCATTTCAATTTTCAAATTGAAGTAAAGTATAGTAAAATAGCTGAAATATGTAGAAATATGTAAGATGGAGTGAAATATGTAATATGAACAAAATATGTAAAATTAAACTCGTGGATAAGACACCTATTGGTATGATTCGCCGATATCTGGCTTTTCCGTGTAAATATGCACTCAGCATTCAAATATGTAATTACATAAATATCCGGGCCTTAGTTATTACCACCAATATTACTAAATGATATACCTGTCAGGAAATCTCTTTTTGGGCCATCCATTCCTGCCCTGTTCTGAATGATTGAACTACTAAATTTAAACCTATCCATTTCACTCTATCCCTAAAGAATGCTATCACACGACTGGATGTACGCATTGATCACCATTCTGCCAATAATATTGAAAACAGCTTTTTCCAGTACTTAACAATTTTTTCTTTATCTCTGATGAATCTATGCAAACTAAATAATCTTTAACAATATTGAGTTTTTTTTTATGCTGACATACTGGCCTCAATCAGAATCAATTCACAATAATAGGACTCATTTTTCTGGGGCTTTTTTGTCTGAAAGCAGCCAACACAAAAATCACTGCAAAAAATTTAGTGTTCTGGACTGTAATTTTTAAGATGTAAGTGGAGCAGGAAGATATTTTTGTTTCTTTTTCCCAGAACTGTATTAGTTATAAAGGTTTGTCTATCATAATTGTTTGCTACAGGGATACAAGTGAAAAAGTTGTCTACAAACAGATGGTGTCTTTTATTTGTGTAATTTCCTATCATTAACTATTTATTGATAACACCACGAGTCAGTACATTAGTTTTTATTTCATTTTTTCTGCACCACAGAAGATGTGTACTTTAATGTACTGTTTACAGAAAGGATGTACATGAAGAAACAAATTTTTTATTAGCCCTCAAACTTTTACAAAAATGGTCAGTACACAGCAGCATGTAGGACCATAAGTGGGCATGTCTCAACGTGTAAATATATAGCATACACCCCACCCTCATATAAATTATATAAAAATCTTGAATGGGTTAGTATATCCAAAATATTTGTGTTTTCATATTCTAAAACTGAAATCTTAATTACTAACGAATAATCTTTACAACATTAAGAACAAAGCAAAGAGGAGAAAAAGAGAGAGAGAGAGAGAGAGAGAGAGAGAGAGAGAGAGAGAGAGAGAGAGAGAGAGATTGAGTGAAAGGAAGGGCAGAGAGAGAATTTGACATTTCTGTGCAAAGTTGTTGCCTGGCTCCTCAGAAATAGTGCTGATTCATGACTTCATGCTTCTTTATATTAGAAACTGCATTGTTCACTGACTTTGTGTTGACAAGGTGTAGTTTACACACATACACGATAATGAATACTCGCAGGTGGTCAGAGTCTTGAATGAAACTATAATACAGACTGATTCTGTAATTAATTTTTATATTATGACTGTTACTAACAAAATGTATTAGAATTCTTAAAACGTATTATTATGATTATTGTTGTTACTAATATTTACAGGTGCTTTAAATTCTATATTAATTACTTATTGTGAATTATGGTTCTTTGAAGGAAGCTTGCATGTATGACAATTCATGCATGTATTACTATTGCACTATCATTTACCAACTGCAGTAAAAATGAGCTGACACTTTATTTAACAGTTGAAGAAAATACACACAGTTATCAATTAATTTAAAACCATAAATTTGGAACTAATTACTCACTAATTTTCAATGTAGCAGTAATAAGCTTTTAATTCATTTCTAAATTATTTTTCAGTCTGCTGAGTTTCTATCAACTAGATAATGATTTAACTGTTTGTAGTGAAACATTATAGTTATCTTTTGTAACCTTAAAAAAGCTGCCAATTTTAAGCAACATGGCCAACTCTGCCATGCGTGATCTGACTGCACACATGAAAACCTACAATTTAGCATGTAAATTGTGTTATTCGTGTATAATACGCACTCATTTTTTTGAAAAAAAATCTAGGAAAAAAGGTGACCATTATACACGAGAAAATACAGTACATGATTGTTTACAAGGAGTTTGTTTATTAATTTCACAATAGTATGTTTCAATACTTTTTTCTCAAAATTCTTGGTACAAACATCGCACTGGTATTCTTAATGCCAGAATCTAATAACTTGTGTTGTGACAAATAATGGGTATGAGTAAATGTGTTTTCACAAACATCGCACTGGTATTTCTTAATGCCAGAATTTATTAATTTATGTCGCCTCAAAGTTGATGAGCGAGTAAATGATTCTGTACAAACATCGCACTGGTATTTCTTAATGCCAGAATGTATTAATTTATGTCGCGTCAAAGTTGATGGGCGAGTAAATGATTCTGTACAAACATCGCACTGGTATTTCTTAATGCCAGAATGTATTAATTTATGTTGCGTCAAACTTGATGATTGAGTAAATGATTTTGTACAAATATCGCATTGGTATGGCTTAATGCCAGAATGTATTATCTTGTGCCGTCTCAAATCTGATGACTGAGTAAATGTTTTTGTACAAATATCACACTGATGTTTGGTATGATGTTTGATGTTTTTTTCAACTAGTGTGCAATGCTTTAACAATGATGGAGAAGGCGAGAAAACATATTGATTCTGAATTGAATTTCCTGTATATAGTTCACACTCCTGAGTAGAATCCACTTCTTCACAGATATTCTTATTCATGGGTGTAAATAAATATAACTGAAACAAATGAGTACACAACATTAATAATAAATCATTAGTTATTACTGCTGATAAACAGTAGAAACTGAACTTAAAACCATGTTTTAACTGTTAACCTCCTTTCAGCTTGCAAAAATTAACTTTACCCTCAATCATTACGTACAATTTCTTGTAGTACTGTACTATTCATTATAATAGCAAACTGAAAAATTGCATTTAATGTGACATTCATTGGAATGTGCCTTCCATATGTCGTTTTCACTTAACAATCTCCTTCTCTCTCTGATATCTTGTTCCTTAGATCTACTTAAGATATATGTTACTTTATTATGTTTACATTGTTTTTTCATAGTATTTCTAATTTTATAAGTGATGTTGAATAAGCATAATTCTACATTTATTTAGTGTTGTTTTTTAAATAGTGGTTTTGTTAAAATAACTTTGCCAATTTCGAAAAGTTGATTTAAACTTTGATGTTGCATGAGCGTTTACGTTTTACACTACAGACTACATATTTTGCCACATATAGTACACAAATTTATGCTATTATCTTTTCTTCTGTTATAGAGAACTCATTTTTTGCACACAGCTAGAGTAATATATAAGGTAATATTAAAACTATGCCAATTTGGAGTGCCAGATATATTTTTTGTAAGACAAGGAGTGAGTTAAATAAAATTTGATTGCCCAAATAGCACATTTTCATTTTAATATTTTATTTAGAGCATAATATTAATATACTGCAGTATACATATTCTGTATCCCCAAATTATACTTTAAAAAAACAATATTTCTATAGAAGTATGTTTCATATGTGGAAGAGGAAGAAAAATTACAGCCACTACAAAAACAGCAAATACAACCTGGGTCTTTTCACAAGTACTAGTTTAAAAATGCTGGTCCTAAAAGGGTTAATGCTTTCAGATGTAAGTTAACCTAGTACATTAAATACAAACTTACGCCTATCAAAATTCGCTCACTAAGAAGCATAGTAAACTGTCAAACAATTAATACACCACCATCTAGAAAGTTAAATGTAGAAAAGGTTTACAAAAAAAACTGCTACTTACCCTCCAAATCCATTGGACTGAACTGGGAAGCATCACTACACTAACAATGTCTATAACAATATTATCAATTTCTTTTTTATAATATTCACCATTAGAACATATATGGCATCAGCATGCGATTTTCAAGTTCTAATACCCCCCCCCCTTTATGTGATCAGGATGGTTGGACACATTTTCTATATATTGGCCTATATGAGTTGGTTTATCAGTCAACCCAAAAAACTGATAAAGCAAAATAAGGACGGTATGAGGACAACGACCCAGGCAAAGAATAAGGACATGAGAAAGGAGACAAAAAAGGAGAAGAAAACAGAGAAGAAAGAACACAAGAAATATAAATAAAGTAAATGATGAAAAAACAGGAAAAGGACGAAAGAGGGAAACTATGAACTGGGGCATATGGAATGTTAGAGGACAAAAGGGAAAAGAAGTAGAGCTAGTGAAGGAAATGAAAAAACTAAAACTACATATTTTAGCAGTTACTGACCAACCAGACCAAAAAGAACCAAACCAAAAACCAAAAAGAAGGCTAGAGGTATGGAGCAAATTATAGGATATAATATATTTTGGTCAGGAGTGAAATATACAGCAGTGGCACAAGCCGGCATGGCAATAATAGTAAAGCCAGAATATATGAAAAAAATTGTAGAGATGAAAGAAGTAAACGATAGGATATTTACCTTAGTATTAATAATGGATAAACAAAAATATCATAATAGTAGTATATGCACCAAACGACAATACATCAGCAAATTTTTTTAAAGAGGTTCAATAAGAAATAGATGCAGCAGAAAATAATAAATATCGGTAAATAATAAATACATGTCTTCCATGTTCTAAGATTTATATTTAAAATCATATTCGAAATGAAATATTTCCATAAACTACTTTTTTCTACTTACTGCTTCAGCCTTAACCACAGTACTGTGGTCACTAACGTATACCACCTTATGTTTTCGCACTCGATTTTCACTTATGATAGCAGTCGATGGCACTGCCGAAAAGTCTGGTTTTGCAGAAAACATTGGACTACGGCTAAACAGTCCGGGAAGGAATTTTAACAAAGAACTACTTCTTTGTTGCTGATAACGTAGTACACATAAAAAATTCTCCCCTTCCCCTTGAACTATAATTTTCATTAATAGAAACTTACCCCCACCCCGATCACCTAACCTCTTCATTTATAGATATTTCATCTTCGATTCTACAGTGGATTATTATGAGCTTCTTATCAGGATACTTTATTTATCAAAATTAAGTACTTTACTCTTGTTAAAACAAAAAGTGTTGCAGGTAAACTACCCCTTTCTCTTAAACGATCTTCACCAAAATCAATAGACCTTCAGTCCTCCACAATTCAGGGATGCATGCAAAAAAATATTTGATTCTGTTTGAATGTGCGGCAGTTATCGTTCATCATGAAAACATTTCTCTTGTTACAACATAAAATGTTGCAGGTAAACTAAACCCTTTCCCTTAACCGATCTTCACCAAAATCAACAGGCCTTGAGAACTCTGCAATTCAGGAAAGCATTCAAAAAATTATTTTATTCTCTTTGAATTTACGGCAATCTTTCGTCATAAAAATAATTACCCTTGTTAAAACAAAATGTTGCTGGTAAACTACCCCTTTCCCTTAACTGATCTTCAAGAAAAACAACAGACCTTGAGTTCTCTATAATTCAAAAGGTATGCAAAAACGTAGTTGATTCTGTTTGAATTTACGGCAGTTATCATTCGTTATATAAAAAATTACCTTTGCTAAAACATAAAATGTTGCAGGTAAACTACCCCTTTCCCTTAACCGATCTTCACCAACAACAACAGGTCTTGAGAACTCTACAATACAGGGCTGTATGCAAAACATTATTTGATTCTGTTTGAATTTGCGGCTATCGTTTGCCAAAAAAAAAAAAATTACCCTTGATAAAAACAACATTGCAGGTAAACTACCCCTTTCCCTTAACCGATCTTCACCAAAACCAATAGGTCTTGAGTACTCTACAATACAGGGCTGTATACAAAACATTATTTGATTCTGTTTCAATGTGGGGCAGTTATCGTTTGTCATAGAAAATATTAACGTTGTTAAAACATAAAATGTTGCAGGTAAACTACCCCTTCCCCTTAACCGATCTTCACCAAAATCAAGAGACATTGAGATCCCTACAAACTGAGGGCTGTATGCAAATAATTATTTGATTCTGTTTGAATATGCGGCTGTTATCACTTGCCATAGATAATACCCTTGATAAAACAAAAAACGTTGCAGGTAAACTACCCCTTTCCCTTCACCGATATTCACCAAAAACAATAGGTCTTGAGAACACTACAATTCAGAGTTGTATGCAAAACATTATTTGATTATGTTTGAATTTGCGGCTCTTATCGTTTGCCATAGAAAATACCCTTGTTAAAATATAAAATGTTGCAGGTAAACTACCCCTTTCCCTTAACCGATCTTCACCAAAAACAACAGGTCTTGAGAACTATACAATTTAGGGCTATATGCAAATAATCTTTTGATTGTGTTTGAATTTGCGGCTCTTTATCGTTTGCCATAGAAACAAATTACCCTTGATTAAAAAAAAGTTGCAGGTAAACTACCCCTTTCCCTTAACCGATCTTCACCAAAAACAACAGGTTTAGAGTACTCTAGAAATCAGGCCTGTATGCAAAAAAAATATTTATTCTGTTTGAATTTGCGGCAGTTATCGTTTGCCATAGAAAATACCCTTGTTAAAACATAAAACGTTGCAGGTAAACTACTCCTTTCCCTTAACCGATCTTCACCAAAAACAATAGGTCATGGGAACTCTATAATTCAGAGCTGTATGCAAAATATTATTTGATTCTGTTTGAATTTGCGGCTGTTATCGTTTGCCATAGATAATACCCTTGTTAAAAGAAAAAACGTTGCAGGTAAACTACCCTTTTCCCTTAACCGATCTTCACCAAAAACAAAAGGTCTTGAGAACTCTACAATTCAGGGCAGTACGTAAATAATTATTTGATTCTGTTTGAATTTGCGGCTGTTATCGTTTGCCATAGAAAATACCTTGTTAAAACATAAAACGTTGCAGGTAAACTACTCCTTTCCCTTAGCCGATCTTCACCAAAAACAATAGGTCTTCAGTCTTTTACAATTGAGGATCGTATGCAAAAAAATATTTGATTCTGTTTCAATGTGGGGCAGTTATCGTTTGTCATAGAAAATATTACCATTGTTAAAACATAAAATGTTGCAGGTAAACTACCCCTTCCCCTTAACCGATCTTCACCAAAATCAAGAGACATTGAGATCCCTACAAACTGAGGGCTGTATGCAAATAATTATTTGATTCTGTTTGAATATGCGGCTGTTATCACTTCCATAGATAATACCCTTGATACAACAAAAAACGTTGCAGGTTAACTACCCCTTTCCCTTAACCGATATTCACCAAAAACAATAGGTCTTGAGAACACTACAATTCAGAGTTGTATGCAAAACATTATTTGATTATGTTTGAATTTGCGGCTCTTATCGTTTGCCATAGAAAATACCCTTGTTAAAATATAAAATGTTGCAGGTAAACTACCCCTTTCCCTTAACCGATCTTCACCAAAATCAAGAGGCACTGAGATCCCTACAAACCGAGGGCTATATGCAAATAACTATTTGATTCTGTTTGAATATGCGGCTGTTATCGTTTGCCATAGATAATACCCTTGATAAAACAAAAACGTTGCAGGTAAACTACCCCTTTCCCTTAACCGATCTTCACCAAAAACAACAGGTCTTGAGAACTATACAATTTAGGGCTGTATGCAAATAATCTTTTGATTGTGTTTGAATTTGTGGCTCTTATCTTTTGCCATAGAAACAAATTACCCTTGATTAAAAAAAAGTTGCAGGTAAACTACCCCTTTCCCTTAACCGATCTTCACCAAAAACAATAGGTTTAGAGTACTCTAGAAATCAGGCCTGTATGCAAAAAAAATATTTATTCTGTTTGAATTTGCGGCAGTTATCGTTTGCCATAGAAAATACCCTTGTTAAAACATAAAACGTTGCAGGTAAACTACTCCTTTCCCTTAACCGATCTTCACCAAAAACAATAGGTCATGGGAACTCTATAATTCAGAGCTGTATGCAAAATATTATTTGATTCTGTTTGAATTTGCGGCTGTTATCATTTGCCATAGATAATACCCTTGTTAAAAGAAAAAACGTTGCAGGTAAACTACCCTTTTCCCTTAACCGATCTTCACCAAAAACAATAGGTCTTGAGAACTCTACAATTCAGGGCAGTATGTAAATAATTATTTGATTCTGTTTGAATTTGCGGCTGTTATCGTTTGCCATAGAAAATACCTTGTTAAAACATAAAACGTTGCAGGTAAACTACTCCTTTCCCTTAACCGATCTTCACCAAAAACAATAGGTCTTGAGTACTCTAGAAATCAGGGCTGTATGCAAAAAATTATTTATTCTGTTTGAATTTGCGGCAGTTATCGTTTTCCATAGAAAAAATCTACACACACACACACACACACACACACACACACACACACACACACACACACACACACACACACACACACATTTCGAAAAATGACTTTTTTTCATGTTTTGAGTGTAGTACAATCAGAATCTGCAATAATCTCGAACACATTTTTTTTTGCAATCACCATACTTCCATTTCCTTAAGGAACATGGAAGTAATATAATGGTCATGGGGGATCTAAATAGCAGAGTGGGAAATGATCACACGGGAATAGAAAATTGGCTAGGAAGAGAGGGGGAAAACTGAAAAATAATAATGGAAGAAGAATAATTTTATTTCTGTATGGAAAATGATTTAGTTATCGGAATCACAAAATTTACACATAAGGACATAAACAAATTTATGAGGAAAGAAAGAAATAGAAAAGAACGATCCATCATAGATTATTATCTAATACATAGGGAAATATGGAAGTATGTAAAGGACATAAGGGTTAAGAGAAGTGCAGAAATAGGGAGTGACCACTGTCTAGTCAAAATGGTATATAAAGTAATGCAAGAAGAAATAAAAGATAAAGAAAGAGAAAAATAATAAAAGAAAAAATTAAAGTGTATAAACTTAAAGAACGCATAACAAGGGAATAAAATTATCATAAAAAACTAGAAAAATTCCAGAAGAAAACAGTATACCAAAATTTAGATGAAAGATGGGAGAATTATAAATCAAGCCTCAAAGAAGCAGCGAAAGTTAGTTGTGGGGTAGCAAAAATAGGAAATGGGGCTACAAAGAGGACAGCATGGTGGACAAAAGAGATAGAAAAAGCAGTAAAGGGAAAGAAAAAAGTGTGGAAAACGTATCTGAACAATAAGACAGAAAGAATAAAAGTTAAAAACCAAATAAAAACAAGCAAGGAAAAAACATGGACAGACTTCGGGAATAAACTTACAGAAACATATAATGAAAACCAGAAATTATTCTACAACACACAGAAAAAAATGAGTGTTAAGAATTGTGACTGATAATAAAGATGTTAACATAAAAATCTGACGTGTAGATTCCTTGGTTAATCATTTTAATAATGTCATGAAGTTAAATTGGCCAGGAACATAAAAATAATGGTAGATAAGTGGACTGTATTTTAACACATTTATTGTACGTAAATGGTACAAATTAATTTAGTTTTGACGAAGGTTAGCTAAGCCTTCAGGCATCATGATGTCTGAGAAAAATTACATTACAAAAGAAAAATTACATTTGAGAAATGAAACGCAATTATGCAACACTTGAAGAAAACATGAAATATTTTAGGCCTAAGGCCTACATAATATGTCGCGACATGAAAATAATTAAGCCGACAGGCGAAACGCAACGAGCGTAGCTAACGTCTGTTGTATTTGAAAGCTCAGAGCACTGTGACCGTCATATCTGCCAGTAGCAAGCAAATTAGATTATGAATCAGATTAGCCAACCTTCCATCAATATAATTCCCACATTACAAATACCAACATTATTGTACAATGAGGAAACCCAAAACGAATATGCTACAAAATTTAAAGGGCAAAAATGGAAATATCCTAATGGAAGAGACAAGTATTAGGCAAGATGGAGAGAATATTTTAAAGACTTATTAGAGGTAAACGAAAACGAAGATAACGTTGAAGAGGAAGAATAAGAAAAAAGAGAAGATACTGACAACATGGAACAAGAAGAGAATCAGTTACAAGAAGAGGAAATAAAAAGAGAAGAATTCAGTGAGGCAATGGAGAGAAAATGAAATTAGGGAAGGCACCAGGACATGATGAAATAACAGAAATGATTAAATACGCAAACATGGAAAGAAAGGAGGAACTACTAAACATTTTTAACCAAGCATTGAAAGGAAGGTCCCACTTGACTGGCAAATAGGAATTATCGCGCCTATATATAAAAACGGAGACAGTAAAGAATCTTCTAATTATAGAGGCATTACTTTAGGGAGCACAGTAGGCAAACTGTATGGGAGGATTATAGAAAGCAGATTAAGGAAAAAAGTAGAACACACCTTGGAAGAAAGCCAAAGTGGGTTCAGAAAAAAGAGAGGAACAGTGGACCAAATCTTCATAGTAAGACAATTATGTGAGAAAGCTGCCAAAGTGGGAAGACAAATACATGCATGTTTCGTGGACATGGAGAAGGCATTCGATAGTATATGAAGGAAGGACGTATGGAACATATTGAAGAGGAAGGGAATAGAACAACAGCTTATTGAGGGCATAAAAAGCGTATACGAAAACACTGTCAATTACGTAAGAGTAAGACACAAGGCATCAAAAACTTTCACCAGCAAAATAGGTTTAAGGCAGGGGTGTATTTTAAGCCCTCTGCTTTCAACCTGGTGTTGGATGATGTCAAAAAATGTAAAGAAAGTATGAGTAAATATAGAATATGATACTGGAATATGAAGATACTAACAATAACAGAATTATGCAATGCAGATGATTTAATAATTATAGGAGAAACAGAAAAACAGTTACAGAATAACATAAAGGTATATAATGAAGAACTTCGAAAGAAAAACATGAAGATTAATATACAGAAGACTAAAACTACGGTAAAAGGAAATTCAGAGAGAAACACAGTATAGAACTTGTGGAAAATTTTTAGAACAAGTAAAAAGTAATAAATATCTGGGAGTAGTGATTAATAGCAAAGGGAATTTAGAGAGAGAAATAAATGAAAGAGTAGCGAACACAGAAAGATTATTCAATAGTATTAAATCAAGTTTCCAGGATAAAAAAGAAATACCCACTAGGATAAAAACAGAAATAGTCAGAAAAATCATGAAGCCAGTATTAACTTACGGAAGCGAAACATGGACAACAAATGAGAGAATAAAAAGCAAGCTAACTAGTACTGAAATGAGGTTTCTTCGAAAAATAGAAGGGAAGACAAAAAAAGATAGAATTTGAAATGAAATATTTAGAAAATAGATATTGTTCCTGTAGCAATAACAGTAGAACAAGCACAAGTTAGATGGCTGGGACATGTAATGAGGATGGGGGAGGAAAGACTGGTAAAGCAAGTGTTTGAATCCAGAGACACAGGTAAAAGAAAGAGAGGGCGACCAAGAAAGCTCTGGAAGGATGAAGCCTGCACAGCTGCAGAAAGAAGAGGAGTAAAATGGGATAAAATAAAGGAGGTCACAGGAGATAGATAGAAATGGAGGGATATGTGGAAAAAGACGACCTCAGAGGACTCAACTCCAACATAGCTTTACACCGAAAGGTAGAAAAGCTAAGGATTAAGTAAGTAAGTATGAGTTGGTTTATGGTAAACCTTAGTGTATATACTATCTTGATGAGGAATGACTAACACATCCAAGAGTGCCAGGGAATTATTACTAACTCATATGTAAACTTAATGAAAAAAGTTTAATTATTCAGATACTAAAAAATTCCATTAGTTTTTTTTTAACTTGTTACCAAATAACAATGGTGTCATTGACATATCTAACCTAAAGCTTAGGTTTGTCGATGTAATGATCAAATACTCACCTATATAACCAACCCTTGTATGTTAGTCAACGTGGGAGATAGTAATGAGCCTATTCCTCCTTCTGAGAGTAAAGTCCATCTTTAAACTGAAAGTAAACTGATTTAAAACATAGTCCCAATAATTCCATAATACCTGCTATTGGTAAATCTGTCCATATTTAGTGTTGAGTCTCCCTCAACCCGCCCCTTCACAGTGTTAAAGTATTACCAATATGGAAACTTGGAAAGAGACTACATCAAACACATTTGTTAGTGAATGAATCTTAGGTATGTATAAAAGTTTGTATTTTATGTACAAAGTTAGCTTACACTAAAAGGCAATCACACTTGACTAGTGCTTGAAATGTTGTGTGATAAATTATAACAAAGGGTACTGTCCGACGTAACCCTTCTGTTATTCACATAACATGGAAACTTCGGTTTAAAGATCACATAAATAATCAGTAGACCCAGATTTAATTTAAAATTAAGAAATTAAAAGTTATATATAAAATTTGCGCATGCTTCCTGTAATTTTAACTTTCTAACTACGTAAAGGTCCAAGGGATTATTCCCATGGGTCTCAGAAGAAAAGTACCACATATAAGTTATAAAGCCAACACACATTGACTATTCATGAAATCTTTTCTAAATGAAATATTAAGTTTTCACAGGCATTTGAAATATAAATGAATTAATCAAATATCAGAACTGCAACACTTTTTATATAATACAACGGCTATGGGAAAGTAACCTTCATTTGACTATAAATAAAACACGGATGTAGATACATAAATTTCAATATATACAAAACTACAGCTTTACATTATTTTTCTACATTTAACTTTAGGCATTTATCATAGCATTTGACCAGTTTGGAAATCCTTGCTCCATAAAATTCTTCTGCATGGGATTGCAGCCAGCCTGTAACAGCAACATGAAGTTCTTCGTTGTAATCAAAGCGCTGGGACCCAAGCCACTTCTTTGTGTTCATAAACCGGTAAAAATCACTGGGAGCCAGATCCGGGCTATGTGGTGGATGATCAAAAACCCCTACTTGAATTGAAGCAACAGATGTTGTGTTCACCAAGCAGTGTGAGGGCGAGCACTGTGGTACAAAAACATGACACCAGAAGTCAGCAGACCTCGACATTTGTTCTGGATGGCTCTTCCTAGTTTTTTTAAAGTCACAACAGACTTCAGAATTGATGGTCACTCCACTTTCCATGAACTCTACAAGCAATATTTCTTTCGGACCCCAAAAAACGGTTGCTATAACCTTGCTGGCAGACAATGTTTGCCGGGCTTGATTGGTATGATTGGTAATGGTGGGGTATGACCCCACACCATTGACTGTTGTTTTGTCTCAGCATTTATATACAGCACCCAAGTTTCATCGCCAGTAGCAATTTTCTTTAGATACATTTCTCCTTCTGCATCATAATGGAAAGAAAGTCTAAGGCAAAGCCCATTCATTGTTTTGTGGTTCTTGGAAAGCACTTTCAGTACCCACCAAGCAGAGAACTTCCAGTAGCCTAACTTTTCTGCGACTACCTCATACAAAACAGCCCAAGAAATTTGTATGAATTGTTCTGAAAGTTCAGATATTGTGAACCACCAGTATTCACAGACTTTTTCATCAATTTTCTGAACAAGTTCATCACTGACTACGAATGGTCTGCCACTCCTTTCTCATTGTGTATGTTTGTTCTTCCACTTTTAAACAAATGAACCTACTGACACACAACACCTTCACTCATATTATTTTGGCCATGTATAGTAGATGAATGTCTACCACTGAAAGGTTTATTGCCATCAGAAATCTTCTCACAGCGCACAACTCACTTTCTATTGCAGTACTCATTTTGAAAGGCTATAACGAGTGAAAGAGTGGCAGCACAACTTTCCCTCTAGTACAGCTGGATGCATCCTGAGCTACTACACAAGTTGGCACAGGAATAATGCCATTTCCCCCACTACTTCTTGTGCTACACGGCAACGGAGGTTACTTTCCAAATAGCCCTCGTATAATAGGGGCTGATGATTTTTCTAATATTGTTAATAGTTTAAATATTAAAACACAAGAAGCTAATGGTGTCTATTAACAATAAACATACACGAACATTGAGCAAACTTATGGAAGGAAAGTCTAAACATTAATTGCATACTGTTCTATAAGTTAAAAATGTATTTAATGTTTCTTAATTTTATTTGAATGAAACTGAAATAGGAGGGTTAAGTACACACTTAAAATTTGTGTTATGTTATAAAAAGCCTCCAATCTTAGACACCATTTCTTCTGTAGAATCTAGTATTCAAAATGTATCTAAGAATGGGAGGAATTTTGCTGTCAGCAATGTGTTGAGCAGAGTCTGTAAAAATGAACATAACAAAACAAGAGTGGAATGCAGTGAAGGAGTCATGGGAAAACAAAGAGCTTACTATCTGAAAAGCAGATAAGGGAGGGAGGATAGTTGTGTCAAATACTTCTGATTATGATAGAAAAGTGGGAGATATTTTAAAATTGAATTAATATATTTTTACTAAACAAAAATCCTACCTAACAACTAACTTCTCATGATTCTAAAGTTCCGCACATTTATGGATTACCTAAGGTACAACAACTAAATATCCCATTGAGGCCAATAGTCAGCTCTCAGTTTGGTCCTGTGTTTAAGCTTTCAAAATATTTGTACCTATCATTAGTCCTCTTTCGGAGAGTTGCAGTTACATTGATAACAGATTCAAAGCATTTTGTTAACATTGCACGGAATTCTATACTTGATAATAAAGAAGACCAGTAAGTTTTGGTATGGACAATCTTTTTATAAGTGTCCCTATTGGTGATGCTTTAGACATTGTGTTAGACATTGTGAAGGGACAGTTGGAAGGAACTGGGAAGTCAGTTTACTTTTATCTCAAAGATGGGTTTTACTCTCAGAGGAGGGATTACCAATGGGCTCTTCACTACATTCTGCATTCCCTAAGATATACATCGGTTGGTTAGAGAGAAGAGGTTTTGATGATGACATCGACAAACCTAAGCTTTGGGTTCGGTGTTTCCCTGACACCTTTGTTATTTGGCAACATGGTAAAGTGAAATTTTTCAAGTATCTGAATAACTAAGTTTTCATTAGGTTTATACATAAGTTTAAAAGTAATAATTCCCCTTCATTCTTGGATGTATTAGTCATTTGTAATCAGGATAGTATGTACACTAAAGTTTACAATAAACCAACTCATATACGACAATATACCCACAATGTGTCCTGATCACACAAAGGGGGTCATTAGAACTTTCAATTTTCATGCTGAGGTCATACATTCTAATGGTGTATATTATTTAAAAACTTTTGATAAAAGTTTTTGGAGATGATAGCGGAGGTTGGGGCTTCCATAGCAAGTCCATCTTTTTGATGGTATAGTTTGTTATATTGAAAATGATTTTGTTTTCATATAATTTTTAACCTGTAAGTTAATTGTCTAATGTATATGTCATTTTCATTATTTTTTTTCGGTGTATTTGTTATAAAATTGAAGAAATAATAAAGATGATAAAAATGTACAACTCATTAGGATGCTAATTTACATACGTTGATGACACTATATATATCCCAAAACAAAGGCATTAATATTTCTATTAAATTAAATTCAATTAACAATTTACAAAACAAAATAAAATTCACAACAGAAGAAGAATTGTATAATAAACTGAATTACTTAAACCTAACCATAAACAGAACTGAAAGTAATTTTGTAACTATTTAATTCTTTTTAGCCAAATAGATTCATCCCTGTTCGGGCGCCATTGTAACTATTTAATTTTCTTTTACTATAATAAAGACAAATATCAAAATCTACTTTGCTACTTACCTACGATTCTCCCCAGGGTTCTATAGACGAAACTGTTACAGAGTTGATCATTTGGGTTTGAATGGCGAAATAAACTACTTAGCACATTTTATGCTAAAACAAATACTTTTCTTTTATTAAACAGAGAAAATCTTCTTTCACTTTACCTTTTACTCTTCACACAAATTTTCAAAAAAAAAAGAAAAGAAAAACATAGAAACATAGATATTTAATCAATATATAATATATAAACTACTATAAAAATTACTTGAAAATAGCGTTATATTAGGCAACCAGTACTTGCATTCACTCTCTATCTCTCACACTTTACAAATTTTTACTACCCCCAGTGTTAATTAAGAGCTCTGTTATCTTGTGATTTTTAATATATCCATGACTGGATTTAAATAATATTAATGAATTTAATATTAGACATTGGTTAGTTTTGTACTCATCCTGACTGTACGCGTTGTCCGGTTATTTCATTATCACGGTTAAGTCACTGCTATCACCATACACTCCGAAACACAAAAAAAAATGTTTAAATTTTGTTGTTGGCATTAAATGTTCCCTGGCTATATATTACATTACTGGTTTACTTCATTTAGATTGAAATTTTGTCGGCCGACGTAACTTGCTCGCGAGCACTTTGTTATAGGACTGCGCGGTCAGGAAGCTGAGTGTCGACTGAGGGTTATTTCATCAGTTATTTCCCGCGGGTTGCATACACACAAGGCATCGGGCGTTGGCCAGTTTATAACGCCTTCTCTGATTGGCTGGTTTAGAATGTTCTAGAAGCTGGGCCAACAAATTCTGCGAATTTGCCACCTAATGAAATTGGCGTGTTACAATTGCGCATTTTCCGTAATTCACAGACATCCTGGATAGCAGTTTCTCAACTTGTCTCGTCGTACTGGCGCCAGGCACTGACAGGTGTTTCACAATAGTTTTGTGCATGTTGGTTAAAAGAGGTTCCCCAAAGGTTGAACACTGGATGGGTTAAAACTTATGACAATTATTAAAAATATTTACTCCCCTGATTTGTCCTGTTACAATACCCCCCCCCAATGAGAGGTTTTATGCCAAAGCATAAAAACTCTCATTGCCTAAAACATAAAAGGATCAGCAAGGATATGGCACCGCGACCCCCCTTAAATATTTATTCTAATCAAGGGTTACTTACCCCCCTAGTCCGGTGGCTGTGGCTGCACCTATCCGACTTTACTGGACTTTCTGCTTTAGAATCCCAACACCGCAAAGCCAGACAGACACTAGACGTCGCTGCCCTGACACACCGGCCAGAACAGGTACGCCCCCCACAGTATCACCCGACACTGAAACATTCAATCAAAATATCACTAAATGGCATTTCACTATACCATATACTCCACTGATTTGGTTTCCTCTTAGTTGTACTGGTTGCCTATATCAAAGTACTGGTTCTTCTATCTTACACTTCCATTAAAAAATTTACATTTAGTATCCTCATTACTACGGTCGATTACTACTGCTATCTTTAAGTAATACAGCACATTATCAAAACAAAAATCAAAAATTATTCATCACTACAGATACGTATATAAATAACAAAATATGTTTCAATCATCCTCAACTTTATGTTCTATACAATCATGTTGTATTCCTCATAAATACAACATCTCAAAATAAACATAACCAACATTACAATTACCCTTACCACCATCATATTCCAATAAACATTTCACATTGGCACTTAAATAAAATTTACAAACTCTATAACCTCAACTCTGAATTTCCATTAAACATTTCAATCAGCAACCATTAATTATCTATCATTTATTATAGATTTCAATTCTCCAAAAAATTTAAATTTATTACCAACATCCATCTTTTCAATTACAGTAATTATGTCAAATTAATTTAATTACGTTATGTGCAATAATTTAAATTACTTCAATTACATTATAAAATTTCAATAATGTTAAATACGTCATCAAAATAAAATATTATTGTTGTTATCAACTCACTCAAAACTGTAAACATTGCTTACAAAAACTGCCATGTATGCACACAACACTATAATTACTTTGATTGTAATATCGTTACGATTTATTATACAATTCAATTCAAAATAAATTTCTCAAATTTATTACCAAAGTTTCACATCTTTTAAATTAATTAACCCATCTCAAATTAATTTAATTCCATCATTTTTCAAAACACTGTAAATTACTTCAATTACTTTATTGAAAACAATTTAGATTCATTTAATTCCATCAAAACTATAAATTGATCACACAAAATACAATGTACATACTAACAACATAACCTAATGTACAATACATTTAACACCAATACAAATTTATCTACAATTTTCATCATTAAATGTTCTTGTTTGTCACAAATTGTCACATTATTCAGTACAGTATTAAACCGTTACAATCTCATAATTAATGTCCATTAATCTAACCACCATCATCATAGATTAGTCTAACCTCACTCAAGTACAATTCATTTTGGTTTAAATTTATCATATTATTATTATTTATATAATAACTCTTTATTTTTGGTTTATTCCCTATACCACAAGAATAATTCACTGGATTACTCCCCATTATTAACTCGTAAAACCTGTCTACTTTGATAATTTTAGTCCTGTCTCCGTCAGTATTTGTTGTTAAACCCAGGTAAGTTACATCATCATCACAATTATCTCCTACTACAAGTACACTAATTCTACTCCAAGGTAAGTGCTTCCTATTGTCAATATTATCTACTCCACCAGGTAAGTTTTTAATTCTCTCAACTCTCTCAATACTTATTCTCTTTACTAACTCTTTATGATCTCTACTCAACTTGAACCACTCTATCACTCTCTCTCTATCAAAATCTCTTTCACAACCCCATTTCACTTTCTATCATTCCACGCAGAGGGCAATACAACACTATTTAACCACCGTCTGGCCCTACCAGATACACAAAAAACCAAGGGACATTTTGAAGACCTTTTGTCTTCCACTGAGGAACTCTTGTCCTATAACAACACTTGTGAAGACTTCATTTCACCAACATCACGGGAAAAATTTGCCCCCTGTTCCCACTCTACTTTTAAACTCTCTCTCCATTCTTTCTCCAACTCATCAACACTTATCACTACTCCATTACTAACCCCAACAAACTTTCTACTAAATATCACTATTACTTTAACGACTTGGAACACTAGGTTTTTTATAAGTAAAAGCAAAAAGTTTTACCTTACAGCCTTAACCGGTAAAACTTTTTGCTTTTACTTATAAAAAACCTAGTGTTCCAAGTCGTTAAAGTAATAGTGATATTTAGTTAAGTAACGGACACGTCATGGACAACAAAATCCAAGAACTTTCTACTCTCATTATCGCCATTATTACTTAATGTATCGCTCTTAGATACCTCATTTTCAACTACATCACTGTTATCACTTATTATTTCACTATTATACTAGTTATTGTAATTATCACTTACCTCGTTAATTATTTCTTCGTTATTCATATTTTCATTTGCACTTAACTTGTCAACCTTATTATTCGTCTCACTATTAAAATCGTTTACCTGTTTTAATTCACTTTCCCTACTCTCTCTTCTTTTTCGGGTGTCATCTATTTCGTCTTGTAATTGTTTTACGATAGTACTACAATGTTCATCAATTTCTTTTAAACGTTTATTCATCTCATTAAAATTACTTTCATTTTTTGTATTTTGTTCATTTAATTTATCATTCAGCTCATTCATTTTAGTGTCATTTGCATCGAAACGACTATTTATGTTATCGTTCTGCTTTTCTAACATCGCTTGTTCATTTTAAACATTTCGTAACTATCATCTTTTTTAACTTGGACCGGCGTCGATTGACTCGGAACGCTGTCCATTATTACAGATTCTGTTAAGCTCATTTTGGTTACTACCATATTTGATTGATTTTCTGTACTAATCATGCTGACTTCATCGCTCTCCATCTTTTATTATTATAACTTGCATCTACAATTATACAAACTTTAACTTTAATTTATGGTTTTACGTTACACAATTTCTAAACACAATCTATAATCACTTACAAAAACACCATCACTCCCAAATAATCCATTTCTGCAACTAAAATTAGGTCTAGCCTATATATTTATATAGGCTATCCCTGAGTTCAGGCGCCATTGTAACAATTTACTTTTATGCGCAAATATATTCGTCCCTGTTCGGGCGCCATTTTAACTATTTAATTCTTTTTAGCCAAATAGATTCGTCCCTGTCCGGGCGCCATTGTAACTATTTAATTTTCTTTTACTATAATAAAGACAAATATCAAAGTCTACTTTGCTACTTACCTACGATTCTCCCCAGGGTTCTATAGACGAAACTGTTACAGAGTTGTCATTTGGGTTTGAATGGCGAAATAAACTACTTAACACATTTTATGCTAAAACAAATACTTTTCTTTTATTAAACAGAGAAAATCTTCTTTCACTTTATCTTACTCTTCACACAAATTTTCAAAAAAAAAGAAAAGAAAAACAGAGAAACAGATATTTAATCAATATATAATATATAAACTACTATAAAAAATTACTTGAAAATAGTGTTATATTAGGCAACCAGTACTTGCATTCACTCTCTATCTCTCACACTTTACAAATTTTTACTACCCCCAGTGTTAATTAAGAGCTCTGTTATCTTGTGATTTTTATTATTTCCGTGACTGGATTTAAATAATATTAATGAATTTAATATTAGACATTGGTTAGTTTTGTACTCATCCAGACTGTACATGTTGTCCGGTTATTTCATCATCACGGTTAAGTCACTGCTATCACCATACACTCCGAAACACACAAAAAAAAGTTTAAATTTTGTTGTTGGCGTTAAATGTTCCCCGGCTGTATTATCATATTACTGGTTTACTTCATTTAGATTGAAATTTTTTTGGCCGACGTAACTTCCTCGCAAGCACTTTGTTTTAGGACGGGAAGCTGAGTGTCGACTGAGTTATTTCATCAGTTATTTCCCACGGGTTGCATACACACAAGGCGTCGGGCGTTGGCTAGTTTATAATGCCTTCTCTGATTGGCTGGTTTAAAATGTTCTAGAAGCTGGGCCAACAAATTCTGCGAATTTGCCACCTGATGAAATTGGCGTGTTACAATTGCGCATTTTCCGTAATTCACAGACATCCTGGATAGTAGTTTCTCAACTCGTCTCATCGTACTGGCGCCAGGCACTGACAGGTGTTTCACAATAGAGTTTTGTGCATGTTGGTTAAAAGAGGTTCCCCAAAGGTTGAACACTGGATGGGTTAAAATTAATAATTCCAAATAAGTCTAATCATCCCTCCCCCCAACATAAAATGGCAGCATTCAATTCATTAATATACCATACGTATACAATGTCATTAAATGAACAAGAAAGAAACAAAGAAAGAAATATTATCAAACAAATAGCAATAGACAATGGATACAAAATAAAAAATATTAATAAATTGGAAAATAAAATAAAACAAACACCATACAAACATTCATATAAAAATCCTTCCACTCATGGCAAAAAAACTTTACTTATCACGGAAACATAACTCGTAAACTAAGCAAACTATTTAAAGATACAAACTTAAAAATATCTTATAACTCAGATAATATTGTTTCTAATAAACTAAAACATAAAATTAAATTCAACATTCATAATAAAAATTGAGTTTACAAAATAGAATGTCCAGATTGCAATAAATTCTACGTACGCCAGACGAAGAAAAACTGTCTGAGAGATTCATTCAACATCGCAATGCGTTCTTAAAATCTAATATTTACAAATCTAATTTAGCTGCACACTGTAAATAATAAACATAAATTTCCAGACATTCAAAATATCAAATTAATTAAAAACGTACAAAAAGGTAACAAAATTGTAATGATAAAAAACTAATCGAAATATATTAAATAATAAAAATACTACTGCCAGGACTTTGTAACGTCTGTACGCCACGTTACAAATCCAGGGAACCCATCGTAATTAAACTCCGTTAAGTAGATGGGCTGCCTACGTTGTAACAGACTGTATCACAAATAATTAATATGACAAATTACTTACTAACTGTGTAAGGAAACAATGGCAAGGTATACAATTGATTTAAGCACTCCTCATATGTGTGTAACAAGAAGACTTCTCTTTATTTAACATTAAAAAACATTTACTGACAGATCCCATGACATTACTAAAATTATTAGAGTTATTTGAATGCTTTCTTTAACCTTTGGGATCAAAATTGATTCTATTTAGCTATACCTCGGATCCGGGTAACCTTCGGTATTTATTCATTAAAACTTTTAGTCATACTCAATTCATGATATTAGCTTGCAAGACTTTCTTTTATTTAACCATTGGAAGAATGGTATTATTACTTGAATTATATTACTATACATTAGCATATAAGCTGTTACAACGTATGAAGTTTGAATAGTTACATGAAATTCTTACATTTAATTTATTAATCTTTACAAAGTTAATAGTTTCTGAAAAGTCTCTTTCAAGGTGTGTTGTGTAACAAATATTAGTAAGCCTCGATAGACAGGCTATCGAGTCACCTTTTAATTGGTATGCAGAAAACTCGTCCTGGGGTGTCCGTCTTGGGAAATCGGAATAGAGACGCCGTCATCTCGGTCTGGTCTTCGTCAGTAAAGGGGTCCAAAGTCCGCAGGTTGAACCTTCTACGATGGTACTTGTAGATTCTCGGATGTCCTGATCTGCATGTTCTGTCGTGTGTACTAGAGCTTGTGGCTTCTGATAGTTCACATCTCCAGGTATGATGTTGGAAGTGTTGTTAGTTCTTGAAGTTCGAAGTCATCTTGTGTTACACCTTTTTTTACGTTTCGAGTTACACTTTAAATCTCTTGTTTTTTACATAACTATACTAGTTAGCACATACATATGCTTTAAGCAGCTATTTCTTGTATACCACATTAAGGTAAAAGAAAATATCGGTAGCATAGTGCAAGAGCATAACTCTTACGTCCGTACTGTATGAAGTCACCATTGCGAGAGAGCGAAATTCTGCTCCCTTCGCCTGGTACTGGACAAAATGGTAGAGGGGCAATTACTGCGCGAGAATATAGTCCCTGTCTCTCTTTATGTTAACATTTTTATTTATACAAACTATCCCTAAACAAATATACATAATTTAAATTAGTTGTTTTAGCTACTATCTGTGTCTTCAGATTTTTAATTATTAACATTAGGTTTTTTATCTTATTCTAACTTACACAAGACTCGGAAAACATGTCGAGTCTGGAATCAACAGGTCAGTGCTTGATCACAAGCAAAGGGTTAAATACGATATTAATAACTCTTTACAATTTATCTTTTTATTAGAGTATCTTCTTACTAACTAATTACTGCTTCCTCTCATACTGAGTACATACAGGTTTTTTATATTATTACAGTGAGATTTAAATGGCTTAATAGCTCGCAACCTTAATTTTTTAAAATTTTCATTTTCTTGATTATTGGTACAATTTAAATCGTCACATACTCCACCGCTTAATTTGCACGCTACGGTTAAGTTTTTTGAGTCTAACTCACAATTGGGGACTGGGAGTATGAATGGGGTTAGTGTGTGTAATTTCTTTCACATAGTTGTTGGACACTTTACAACGTTGTCCACATAGTTATTTCCTATAGTTACAACACAGTATACTTTATATTCTTATTAACTACCTTTTTTTTTTTACATACTATTTACACTTAATATTTACACAATTAAAACACAAAACTCTTTCTTATCTCTATCACTTAAATTTACTACCTGGTTTTTGTTTGTTTTACTCTCTCTTCTGTAGAGTAACTTTCTAAATCTTTACTATTTAGAATTCTAACTTGTCTTCTGTGAGTCCTATATAACTCATGTAGTTAATGAGTGTTAGTACCCATCTAGTCAATGATTATTCATTAATGCATGCTTCGCAGAACTGGAACTCAGGTTGATCAGGCCTCGTTTCCAAACTCTACGTTTTACATTTTTCCACGTGGATTCAGAAATATAATTTTCTTGACTGCCTAGTATTCCCTTTTCTTTTTGGGTTATACTATACCGTCACTTCTTCTTATACAACTTTAGTTGCGAAATATGCGTTCTCCGCACATATTTCTGAGTTGCAGGTTCGCACAGGGCTACTGTAACTGGAGTTAGGTACCTTTGGATTTGGTAAGGGCCACACCATCGGAATGATAGTTTAGAGGTGGTCTTATCAATCGCACTACTAATGGGGTGAGTCTTGTACATCACTAAGTCACCTACTTGGTACCTGACTGAGTTGCTATGATTACCTTTCTCGTGGTATCTTCTGGATTTTTCCAAGCTTGCTCTTAAGTTCGAGCGGGCTTTGTTCCATATTCTCTTTATCTGCTTATCCGTTATTTGCGGAGGCAGCAGATCGTGTATATTCCATCTTGTGGACAAAGGGTGGTTTGGTCGATACTTGTATAGTAACTCGAACGTTGTCGACTTGTGACCTTCGTGGTAAGCTGAATTAAAAGCGTATTGAATCCAGGATAGATTTTGGTCCCACGACGTGTGATCGTTCGCATGATAGGCGATTAATGCAGATTTGAGGTTTCGTAGATACCTTTCAGCAATATTGCCTTGCGGTCGATACTCTGTAGTGGTTATATGGTCTATCCCTAACTTGAAACACATATTCTTGAATTCTTTTGCTTTAAACTGTGGACCGTTATCAGATACTATACATACTGGAGTACCGTAGTCTTTAAATAGTCTTTCCTGTAGTATTTTAACTGTTGTCGACGCTAATGCTCGTCGCATGGGATACATCCACACAAATTTGGTGAACGAATCTACACATATCAGTAACATGGTATTTCCTGATTTGGATCGTGGATACGGACCTGAGAAGTCTAGATAAAGTTTCGAAAAAGGGGTCTTTGGGATTTCTGATATCAATTGGCTTACTTGAGTATTTCTGGCGGGTTTACTAAGGGCGCATAATGAACATTTCTTTACGAAGGTAGCTATTTCGCAGTTCATATTGTTCCAATGATATTCCTTTCGAATACGATGTATCGTCTTATTGATTCCCATATGGGCTCCTATGGTAGATGAATGGAAGTATTCCATTAGCATGGGCTTAATTACATCCGGGGCTATTATTCTTAATTCCTTTCCGTCTCTTATCTTGAGACACAGTACATTCTTACTCAATACGTACTTCTCGGATTTAATACCTTGGGTAAGTTGTTCTATAATAGGCTTCAGTAAGGGGTCTTGTTGTTGATACAGGGCAATGTTTGTAAAGGCAAGGGGGAATTCAGTAATTACGGCGTTAGCACTTGCTATTTCCGGCTTCACTATGTTTTCGGAAGTTTTAGTGGGTGACTGGAACATACGGGACAGGGTATCGGCGACTACATTTTGAGTACCTTTAATATGCTGCACTCTGAATTTGTAGCAGTTTAATTTCAATATCCATCTGCCAATTCGTCCTAATTGTTTAGGGTGATTCAATAACCATGATAACGCCTGATTGTCGGTTTCCAAAAGGAATTCTTTATGTTCTAGGAAGGGTTTAAACTTTTCGAATGCAAAAACAATTGCTAAACATTCCAATTCATATGCGGAATACTTTCTTTCTTGATCACTCAGTGTTCGTGATGCATAACTAATTGGTAGTCTACAGTTATCTATCTCTTGGTATATCACTGCACCTAACGCTACACAGGAACTGTCGGTTTGCACGACGAATGGTTTTGTGAAATCAGCTAATTGCAAAACTGGGGGAGATATAATGCTTTCTTTAAGTTGCTCAAACGCGTTTTGATGTATTGAGCTCCATTCGAACTTCGTTCCCTTCTTTCGTAAGGAGTTTAGGGGTGCTGCTATTTTGGCAAGATGGGGAATATATTTGTGGAAATAATTCACCATACCTAAAAATCGGGCTATACCTTTTGCATCTCGTGGGGGTGCAAATTCTCTAATAGCGCGGGTACGTTCGGGGTCAATGCTTACCTTTCCATTCGCTTTCACGATGTGTCCTAAGAAAGAAAACTGAGGGACGGCAAAACTTACCTTATTTGGGTTCACCGTTAATCCTGCTCTTAGTAAACGAGATAACACTTCACGCAAATGTTTGAGATGTTGTTCCATTGATTCACTGTATATTACGATGTCGTCCAAATAGTGGTACACATATTTAAATTTAATGTCGTGAAATATCTTTTCCAATAGTCTACTACATACGGAACTTCCTTGAGATATTCCAAAGGGTACCCTAGTAAATTGGTACAAGTTAAAAGGAACTGCAAACGCGGTTAGACGTTTTGATTCTTCTGAAAGAGGTATTTGGTGAAAAGCTTGATTCAGATCCATTACCGTAAAAACCATAGCTTTAGTAAAATAATGAAACGCACTATGGATGTCTGGAAGAGGGATTGATTCAAATTCTATTCTTTTATTTAATTGCCTGTAGTCCACAACTAGTCGGTGTTTATCTGGTCCTTTTGGTACTAAAAAGGAGGGTGAAGAATATGGGGACGTAGAGGGTTCTATGACTCCTTGATCCAATAACTTATTGATATGGTTTCGCATGACTTCCATCTTGGGAGGCGACAACTTGTACGGAGGTAGTCGTATTACTTTCTGATCACTCAGATTAATTTTATACTCTATTAGGTCCGTAAGTCCTAGCTTAGGTGTAAGAACCGAGGAAAATTCTTTTATTAGTTTTATTATTT